>JBANSL010000004.1:27287466-27469966 GCA_037127255.1 Persicaria tinctoria
CTTCCTCGCTCCCTGGCTTATGGTGATCTAGGAAGATGCTTGTTTGATCCAAGAAACTTGTCGGGTTTTATAGGGCGATTAATGAAGAGGAGATTGAAGACAGTTGAACTGCATAGATGCAGGTTAGTGTGTGATATTATACTGTCCTACATATTTGATGATCAGTCAACAGAGACAACTTGGTTAGATTAAGGTTTTGTGAAACATGATAGTTTTGCCTGTGATGAAGGCAAGATGTGTGTGAATACCGAATATTTTGACTATAGACATGATTAATGTCCTTTCATTAGGGGCACGCAATGTGTGTGGTTTGCATCGTGTTTTTCTTCATTGATATAATCTGCAATTGATTGTTCTAATACATGCTGATTTTGGTATTTTGAACTCCAACAAACTGCTTATTGAGTCAATTTTGAGCAGCTTAGGGTTTTAGACTTTTTGTTGGAACTGGATTGCCTAGAGTAGATTCAAGCACTTGAATAATGGTTTCCTAGATACTAACAAGGAAGGAATTAAAAAGAAATGTTGTAAGCAGTATTGATTTGAGTACCTTTGCAGTTTGAAATTATAAGCTTGTTAATATGCCTTTTCCTTTCTTGAATATACCAATTGGAGATTTTTATATGGAAAACCAATCTAGTTCATATCAATGTCTTATGTGACGTCGCGGATGATCCAGAAAGTGCAGTGGCTGTACTAGGAAACAAAATCAGTGCTACCGAGGGCTCCCTTGCTGCAGGCGCAGTTGGAACCATAATGCAAGTTAGTGGTCACTCTGGCTTGATGGAGTTCGCTAGGTTCTTCCCCACCTAATCTAGCTCTTGATGGAGTTCGCTGGTCAACTTTTGAGGGTCAGGTTTGTTCTCTATTCTCCTTTTCCCTATGTTTTATGAGATGTTTGGTGTTGTAAACAACGATTAATGGATTATAACTGATAGTTATTTGGTGGTTGTTTTAGATCTGGATAAAAAAGAAAATGGGGAAAATTAGTTCTTGAAATAGAACAAGTCTGAAGTTTCAAAAACGAAAGAAATTCCTTAAAATTACTTAAAATGTGAACTGAAAGATCATTGATTTTGATTCCTTGAGCTTGTACATATTATAATGACTCTTTAGTGGATATAGAGTATTAAGTTTATTTGAGCTTGTACATATTTGGTGGTCGGACCTAGTTTGGTTCAGAATCTTCTTCGTATTTTCGTTTCCCCTGTTTGATTTCGTCTAGTGTAGCTCTGAGGTTCAATTTCTGCTTTGTGAGCGAAAGAATAGTTGATATCCTACAAGAGATTGGCGATAGCCATTGTTGTTGCTGTTGAGGTCACAGATGTTGAGATCACAGATGAATAGGTGATTAGAGCAACATCAATACACGAGAGAATTCATAGGGAAAGGAAAGGAGAAAAGAGAATAGATTATTATAGTTATTCTTGTCTGTTTTTCTCTCTTATTTTCAGAGAAAAGCATTTTGTTCGACGAAAACTAAAAACATTCCTCAGCTTCAGTTCTATAAAAAAAAAAACAAAGATCTGGCATGTATACCAGCATGTTGGATGCTGTTTGATATGATTAGTCCATTTATGGCGTTTCCCCCCTAAATGTGTAGATAACACAATTTATGTGAAATCACAGGAAAAAAAAAACATACGATTGATTTCTGGAAATGCATATGGATTTAGACTGAATGAAATCCCAAGGAAAGCATTGTTCATTGTGATCTCATGAGTTCAATTTCAAACTGAAATTAAGAGTGCAGTTAGACGAATCGATGAGCGAATAGGTAGTTGTTAGAGTGTTAGTACAACCTTCATCTAGCTGAACTGCTCAGACACTTTTAGATGCTTCAAACTGTTATACTGATTTGGATCAATCTAGAGAATCACCCTGATCTATAACTGCACATTTGGAGCTGCTAATCACCCTAATCTAGGTTTGGCAGGCAGATTATGATTCAAGAAAAACAAAAGCTACCATTAGAAGCTCAAAAGGAAGGATACAAGTCTGATAACAACATATAAGTATTACACAAGGTGGATACAGTCATTTAATTGGATCATTGAGCAACAAAAGCTCCATCCTAACTTCAATGATAATCAATAAGTACACTCAGTAAACAAGGTCATAGAACTACTCCCTTACTTGTCACAGCAGGCCCTCACCTTATGTTACAATCTTAGCCAGGACAGTAGCTTAGATGGCTTTGGAAGATAAATCCATGGGTGGAATTGCATCATATCTCCATCCTATGAGTTCTCTCATGTTTTTATGTTGCATTTGGCATTATATATGAATAGCCTATTAGCTCAATTGGTAGAGCGATGTGCGTATGCACAAAGATGTGGGTTCGAATCCCACATAGGTTATATTATAAACAAGAACACACCAATCCCAAATTGTTAATAATGCACATTATAATCTTAGTTATGCACTTTTTAACCTTAATTATGCACTTTTTAACCTTAAATATGCACTTTAATTTGAAATTGTTATACGTGAAAAAATCGATTTTAAACTCACATCTATCAACCTAAATTATAAGAGAGGTGATCCCAAACTCTCAAAAGTTAAAAAAAATAACAAAATTAAAACATCGCTTTCGAAAGCACATCTTTTGTCTTATTCATGCACATTATGATCTTACTTTTGCACAATTGTATTCTAAATCTGCACAATTGTATCTTACTTTTGCACACTTGTATTCTAAATGTGCACAATTTTATTCTAAATCTGCACAATTGTATCTTACTTTTGCACAATTGTAGTTTAAATTTGCACAATTGTATCCTACTTTTGCACACTTGTGTTCTAAATGTGCACATTACAATTTTATTTTTGCAATTTATGTTCTTATATTTGCACTTTATAGTTGCACAAATGCACTTCACAGTTGCACAAATCCACTTCACAGTTGCACAAATCCACTTCACAGTTGCACAAATGCACTTCACATTTGCACAAATGCATTTCACAGTTGCACAAATGCACTTCACAGTTTCACAACTGCACTTTATAGTTGCACAAATGCACCTTACACTCTTATTCATGAAGAGAAACATCGTACTTGTAAGCGAGAAACATAGATAGCCTATGCGGGATTTGAACCCGCATCTTTTTGCGTGGCACATTGATCTACCATTTTGAGCTAATAGGCTTTACATTTGATTAAAGCAAAGGGACATACATCATTTTGTCGCTAATGAAACAAAGCCAATTGAACCAAAGACAAACACAACTAGCAAAAATGTTGAATACTATAATAGAAAAATTGAACCTAAGAGTTCTGATGTCCTTGTCTATTTATCATCACTTGCACCAACCAGTAACACTTGAATACCATAGCAGAAATTTCTCTTTTTCAAAATGAAATTTTACTTTTCAAACACATTTAAATCAGAGCCCATAAATTCATCCAAAGAAATAGAACAATCAATCAACTTAACTACAAATAGAGTAAACTAACCAAACATAACGAGTGAACATTCAGCTTAATAAACTAGTCATCTCCATAGTAAAAACTGCAATGCTACTAACAAGATCATTAGGGAAAAACAAGAGCAATGGATATATATATCAGAAGAGGAAAGAACAGGTCAGATTAGCTCAATTCATGTATTTATCATCTGATCATTTATAATATTGAATAACATAAGATGCAAACTTTAAAATATCAATATTGGTTGGCCAATCCATGTGCAGTTCTGACCTCAGTTTTTTAGTTCTGAGGCCTATAGCAGGAGCATCTAGATTGTTCTGATGTTTCACTAATTATAATGACTGCTTCCAAAACCAATTGGCTGTTGATATGGTTTTCTGAGAATGCTACACCATTTCCAACCTTTAGGTACTCACTGAATGATGAAAAGAATAAATCCAGTGTAAGTAAGACAAAGGGAACCATGTGTTCATTAATTTTAACAGATGAAACAATTTAAAGTCTACATATCATTCACGGAAATATAGCACCAGCATTAGGAGCTATTGTAATACCTATTTGGAAAGCAATTTTGACACTTTTCACTTGAATAATATCCATGTTTGTAAACATATTCTTCAAGTTGTGCCTTGATAAGTTCAACACTTCAGGATGATTCCCAGCTTCAGCAATCAGCTCAACTGCAATATTCTGGATATGAAAGAAAGAAACACACCAAAATCAACTTGGACTGCATTCATAAATGTATTCAGCACATTGACTAAATTAGCAGGAAACCATTTTGTGAGCGCATGCAAACTAAAAATGGTTCTTCCTCTTCAAATAACAGACTGACTGACTGAGAATGATTCTTTCATATCAGGATTGTAAAATCCAGCACAGTCATGTAATTCATACTTACTTTTATAGTAATCCCTGCTGAAAAGGAAATAATCAACAAAAATAGAAGGGATAATGAGACAAGACATAACAGAAAATCGAACTTACATGTGGCTTCAGAATGAACATCTACATAAGCAAGCACGGGATCAGATGTAAGATAAACAGAACATGTTGAATACAACAAGCAAGTAAACAAAACGTCGGAAGAGCTAAAACAATCAGATGAACCTAATGCAAGATATGTACACGTTGGAATGGTTAGATGAACATTTCTAATTCTTGGAATGTAACCAGCAGTTTACCTTTCGGAAAAAGCAAGCAAGGTCTGTCACAAACACATCGGCGTTTTTTATGGCGGACAAAGACACTTCTGTTACACTATTGCAAAAAGGATTTCCAGTGAGTTGTAAAAAGAATAGGAAAAAGAATTTATTAATTGAAGGGTGAAATGAGAACCTAAATATGGCACTGTTTTTGGATGATGAGGGTAGCGTAGTAACCCTCCTGCTTGAATATGTTTCACTGAGATTCAACTTGTAATGAAAGATCTCATCTTCATGTAATTAGATGATGCACTTTGCAACAATTCTTTCAGCTCCATCTCAGCTTCATGTAATTAGATGATGCACATCCATTACGTACTACATAGTGAAACTGGTTGCATTGTCGTGCCTTATTTTTATGACATTTCCCAATCTAACAGACCATTCCAATATTTTATTCTCAACTACGGTTTGCAAGTGCACTTGTTAGTTTCTCATCCAAATTTGGAGCAGGATGATCATATGTTACTCTTGCTACAGATTCCACAAACACTTTCCTAACCCTAAGGTATGTAGAGTATATGTATTACTTTAACAATCAATCACTTTAAAATGTTGATTATTCCATAACTGAATCTCGTCCACAGTTCCAAAATTAAGATCAGTTCGAGAAATTTACTTCACATTCAGGCATCAGTAAGTTTCAATAAGGGAAAACAAAATAAACAAAGAAATTATTTGATAAATAAAAAAATACAATAAGGGAAAGGGGCTAAGAGCGGTACTTGTATCAGATTCATGATTCAGAGGCAGTGGTGTTAGCGAGTTTGACAGCAACAACAATTGAGACCATCAAATGAATTCATTCTTAAATAAGTCTATTGTCTAATAGCATACCTTGGTCATTGAACACCTTGTGAGAATAAGGAATGGAAAGACCGTAAGAACCCTATGAATTGGCGAGTTAGGAGAAGAATACCTGAAATCCGGACAACGAGCAAAGGAGGGAGGTGGAGGACGACGAGGGGCGACGGAAATCAGCCACCGAAGGCGAGAGAAGAAGTGAGAGCGAAGGCGAGGGCAATAGAGGGTGAAGCCATCATCCAACGACATGGCTGCAAGGTTCTAGAGAAAGGAGAATACGCATTTACAGGGGTAGATGAAGTGGGCTGGGCCATATCGTTGAAACCCCTACTAATTTGATACGGATCCACGCTATTATTAGAATTTTACACGTTAAGCGGATTTTTAACATTAAGGACTTTTTACATTTGAAGCAAACCCTATATATACATACATATACATATATATATATACATATATGTACATATATATACATATACACATATATATATATATATGTATATGTACATATATATATATATATGTATATATATATATATACATATATATATATATATATATATATATATATATATATATATATATATATATATATAGATATGTATATATATATATACATATATATATATATATATATGTATATATATATGTATATATATATATATATATATACATCTACATATATATATACATATATATATATATATATATATACATATATATATATATGTATATATATATATATATGTATATATATATATATATATATATATATATATATATATATATATATATATATATATATATATAGAAGATATAAATTATAGATATAGATTTATAAAGTAAGCATATTAAAAAACCATGTTAGTAAATGCACCTGGTAGGCTAAAGCGTCCAAGACTTCTTTGTACACCACATTAGTTGTAGTGCTCTGTAGGTGACCGTCCTTATCACAAGATAGAATTTTCATGTCGGCTTTGCTTATGTACAACCCAACGCGAGAAAGCAACATACAGCTGACCAAAGTAGAAGACTGGCCTCCTTAGGTACAACCCAACGCGAGAAAGAGATTTATCTTGCCTTTTGTTAATCGACATGTCAAAACAAACTGACAATGGGAATACTCGTCGCTAAAACATGAATGGTAAAGATGTCGTTTGCGAAGGACACATGACCATACATGGTATGATGACCTGGTCCCGAACATTTCTTCATGCCACAACCTATGCCTTAATGATATGGTTACACAACTGTGTGACTAAGAACCTTGTTCCATTGCGTAAGCCAGTGGATTAGTTTATGTCCTTCAACAGCATAATCAGAACACCGACCTTCAATCATAACACATGATTCGGTATACCCGAAGGTTTAATGGTATTAAGAAAATCAGTAGAATATAATGGTTGGTCAAAACTTATATATCCATCCGTTTTTACTATAAAAACTAAGGTATACCTTATCAACTCCTGACATATAAGCAAGTATGAAGTCATTGACCTCGTCCACAAATTCATGGGGTCAGAGAAAGGATGACTTTTTCTTGAAAATATCTCACATCAGAAAAATGTTGCATCATAGAGGGATAAGTAGATTCAAGAGGTATCTCTATGGTACACTCGTCAACATTATGTTCTCCCAATATACCATCACCCTCTTTCAAAATCCATTTAGAGAACTCCCGTAGTTCTTGCAAATGGGAATTCGTGTATATGTATATACAGTGGCTGCCGTAGGATTTGCCAAAAGGGGGGGGGAGGGGCGAGATCGAGTAAGTTTACTTATATGATGTTTAAGGAATTATATAAACTAAAATATGGATGGACACATTGATAATGAGTGGCTGCCCCTTGTATATATACACTTAATGTTAATAAACATAATATGGTGAGATCGAGTAAGTTTACTTATATGATGTCTAAGGAATTATATAAACTAAAATAAGGATGGACACATTGATAATGAGTGGGTATTGAGAAATTCAATACTTATAGTCTTTTATGATGTCCAAGGTAGTTATTGCACGACCTTCACCACACTACAACTTCATTTTACTTCTAATACATAAATACGATGTTCCAATTCAAATAAATATTTAATGGAAGTTGTTCAAACACCTGTAAGTAGACCTGTCAAAACACAATCCGACCTGGTGACCCGACCCGACCGACCCGAAAAATTTCCGACCCGAACCAGAAAATTTTGACCCGATTTTTTTTTCGACCCGAACCCAAAAAATCCGAAATTTTCCGGGTAATCTGGGTTTCGACCCGGTGACCCGATTGACCCGGTAATTTTGACCTGATTTACCCGATTGACCCGGTGACCCGATTGACCCGGTTGATTTATAATTATATATAATTAATTTTTTTATATATAATTAAAATTTATCACAAAATTATCAAATAATGATTTTTTAATTTAAAAAAGAAAAATTTGACAAACCCGAAATCGACCCGAACCGGACCCGAATCCCGGTCAATCCCGAGTTCGAGTCAACCCGAATAACCCGGAACCCGTTTTACCCGAAACCCGAAGTGACCCGACCCGAATGACCCGTTTGACAGGTCTACTTGTAAGAGCATCAGCAGTGGTGGGTTTTATCAACCCCATAGCCCCCTTTTTCATTCCTATAAGGCTTTCCTATGAATGTGAGATAAACCTCATGAAATTGAAAGGGTTGGGCAAATCCCATCCACTTCTCTTCACATTTTGATGAATTTTTTAATTAAAAATGAACCCCACAAGGCTTAAATTATATAAATGTCCATTTTATGTATTAAAATGTGGCTTTGCCTATTTGGTTTAATTCAATGAAATATTTAATAAGCATATTAATATTATTAATATTGAATTTTTTGTTAAAGTATTAGGAGTATGAATACTACCTCCGATCCAAAACATATGTCGTTTGACTTTTCAACACGTATTTTAAAAAGGTAAAAAACTATACAAAATATCAACTTTTTAAAAATTATTTTATCACAACTTAATATTTGTTGATAATAATTATTAAATTGTAAAAAAATAATAATAAAAAAGTTAATATATTATATAGTTTTTAACTCCTTAAAATACGTGTTAAAAATTCAAACGACATATATTTTGGATCGGAGGGACTAGGGAGTATTAATTATATTAATGAGATATAAATAAGGGTGATGAGGCAACCTCATGGATGTGAGAAAAAAATGAGAAATTCTTAAAGAATGGGGTAGAGTTAGTGGAAAATGATGTGGAAGAAAAAGAAGATGAGGTGTTAAAATTTTATGAAGAGAGAGATAAAAAAAGGGGGGGCGAATGGGTTGACCCACGAGTGCGGATGCTCTAATCCACACTACTTTTGAGTAGTTACCTATCAAATCCAGTTTTTGCAAGATCTTTAACCATATATGACCTGATCTAGGCTCATAAATTTTTATTTTATTTCTCTATCAAAAAATGTTTCACATCAGTTGTAAATACTTAATATGCAACAATTTTCTCCTATAAATTTTGTAAGACTTGCCATTTTCTAATACAAGTTGATTTTTTTGGTAAAAAGTTAAGAAAATTTGCTTCCTTTGATTTCAGGTAAAAATAGAAAAATTTATCCCTTTAAATAAGGGAGTCGTCGTCAATCCTACTAGTAGAAAAATTTACCATCCCCGGTGCTAGTTCCTTCCCGCCTTCCCGGTAGTAATGCATTTAACCTTACATTAAAAAACATGTGCATGGCTATTTAATGGACCTCGTGAAACATATGAACATATAGTTGTGCAAAGGACTAATCCCTAATATTAAAAATTGTAGATGGTGTACTTTCATAAGTTTTAACAGCTTGTACAATTTGCTGAACACTTTGGGTTATAAGTGTGATGGGCTAAATAGGAAACCAAGATCTGCTGGTCTTTATGGTTTGGGCTTTGATCCAACCCTAAAGGGCCCTATCTTGAGTAAGCCTAAAGCCCAATCTCACTAACCCTAGCTGGAGACCCTTATCACTGACGATACTCTGCGTTTTGGCTCCAAGGAGTATTATATATACTCTCTTCAGGCTAAAACCCTAGTTGAGTTCCACTGTTCCAAAAGCCGCTCTCCTCTTCACACAAAGGAAGCTGCTCTCCGACGCCACTTCTAGGGTTTCTTCATTTACTGCTTCGTCATCACTCATCCAAGGTCTTCTGATGGTGGTCGATGAAGCTTCTGGTATTTGGGTGCTCGTCTGCTAGTGGATCTAAAGGAGTTGTGTGGATCTCCGACTTCAAAGCTCCTCTCTGAAGTCGCCATCGTCTTGGAAAGGGAGTTCCTCTTCTTTTCTTCTTTATAGGGTTCTAGTTCAGTGTTTTCTACAGATTGTAAGCTTGCTTGTGTTTGTATGCCTCTTGACATTGCCCCTGGATGTAACTCCTTATTCATATTTAGTGGATTTAGGGCCTGACTCTCGAGGCCCCGCAGATGTAGGTGAAATACCCGAACTGCGTAAACAATTGCTTGTGTCTTACATTCTGTTTCTCGCTTTACTTGTTTGGAATCCTTTGATTATTACTCGTTGATGATACTCTGAAGTCGTTCCTTATATTCCGCATATCCTTTCCTCGTTTCATTGGATTCAACAATTGGTATCAGAGCCCTGGTTCCTTAGGGTGTCTTCTCTGAGTGATAATCTGTGTTTCTCCTTAAGTTTTTCAGATCGTGTGAACTACAAGTTCTTAGATCTGTAACTAAGGATCTTTGGGCAAGTGGGTTACTCCTACCTTGCTCTTCTGCTGTGTTTTCTCTTGCTGTTTTTTCTTTTTTTAGATCTGGTTGTCGTATCTTGTTATCTTTACATTATGTCTGAGTCTTCTGTTCGAATTAAATCCTATGATGGATGTTCTGACTTTGCTATGTGGCAGGTAAAAATAAAGGCCATCCTCATCAAGGAGAAATGTTGGTCAGCTGTGACTGACAAGTATCCTGACAAACTTGAGAAAGCTGACAGAGAGAAAATGGACCAAATAGCTCATAGTGAGATCATGATTCGACTCACAGATGAGGTTGCTAGACAAGTGCTTACTAAGACAACCTCCAAAAGTCTTTGGGAGGCTCTAGAAGCTACTTTTTTGGTAAAATCTCTACCTAGCCGCATAAATTTGCTCTGTCGTCTGTTTAACTTCAAAATGGATGCTCACATGTCTTTGAATGACAATCTTGATAAGTTTCTGACTATGATACAAGACCTTGAACGCTGTGGTGATAAAATAACTGAATTACATCAAGCTGTTTTGATTCTGAATTCTCTACCTGCTCAATTTGACACTTTCAAAGATGTTATACAGTTTAGTAGGGAGGATTTGGATAAAACTAAGGTCATAGAAGCTATCATGCGGAAAAATGATGTCATGAAAGTCTTTAAGACAAAGCAAGAAGTTAAAAGTGAAGCTTTGATGGCTAGAGCTAAGTTTAGAAATCAGAAGAAAAATCAGAATAAAAACAAGAAAAATGACAACTCTGACAGCATGAAAATTGAATCTTCTGATAAAACTTCATCTGATAAGAGCTCCCTTAAATGCAAATATTGTTCCAAATATGGTCATTTAGAAAAAGATTGCTATAAAAGGAAGAAAGATGAAGCTAGGAAGAACAAAGCTGTATCTGCTATTCTGGAATCTCATCCTAATAATTCTCATGAACTACTTTGTGTTGCATCTGATATGTCTGCATCTGATGTTTAGATTATTGACTCTGGCTGCACTATTCATGCTACACCAAATAAGCATTTTTTCTCTGATCTTAAACTGTTCAATGAGGGAACTGTAATGCTTGGGGATCATTCAGTACTGGATATTAAGGGCATAGGGTCTGTTCCTATTAGGATGCATGATGGTAAAGTGAGAATTATTCAGAATGTTAGATGGGTGCCTGAGTTAAGGAGAAATCTTCTTTCTGAAAGTGTGTTTGATGATCTAAACTGTGACATAAATGTTAAGAAAGGCATGAAAACTGTTTCTAGAAATGGAAGGGTTCTGATTAAAGGGATAAAGAAAAAGGGCCTCTATCATGTTATAACTGAATCTGATCAGTCTCAATCTGCTTACTTGTCTGAGAAAAAGAAACCTAAGCTCATGAATCTTGCTCAAACTTTGCTCTGGCATAACAGGCTTGGCCATGTTGGCAATAAGGGCTTATTTGAGCTATATAAACATGGAGTTTTTTATTCTAAACCTGCTCATATTGATTTATGTGAAAATTGCATCATGGGAAAACATACTAAACTGGCTTTTAAATCATCTGCTTATTCTGCTAATCTCCCTCTTGAGTATGTACATGCAGACCTCTGGGGTCCAGCACAGGTGGATACAATAGGTGGGAAAAGATACTTCCTATCTCTTGTAGACCATTACAGTAGAAAGGTCTGGATTTACTTGCAGAGGACAAAGAATGAAGCTTTTGATCACTTTAAAAGATGGAAGGTAAAGGTAGAAAAAGAATCTGGTCATGTGCTTAAATGTTTCAGGACAGACAATGGTCTGGAGTTCTGTAATGCAGAGTTTGACTCCTACTGTAAGCAGCATGGTGTTAAGAGGCACCTCACTATCCCTGGAACTCCCCAACAGAACGGTATAGCAGAAAGAATGAACATGGCATTGCTCAACAAGGCTAGATGCATGTTGATCAGTGCTGGCATGAGGCATTCCCTATGGGGAGAAGCTATTACTACTGCTGCCTACTTGATTAATAGAACTCTCTCATCAGCTATAGATTTTGTAACACCCCAGGAGAAATGGACAGGTAAACCAACAAACCTTGCCTTCCTGAAACCCTTTGGATGTTTGGCCTATAGCCACAAATCTGATGGCAAGCTCAACCCGAGAGCCCATAAATGTGTGTTATTGGGCTTCCCAGAGGGTGTCAAGGGGTATAAACTGTTGGTTATCCAGTCTGGGGGTACAAAGTCATAGTTAGTAGGGATGTTATATTTAAGGAAGATGTCTTTTATTTTAGAGAATTGCAAACCACTTCCCTTGACACTAACCTGCAGGCACCTGAATCAGATAGCAGTGCAACTCATTTCTATATGCCATCAGATCATGATGACAATGACTCTGAGTTTGACAATGGGCACTCTCCCAGCAGCAACTTGTTACCAAATGAAGGAGATCAACCCGAAGAAGTACAACAAGGACTAGATAACAATCAGGGAGTTTCCTCTTCCTCTCAATCCCCTGCTCCCTCTGTTGACATTTCATCTTCTTCTCATATCTCTTCTTCTCATGCTTCTGTTTCTGACATGAATGATATTGATGTGTCTTCTTCTTCTATCCTTGAAGTTCCTGACCTTACTCATTATCAACTCACTAGGGATAGATCACCTAGGGTTAAGAAACCAAACAAAAAGTATGAGAGTAACATTGTTGACTTTGCTGTGCTTGTTTCTAAAGCTGTGAAATCATTTGTTCCTGATTTATATGAACAAGCTATAAAAATGTCATCATGCTCATGAATGGAAACTTGCAATGCAAGAAGAAATTGAATCCATGCATCTTAATAACACCTGGTCTCTTGTCAAAAAACCTGATAGGGCTAGGACTATTGATTGCAGATGGATATTTAAATTAAAAGACAGCTCTAATCCTAGGGAACCTCCTAGGTATAAAGCTAGACTTGTTGCAAAAGGCTTTACTCAAAAATTTGGTGAAGATTATCATGATATCTTTGCTCCTGTGGTAAAGTACAAAACCATGAGACTCTTGCTTGCCATGACTGCAGTTTATGACTATGAATTAGAACAAATGGATGTTAAAACTGCATTCTTACATGGTGATTTGCATGAAACTATCTACATGAGACAACCTAAAGGCTTTATTGATCGTGCTAATCCTGATTTTGTTTGTAAACTGCATAAATCCATCTATGGTCTCAAACAATCCCCTAGGCAGTGGAACAAGAAATTTGATTCATGCATGAAATGCCTTGGTTTCTGTAGAAGTGATTTTGATCCTTGCTTATATTTCAAAGATGTCAAAACTGATGATCCTCTCTTTGTGCTCCTTTATGTAGATGATCTTCTTCTTATTTCCAAGACAATCTTAAAGATTGACAAGCTGAAAACCAACCTGAAGAAGAACTTTGATATGAAGGACCTTGGATCTGCTCAAAAGATCTTAGGCATTAGCATCACTAGAGATAGATCCAAGAGACTTATCTGGCTGTCACAAACAGATTACCTTTTAAAGGTGCTAGAAAGGTTCAACATGAAGGGGGTAACACCAAATGCTATTCCACTTGGAGCTCACCTTGATCTTTCTAAGCTCAAATCTCCTATGTCAGCCTCTGAAGAAGCAAAAATGAAAGGGACCCCCTATGATGCAGCAGTGGGATCCATCATGTTTGCAATGATATGCTCAAGGCCAGATCTCTCCTTTGCTATGAGTGCTCTTAGCAGGCACATGTCTAACCCTGCTGAGAGGCATTGGGTAGCCATGAAATATCTTTTGAAATATATTGCAGGGTCTTTAAACCTTGGTCTCATGTACTCTAAACACGATTCTAGCTGTGGACTGTCTGGATTTGTTGATGCAGATTATGCAGGGAACAAGGACAATAGGAAGTCTACTGCTTCCTATGTCTTCACTTGGGCTGGAAACTGCATATCTTGGAAATCACAACAGCAACCAATAGTGGCTTTATCTTCAACCGAAGCTGAATACATAACTGCCACTGAAGCTTGCAAGGAAGCCATATGGTTACAGGGAATTTTGAGGGAAATTCAAAGAAAGAACTATAAGACTGTCTTGAACATTGACAGCCAAAGTGCTATCTATCTCTGTAAAGATCCCATTTACCATCAGCGCACCAAACACATTGACGTTCGTTTCCACTTCATCAGGAAGAAGGTGGAGAAGAAGGTCATCCTCATACAGAAGGTTGCTGGGGACTTGAACCCAGCTGACTTTGGCACCAAAATTATCTCTGCTAACAAGTTTTTGTTTTGCAGAGACTATCTTCGTATCAAAGATATGACTTAAGCCCTTAAATGGGCTAGGGTCGAGGACGGACCCTGTTGTAAGAGGAAATCGAGAATGCAAAACAATAAGTAAACAAAGTAAAGCAAACCGATCGGATCCCAGCAAATAATGTTCAAGACTCCCTCCAAATGTAGTAAGAGCAAGTCAGGTTCGAATCCTCGAGGAAGCTGGTCAGCGGATCCTAGGCAGCGGTGGAATCTCACGGACAGAAGTCGACCACAGTGGTACTCGACCTCGACTAAGGGCTGGTCGACAGGGGTCAGGCACAGTCGAACACAGCAGCAACTCGGCGAAGTCTACTCGACCTCGACTAGGCGTACTCGATCTCGAGTAGGACCTTCGTCGACATCGGCTTGTCTTGTCGAGTCCCTGCACAATTGAGCTACGACGATCTGAGATCGGAGGTCAGTGGTCGAGGTCGACCAGAAGCTGGTCGAGATCGACAAGGGGGGGAGAAAACGTAAAAACAAAAGCAGATTTGGTTTTGTAACTTTTATGAATTTGGGGAACCTCCAAGATTAGGGTTTGCGACAACGATCACCATGCAAGCGGAATATAAATCACAAAAGGCGGTAACTTTATCGATAAAGGAAAAGGCTTTCACCTAATCCGACAAGTAGGAATATAAATCTCGCGACAAATAATCCTAATTGCATCTATTCCTTTTCATAATTAGCATTTATAATCTTTCGAATAGAAATCCTAATTACTACCCAAGTTTCGCAACATGAGTTCTTCAATTTCTCAATCAAAGATGAAGCACATAAGGAATAGATTAAGATAACGACAAAATACCTCCTTCCGCAATCGCTAATACGCCGACATGGCTTTCGTTGGGCTCACCCCAACCCCAGAAGTAGGTGGACTACTCACGCCTCATCGCAATCGCAGACATCATTGATTTGAAAGAAATAACTTGCAATAAACTAATATTCAAAGCTTTTACAATTCCGGCAATCAACCGTCGTAAATTGCCAAAACCTTAAAAACTTTTAAACTCCTAAATCTCTATGTGTAATTGTATCTCTGAAATTCAATCAATGAAAAACCAGCCCCTAGGGCTTTATTTATAGGCTTCTATTCCTTGCTAATCAAGGATAGAATATCTATATCTATATCTACAACTTAAAAAGATAAATAAAAGACATAAAGGAATTAAATCTAAAATTAGGGAAATATATCTAAATTGTGTCAAGTGGATAAAACTCTCTTCTCCATGATAGATGTGGATAAATCGGATAGATCTTGCTTTTCCTCGGCTCCAAGGACTCTATCTCGAGTAGGACTGTACTCAGCGCGTTACGCGGCTTCGGGAAATCCTCGTCGACCTCGACAAGCGGTGGTCGACCTCAAGTAGGAAAAGTCGTCGACTGGGCCAACTTCGTCATCTCGGCTAGCTGGTCCTCGACAAGCTCGGACAGGACTCCTGGCGCTGGTCGATCTCGAGGAGGTCTCCTCGATCTCGACGAAGGTTGTGTTCTCGATTTGGTCTTCTCGGGTAGCCCTGGTCGACATGCTCGGACACTGTCTCCTGGGCGTGGTCGATCTCGACAAACAGCTTGTCGAGCTCGAGTAGGTTTTTGCCTGGCGTTCTCGAGCAGTGCCTCTCCGACTTGGCTCGGGGAGTGGGGTCTGGTTCTTGTCGACTTCGAGTAGAGCTACTCGATGTCGAGTAGGGTGTTGCTCTGCTCCGCGTTGTCTGGTCAGGTCTCTACTCGACTCCAGTGTGTCCGGTCTTGGCTTTGTCGACATAGACAAGAGTCTAGTCGATATAGAGTAGACTTGCTGCTTCCGTCTTTGTTTCTTGGTTTTCTCCCGAAATGTTTCCATATTCTGCAATATTAAACAGAAACTTATGTAGATCTCCATTTCTAACAAATAAACATATACTACATAAATTCGACATATTCCCAACCCGAAATATGCAAAATGTAAAGAATATGAAACTGAAATATGCATAAAAACATGGCTACTTTGGAGACATCAAATCACCCCATACTTAGACTTGCTTGTCCTCAAGCAATAACCAATCAATAACCAAGACCTACAACACATCCTTCAAGTCTTCGCCTTTGTCAAAAGCAACATCTTAAATAGTAGAAATGCAAGACAAGTGAATTTAACGTCATCACACATATATGAGCGATCCATAGTCCTAGGCAATATAAATCCAACCTCACAGAAATAATGTGTTTGCACTCAGCTCTCGATGTGTTTAGGCTATGTGTTTCAACTCTCAACTCAATTCCATATACAGTCTCATAAACATTGCAATTTAAATATGAATCCACTTCGCAACCAATTATGAAAATGCAATAAGAATTATCAGAAGGACTTCGCTCAATAGAAGTCTTCAAAGAAGATTCCATTCGGCGGGGTTGTAATGGGGCTTGGTAAGAAATAATAAGGTATAGAATTATTTGGCCATGTGGTGCTAAATATAATTCGGGAATCAAGACTCCTAAATCTTCCAACACAACCAAACCATAACTCTTCAATCATATGTATCAACCAAACTCTCCAATTTTGTCTCAATGGAGTATACAACCTTTCAAACTCTCTAAATCTCTCCCAAATATATAACTCGCAAAATAATGAAAGAAAATAAGGTAAATTTGGCTCATGCACTTTATTCACTAATATATAAACTTCTTTTTCTTCTTTTTTTCGGATTTTTTTTTTTTTTTTGAACGAAAATATAAAATAATACTATAGGTGCATTTATAATGTGAGCCAAAAATCCTTTTACATAATATGCTTAGCAAGATAAAAATGTATAACCAACCCATATCTCAATAATTTCCATGATCCTTCTTGAAATGTAACATAAGCTCATTCTCTCCACGAACCATCATTCCAACCAACTCTAAGTCTTAATTCCCAAATGGGGGTCAGGCTCAATTTGGCTAAGGAAAATTTTGTGGAGTTTACAATAAAAGTCTCAGGCTAATGTTCTGGCTTCAAGCAGGGATAATGCAGGGTAGGTAAAGAGAGGATAAAAGTGGCTTAAAAGGTGCCTCCATCATTTAATTCTCATCAACATAAACATATAAATGCATTGGTCTTGAATAACTATCACAACATTTAGGGATGCATAGGAAGAGTAAATACACTCAAGAAAGCAGAGGGATTTTTAATGTTCCCCCTATAAGGCCAAAATTCTCACTAGGACAATTTTTGTTGGATTTTAACCTTTAGCTTAGGATCATATGTTCTCAATTTCATCACAAGTTCACAATCCACATAAAAAACCATTTTGAGGACTTAGGCTAAACCTTCCAAACACGCCATAGGATTTACATGATCAAGTCAGTCATTATGTATCATCATAGGACATCTAAGTTAGGGTATACAACAAATAATGCAAAAACTAAACATACATTTTTTATTTTATTTTTTTCGACATTTTCTATTTTTTTTTTTTTTATTTTAAGACTAAAGTATGCATAAAATTCTAAACATGCGAAAAGAAATAAATAAAGTGCAACTAAATAACTTAACTACCAAAGTTATGCCATGTCTAAGAAATCTATTACAACCTATGAAACAAAGCTTTTAAAAGATACACATAAATCTGCAGCATATAACCACATAAAAGTCCCCTGTACAATCATTTCTCCCACCCCATACTTAAAATATACAGTGTCCTCACTGTTAAAGAAAAAAAATCAAAGGGAGGGAAGAGGAGACTCACAGAGCAGCTCACTGATGTGGTGGTGGTGGATCATAGGGGGGAAACGGAGGGCCAGCCTGATAGTCAGAAGCTCCTCCGTGGGAAGAGCTACCAGGCTGATAGTTGGGCCCTCGCTGGAAATATTGGTGCAGCCCCTGAAAGCCTTCTCGCATCTCCGTCCTCATGGCGTTATGGCCTAGTTGGAGGTTGGCCATCTGGTCCCGGAGGAATGCCAACTCAGCTAGCACTGGATCTGATGGTCCGCCGTAATGATGCTGCTGCTGGAAATGGTGGGAATGGAGGGAGTGCTGAGAGTGATGGGAGTGGTGGGAGTGGTGGGAGGCATGGACACTGTCTGCCTCATCGTCGTCATCATCCTCCTCCATGTCTGCTGTGTATAGAGGCTCGTCCCTCAGTGTCGGGTCGGCGGTAGGGTCAATGGTGGGATGATATGCTGCCCCTGTCCAGGTAGTGTACCAGTTGCGGACTCTGTAGGGGTTCATCCGCTCCTGCTGAATGGCAGTGTGGTGGGTGAACTGGACCCATATGTTGTTGCGGCGGGCTATGATATGGCCCCTCTGTAAGGACCCAGTGTCGATCCTCATGAGTCGCCGTGAAGAGTATGCAGCGACTGGGACCCTCAGGTGGCGAGCCAGAATAGCCACCATGCATCCATCATAAATTGCTCCTGCGAGATCTCTCTGGCGGGTCAGGCAGTGACGGAGCCAAGCGTGGGTAAGTGGTAGTGGGTCGGACATGAATAGCATCCGTCGGAGGCATTCTATTTCTGGATGGATGGGTTGGCTCAGCTCTGGCCGGGCCCATATCGTGCTACCCAGAATCCTAAGGATGGTAGCGAAGAGGGGGTTGGCAATGGAGGAGGAGCGGGTGGTTGGCTGTAGACTCCCAGTCAAGTAACGCCACATCTCTGTCGGGTCTCGGAGGATGAAAGGCTCGGTGGTGTGGTTAAAGTTAAATGCGTCGCCAATCTGTTCCAGGCTCATTGTGCGGCAGGCGTTGCCCAGCTGAAAGTGGACATTTTGTTCTGAAGCCGGTGAGTCAGGTACCCGGCGGAGAGTAGCCAAAAACTCCCCAGTAAGGACCGGGTAATGCAAATCTAGTGGCTGTAATAATCGGCCCACATCAAGCAACCCAAAAGATTGCTCCAGCCAGTAATGCATCCCCAGCTGGTCCAAGGTATGCTGGTCATACCAACGGGCATTTTCAGCCCGTTCTGCAATATGCCAGGCGAGAGCGAACTTGACCTCATCGTCAATTTGTAGGGCGTCCATTCCTTCAATAGATAAATAATCTTATAAGATAACTACTTTCAAAAATAACCCCATACTTAGTTCATGAACTACCCTAAAAATGTAACAAATAGATATATGGAAGCATATATTATCAAAGCATGAAATAATTCATATAAGGAATCAAAAAATATGACTTATATATGAATTTAAATAAAGACCGTAAAATTTATGAAATTTCCATATATGGCATAATATTGGTCAAATAAATTTCATGAATTTTCTTTGATAATATACATGAACTAAATATGGAATCATGTATAAAATCAGCCCACCAAACATAAATATTACCAAAAATAGCAACCCTAATCATAAATAACAATTGTCCACACAAATTTCAAACCCTAAACATTCAACACATAACTTAAGATCCAATCTCTACCTAAGTTCTCAAAAAAATATATGAATCTGAATTTTAGAGAGAAAAGAGGGAGAAGTCATACCTTGAATCCAAATAGAGGTCAGAAACTGTAATTAGAGAAAACTAGGGGCTGTTTTTAGAATTTCGCAAGGGGGCTTGGTGGTGCCGCTAGTGTTCAGATCTGGGCTCGGCTATGGCGCAGGCGGTGGATCTCAGTCGAATCTGGGAAGGAGGATAGCGGATCCGACTCAGGCGAGGGTGGATCCGGGTTGTTGGTGCGACTGGTGGTACTGGAGGGGCAAGATCCGGGAAGGGAGGGCGAGATCTGGGCTCGGCTATTGCAAAGGAGGAGTGAATCCGGGCTCGGCGGTGGACAACTGGTGGTACTGGGTGCAAAGATCCGGGAAGGGAGGGGCAAAATCCGGCTTCGGCGAGAGTAGATCTGGGCGGGGGTGGCGGATTTGGCTCTGGTGATGTGGAATCCGGCTCGGCAAGGGTCTCTGTGGGCCGAAAAAGGAGAGAGGTGGCTGGATCTGTGCTTGGGAGGCCGGAAAATCAGCAAGGTGGGCGGATTTGTGTTCGTCGTCGGTGGACCTGGGCAGTGGCGGAGGTCGAGGACGAGAGGGCCTGTGTGCTGTACTCGGGCTCGGCTTATTGTGGTGGACTCGAAGAGAACTGGGCAGGGATCTGGGCAGCGAGAAGGGGAGCAAGAGATCGAGGGGGAGGAGAGCGAGAGGAGGAAGGGGAGGGCGGCTCTGGTTTCTTGTCGAGGTCGGGGAAGGCAGAGGGAAGAAGGAGATAGGGTTCCACAAGGTAAGGGTTTTTATTTCTCTTCTAATATTATTTTTTATATATATAAAAATACATTCCGAAAAAAAAAATATATATAATTTCTAAAAAGAAAATTTAAATTCTAAAAAATCTGAAAAAATAACCTATATTATTATTATTTATTTATTTATTATTTAGAAAGAAAGAAAACTTACCTGAAAACCTCCAACTTACCTGCGTGGCTTACTCGATCTAGACGAACCTGATTGATATAGATTCCTCTTGAATGCCTGAATGTAACCATGAGAGGAGATTATGCACGAGTTCTAAGAAAATAAAAAAAAAAAGAAAGAGGAAGAAAAGCGGGTTGCCTCCCGAAAGCGCTAAGGTTTAAGTCGTTAGCTCGACCTACTTCCCTGTTCTAGACTTTGACTAACGCCAGGGTGGCGCGAATCTCCTCTTCTGGGTCTTCTTTGTCATAGTATTTCTTGACTCTGTGCCCATTTACTTTAAAGGTGGTGTCGTCAGTGCCAATTAGCTCTACTGCTCCATGGGGGTATATGTGGTGAACCAAGAAAGGTCCACTCCATCTTGTCCTTAGCTTTCCTGGAAATAGGCGCAGTCTAGAATTATATAAAAGCACTTTGTCACCTACCTCATATGTTTTTGGCACCAGTTTCTTATCATGCCATCTTTTGGTGCGCTCCTTGTAGATCTCAGCATTCTCATAGGCTTTCAATCTCAATTCCTCCAACTCCTGTAAATCAATAAAGCGTTTCTTACCTGCCTCATCGAGATCCATGTTGAGCTCCTTGAGAGCCCACATTGCCTTATGCTCCAGCTCGACAGGTAAATGGCAAGACTTGCCATAAACCAGGTTGTAAGGAGTTGTTCTTAGCGGTGTTTTGTAAGCCGTCCTATAAGCCCATAGCGCATCATCAAGCTTAGATGACCAATCCTTCCTAGAGAGAGAGACTGTTTTCTCCAAGATGGCCTTGATTTGACGATTAGAGACTTCCACCTGACCACTGGTTTGGGGATGATAAGGTGTCGTCACCCTGTGTGTCACCCCATACTTAGCCAAAAGAGCCTCAAATCCTCTCTCGATGAAATGTGAGCCACCATCTGAAATAAGAACTCTAGGAACACCAAAGCGAGGGAATATGTTAGTTTTAACAAACTTTGAAACTACCTTCGCGTCGTTGGTCCTAGTTGCAACAGCCTCCACACATTTAGAGACATAGTCAACCGCCACCAGGATGTATTTGTAAGGTCCTGAAGCAGGGAATGGTCCCATGAAGTCAATTCCCCATACATCAAATAGCTCGACCTCCAAAATTCCTGTGAGTGGTGTCTCATTCCTCCAAGTAATGTTGCCTGATCTTTGGCATTCGTCGCATGAAGTGACATAAGCCTGCACATCCCTGAAAAGATTAGGCCAGTAAAAACCACATTGAAGTACCTTAGATGCAGTTTTGAAGCCTTTGGCATGTCCGCCTGTAGGGAGAGTATGGCAATGGCGAATGACACTTTCCACCTCCTCCTCCGGGATACAACGTCTGAAGATATGGTCCTTCCCTTGTTTGAATAGGTAAGGATCATCCCAATAGTATTGTTTGACGTCGTGGAGGAATTTCTTCTTTCTCTGTGAAGATAGGCCTGACGGCATCTCATTTCCTACAAGGTAGTTAGCAAAATCCGCATACCAGGGTACCTTTGGTCCTTTTATAGCATATATATCATGAATAGGACTAGTAGGAGGTGTAAAGAAGAAATCGTCACCGGAATCTAATCGAAGAACCTCACCTGAAATCTCACCTGGAGCTAGTCGATATCGAGTAAAGCTACTCGACATAGAGGAGGCTGCAGCGTCATCTGGTGAAGAGCACGGATCCTGGTGGTCAACTGTACTCGACCTCGAGTTGGGCTCGTCGATCTCGAGTACAGCTGCGGTGTCTGGCTGCATCGTCCTAGACTCCTGGTGCTCATCGACAAGGGTCTTTGTCGAGGTCGACGACGGGTCCTCGACCTCGAGTACGGTTTTGCTGCCAGTCTGTGCTGTGATCAGTTCCTGGGCCTCCTCGACATGGGTCCTTGTCGAGGTCGATGACGGATTACTCGAGATCGAGTAGGCTTTGTCTACGTCGAGGAAGACATTGTCGGTCTGCATTAGGTGCTCGTCTGGGCGAGAGTCGTCGATTGGTCCAGCGTCCTGGGCCTCCTCTAGCATGTCTTTAGGAAGCCTGGATAAGTGATCGGCGACTGAATTCTCTATGCCCTTCTTGTCCTTTAGCTCAACGTCAAATTCTTGAAGTAAGAGCACCCATCGTAGCAACCTTGGTTTTGCATCCTTCTTTGTCATTAAATAACGAAGAGCAGCATGGTCAGTATGGACAATGACTTTAGAACCAACAAGATAGGAACGAAATTTTTCAAAAGCAAAAACCACAGCCAAAAATTCCTTCTCTGTTGTGGTGTATTTAGACTGAACCACATCCAGAGTCTTGCTTGCATAGTATATGGCATGCAGTTTCTTGTCCTTCCGCTGTCCTAAAACCGCTCCCACAGCACAATCGCTAGCATCACACATGATCTCAAATGGTAGTGACCAATCCGGCGATTGAATGATTGGAGCTGAGATGAGAGCTTTCTTTAACCTGTTGAAGGCTTCGAGACATTCGCTAGAAAATACAAACTTAACATCCTTCATAAGCAGGTTAGTCAATGGTTTGGCAATTTTAGAAAAATCTTGAATGAATCTTCTATAAAAACCAGCATGACCAAGAAAACTCCTTATCTCTTTAATGGAAGAAGGTGGGGGCAATTTCTCTACTAGCTCTATTTTTGCTCTGTCCACCTCAATCCCTTTGTTGGACACCTTGTGGCCTAGCACGATCCCCTCTTGTACCATAAAGTGGCATTTTTCCCAGTTAAGAACCAAATTTGTCTCTTCACAGCGCTTAAGTACCCTGCGTAGGTTAGAGAGACAAATATCGAAAGTAGTGCCATAAACTGAGAAATCATCCATGAATACCTCCACTGTGTCCTCAATCATGTCGGAGAAGATGGCCATCATGCACCTTTGAAAAGTAGCAGGGGCATTGCAAAGACCAAAGGGCATCCTCCTATATGCGAAAGTTCCATAGGGGCAAGTGAAGGTGGTCTTTTCCTGATCATCAGGATGAATGGGAACCTGCCAAAAGCCAGAATATCCATCCAGGTAACAAAAGTAGTCATGTTCAGCTAACCTTTCGAGTACCTGGTCAATGAAGGGGAGTGGAAAATGATCCTTCCTGGTGGCGGTGTTGAGTTTTCTGTAGTCTATACACATCCGCCAGCTGGTTGTGATCCTTTTAGGAACAAGCTCTCCCTTATCATTCTCCTCGACGGTCATTCCACCCTTCTTAGGCACAACATGAACAGGGCTAACCCACTTGCTGTCGGAGATTGGATAAATGATTCCTGCATCCAGCATGCGATGGATCTCCTTTTTGACAACTTCCTTCATGTTGGGGTTAAGCTTCCTTTGATGCTCAATTGTTGCCCTGTGATCATCTTCCAACAAAATTCTATGCATACAAGTAATGGGTGAAATACCTTTTATGTCCTCTAGGGAATAACCTATGGCCTTCCTATGAGTGCGGAGGACATCTACTAGCTTGTCTACCTCCTGTGGGTTCAATGAAGCATTTATAATTACAGGAAAAGTAGAGTTAGGACCAAGAAATTCATACCTAAGGGTGTCGGGTAAGGGTTTCAGCACCGGAGAAGGGTCCTGTGGAATCAAGATAGGCTCAACATCCTCCATCTTCATGATCTCCCCTAGGTAATCCGTCTCAATCCTCATAGAAGAAGCATCCAAATCAGCTACAGGAGTTGGCGTCGACCAGGCATACATCGATGACAACGCTGAATTGGACATAGGACTGTACTGCAGGAAGCTACTCGAGAATGGGTTAGAAAGATCAAAATCGACCAAAAAATCAGAACTTACCTCGAATACAGGACTGGTCGATCTCGAGTTGGGCTCCTCGATCTCGAGGAGGATCGTCGAGTCAGCTTCGTCGATTTCTGGTGTGCCTGCAGGGGACAAGGTAGTCGACCTCGACGATGACTGGTCGAGATCGAGTAGGCTCAAAGGACTTACAGTGTCCGGAGGGTTAGGGCTTGTCGACCTCGAGTTGGGCTCGTCGAGATCGACGAGAGTCGTAGAGGTCGACTGGATCTGCTCGGCTTCTGGAGGGCTCGTGCTTGTCGACCTCGAGTTGGGCTCATCGAGATCGAGGAGCTCTGTGGAGGTCGACTGGATCTGCTCGGCTTCTGGTGAGTCGTTCAGCTCCGCCGATAATGCGTCGTCGAAGATCTCCTCCTCGCTTAATTCCGCTACGGCCAGCTCCTCATCTGCTAGCTCAGATTCTGCCTTTCCTTCTTCTTGGATCAAGTGTTGTTCTGCAGGTTCATTACAGGAGATAAAATTAAATTTTGAATATATAGCTTTAATTTCCATTACCTCTTCTGTGTCTGGGTTGAAGAAGTATTCAATGATCTCATCTCCGATGGTGAATGTAAGGATTCCCCTTTTGACTCCAATGTTAGCATCAGCAGTTGCCAGGAAAGGTCGCCCTAGGATGATGCGGCAAGCTGGATCCTCTGCCATCTCTACTACAAGAAAATCTGTAGGGACAAAGAATCTACCAACTTTAACAGGAACATTATCGACAATACATGTAGGGATTACCACGGTGTTGTTGGCCATGTAGAGTTTGGCATCAATTGGTTCCAGGGCACCTATTTTCACCTTTGACCAGATGGATAGGGGCATGATGCTAACACTTGCTCCTAAGTCACACAGTGCTTTAAATCTATGACGACCAAGTCCAACAGTGATAGCAAACTTACCTGGGTCAGGTCGCTTCTCAGGGAAATCCATCTTTTTGCACTCCTTAGCAATCTCAGTCATCGATCGCTTGTTGCTGAGAATCTCCTTGAGGAACTTGACATAGGTAGGCATCTCGTGCAGTGCTTCTGTAAAAGGAATAGTAACATTCAGACTCTGAAGCAATTTCACAAAACGCTGAAACTTACCGTCTGTTGGATCTCTTTGGTTTTTGGAAGGGAATGGGAGCGTCTTTTTGGTGTTCTGATCCAGAACAGCTTCCGGAGGTGGTGAGGGCTCAACGACCTCGGCATGGTCCTTCTCGACCTCGACAACAGGCTCGTCGAGATCGACCAGGGCCTCGTCGATCTCGAGTTGGCTAGTCGACTTTGGCTCGTCTGGCTGTGCAGCTGCGTCAGAGCTTCTCTCTTCCTCTGTGTTGAGTAGAGTTTTGTCGATGTCGACTAGGCCTCTGTCGATGTCGACGACAGCCTCGCCCTTGTTTTCTGGCTCGTGCAGTTTGTGACCGCTCCGCAACTTTACAGCAGCTACATGTCCGTGCTGCCCCTTGGGATTTGGTTCTGTATGGCCTGGGAGCTTCCCGGATGGTTGTGGAATCTGCGCCGCGAACTGACCCATCTGAGTCTCGATGTTCCTTTTCCAGGTGTCTAGCTCTCCAAATTTTGCATGGATATTCTGGAACTGATTGTTGATGGTGCCCTGATTCCGGCGCATCTCTTCAAGAATGAGCTGTAAATCATCCTTCTTTTGATCCCTTTCTGGATGTCCAGGAGCTCTGTAGGGCGGGGGGTTCCTAGGAGGACCTTGGTTCCGTTGAGGTTGATAGAACCTTTGGTCCCCCATGTAGCGATTGGGACCCCCTGCGTAAGCTACCTCTTCATGAATCTCTGTCATCCTGACTTGTTCCGTATGCGGGCACTCAGTAGTAGTATGCCGTTGTGAACCACATTCGATGCAGGGTTGGTTGACAGAGAGATATTTGACTTGCTTGAGGAGCTTGCGATTCTGATCTCTGTAGTACTGCTCCTTGACATCAGGGTCTATCTCCTTTGATGGCTCATAGAGAGGCATAGATGGGGCTGGTCTGGCATGGGCGTTCTCATCATAGTTTGTAGGAGCCACATACTTGTTGTCGTAGGTAGTGAGCTTCTCTAGCACACCCCATGCGTCACTTGGCGGCATCGTCAAATACTCGTAGCGAGTATAATTGTTGATTCTGTCCTTAGTGATTTGATCAAGAGAGTTGAAGAAGATCTCCTGAATGATGTAGGGTGGTTGTCCATGAGTGGGGCAAGATCGCAGCAGCTCTTTGTAGCGTTCCCATGCTTTTGCTAGCGGTTCCCCAGGCTTTTGCTTGAAAGCAGTGATCTTTTGGCGGAGGAATGCTGTCTTGGCAGGAGGGAAGAATTTGTTGAGAAATTCCTGCTCTACTTGTGCCCATGTGGTAAGAGATTTTGGCTTCAGCCCTTCAAGCCACTTCAGTGCTGGTCCAGCCAGCGACCAGCGGAAAGCCTTCATCTTGACATATTCCAGAGTTGTACCTTCTGCAAGAGTACGACACATATCATGAAAATTAGTAATATGTTCAAGAGGACACTCATTAAATTTGCCGCAAAAGGCATTATTTTTAAGCTCTATAAGAAACTGAGTGCGAATTTCAAAAGAGTTTTCAGGGATTAGAATCGCCGATTCAGGCACGATGAGAGTCGGATGCATATAATCCTCAGCAGTGGTTGGATATTGGGCAAGCTCAGCTTTTGCTTGCCTTGCGCGCTCAGCTGCTTGTTCCCTTGCTGTCCTTTCATTGGCGATAGTGGCATCCTTAGCGGCGAGTTCCCTGGTAAGTCTGGCAATCAGCTGCTCCTGTGTTTCAGCGGCCGCCATGGCTCTTTGAAGTCTAGTCCTGACGTGTAGAAAGCACTCTGGTTCGTCTAAACCGTAATACTCAGGTGGGATACCAGTACGACGCATGCACCTGAAAAGTGACTCAAGGTAGACGTGAGATTTAACTACCTAAGGCGCGAATGATAGCTTCCCTGGCAACGGCGCCAATTTGTTGTAAGAGGAAATCGAGAATGCAAAACAATAAGTAAACAAAGTAAAGCAAACCGATCGGATCCCAGCAAATAATGTTCAAGACTCCCTCCAAATGTAGTAAGAGCAAGTCAGGTTCGAATCCTCGAGGAAGCTGGTCAGCGGATCCTAGGCAGCGGTGGAATCTCACGGACAGAAGTCGACCACAGTGGTACTCGACCTCGACTAAGGGCTAGTCGACAGGGGTAAGGCACAGTCGAACACAGCAGCAACTCGGCGAAGTCTACTCGACCTCGACTAGGCGTACTCGATCTCGAGTAGGACCTTCGTCGACATCGGCTTGTCTTGTCGAGTCCCTGCACAATTGAGCTACGACGATCTGGGATCGGAGGTCAGTGGTCGAGTTCGACCAGAAGCTGGTCGAGATCGACAAGGGGGGGAGAAAACGTAAAAACAAAAGCAGATTCGGTTTTGTAACTTTTATGAATTTGGGGAACCTCCAAGATTAGGGTTTGCGACAACGATCACCATGCAAGCGGAATATAAATCACAAAAGGCGGTAACTTTATCGATAAAGGAAAAGGCTTTCACCTAATCCGACAAGTAGGAATATAAATCTCGCGACAAATAATCCTAATTGCATCTATTCCTTTTCATAATTAGCATTTATAATCTTTCGAATAGAAATCCTAATTACTACCCAAGTTTCGCAACATGAGTTCTTCAATTTCTCAATCAAAGATGAAGCACATAAGGAATAGATTAAGATAACGACAAAATACCTCCTTCCGCAATCGCTAATACGCCGACATGGCTTTCGTTGGGCTCACCCCAACCCCAGAAGTAGGTGGACTACTCACGCCTCATCGCAATCGCAGACATCATTGATTTGAAAGAAATAACTTGCAATAAACTAATATTCAAAGCTTTTACAATTCCGGCAATCAACCGTCGTAAATTGCCAAAACCTTAAAAACTTTTAAACTCCTAAATCTCTATGTGTAATTGTATCTCTGAAATTCAATCAATGAAAAACCAGCCCCTAGGGCTTTATTTATAGGCTTCTATTCCTTGCTAATCAAGGATAGAATATCTATATCTATATCTAAAACTTAAAAAGATAAATAAAAGACATAAAGGAATTAAATCTAAAATTAGGGAAATATATCTAAATTGTGTCAAGTGGATAAAACTCTCTTCTCCATGATAGATGTGGATAAATCGGATAGATCTTGCTTTTCCTCGGCTCCAAGGACTCTATCTCGAGTAGGACTGTACTCAGCGCGTTACGCGGCTTCGGGAAATCCTCGTCGACCTCGACAAGCGGTGGTCGACCTCAAGTAGGAAAAGTCGTCGACTGGGCCAACTTCGTCATCTCGGCTAGCTGGTCCTCGACAAGCTCGGACAGGACTCCTGGCGCTGGTCGATCTCGAGGAGGTCTCCTCGATCTCGACGAAGGTTGTGTTCTCGATTTGGTCTTCTCGGGTAGCCCTGGTCGACATGCTCGGACACTGTCTCCTGGGCGTGGTCGATCTCGACAAACAGCTTGTCGAGCTCGAGTAGGTTTTTGCCTGGCGTTCTCGAGCAGTGCCTCTCCGACTTGGCTCGGGGAGTGGGGTCTGGTTCTTGTCGACTTCGAGTAGAGCTACTCGATGTCGAGTAGGGTGTTGCTCTGCTCCGCGTTGTCTGGTCAGGTCTCTACTCGACTCCAGTGTGTCCGGGCTTGGCTTTGTCGACATAGACAAGAGTCTAGTCGATATAGAGTAGACTTGCTGCTTCCGTCTTTGTTTCTTGGTTTTCTCCCGAAATGTTTCCATATTCTGCAATATTAAACAGAAACTTATGTAGATCTCCATTTCTAACAAATAAACATATACTACATAAATTCGACATATTCCCAACCCGAAATATGCAAAATGTAAAGAATATGAAACTGAAATATGCATAAAAACATGGCTACTTTGGAGACATCAGACCCAGAGACTCTAAATCCTGCTAAATTGTTTGCATGTTATTCATTGTAAACTTAGGAAATTACAGGGGGCAATTGTAGATGGTGTACTTTCATAAGTTTTAACAGCTTGTACAATTTGCTGAACACTTTGGGTTATAAGTGTGATGGGCTAAATAGGAAACCAAGATCTGCTGGTCTTTATGGTTTGGGCTTTGATCCAACCCTAAAGGGCCCTATCTTGAGTAAGCCTAAAGCCCAATCTCACTAACCCTAGCTGGAGGCCCTTATCACTGACGATACTCTGCGTTTTGGCTCCAAGGAGTATTATATATACTCTCTTCAGGCTAAAACCCTAGTTGAGTTCCACTGTTCCAAAAGCCGCTCTCCTCTTCACACAAAGGAAGCTGCTCTCCGACACCACTTCTAGGGTTTCTTCATTTACTGCTTCGTCATCACTCATCCAAGGTCTTCTGATGGTGATCGATGAAGCTTCTGGTATTTGGGTGCTCGTCTGCTGGTGGATCTAAAGGAGTTGTGTGGATCTCCGACTTCAAAGCTCCTCTCTGAAGTCGTCATCGTCTTGGAAAGGGAGTTCCTCTTCTTTTCTTCTTTATAGGGTTCTAGTTCAGTGTTTTCTACAGATTGTAAGCTTGCTTGTGTTTGTATGCCTCTTGACATTGCCCCTGGATGTAACTCCTTATTCATATTTAGTGGATTTAGGGCCTGACTCTCGAGGCCCCGCAGATGTAGGTGAAATACCCGAACTGCGTAAACAATTGCTTGTGTCTTACATTCTGTTTCTCGCTTTACTTGTTTGGAATCCTTTGATTATTACTCGTTGATGATACTCTGAAGTCGTTCCTTATATTCCGCATATCCTTTCCTCGTTTGATTGGATTCAACAAAAATTAATTTGGGGAGCTCAATTACATCAAGCCAATATAAATAGAGAATGATTTGGGGGAGGTCGAGCTAGCGATACATCAAGTAATAATACGTTGAATGCAGCCAAATTGCATGCAAATAAAAATCGAACTTCAATTATTAATAATCTCACAAGAAAAGGAAATTCCAAATGAATGCTTTCAGAAGCAACTGAGAGTCTCAGTGCTGGTTAAAAGTTTGTGAAACATTCAAAATCCAGTTTAGATTTGAGATGAGACTGGCTCGTGTCGGAAGCCCTACATGCTCAAGCTGAAGTGCAAGGCATCGTCTCATAGATCTAAGCTGCTGTATGGATGATCAACCAGTTCTCATGATGATATGCACTCCACTGTCAGTGTCAACGATTCCACTTATCTCGCCAACTTTCAGAGCATAAGTAGCTTCTTCAAATGGCTTCTGCATCTGGCCTCTGCCAAACGGTCCTGCATGGAAACAAAAGAAGCCAAATCAAAACAACAATATGAACATGTGAGCATTCCCACTCACAATTTACAAGAAGCAAAAATCGGGGTTACTGCAGATAGCATGCACTGATGAAGAATTCGGGTAAAGCTCAATGCGATGGATTCAATCATTCATCATTAACCATGATCATTGTTTGATGTTTGTCAACGTACGCCACTAGCAAATCATATGCCAATGTATATGAAGAAAAGATATAAAAAAAAACTTGATGAAGTATATATGTAGTTCACTGTGGTTGGTCAGAGTTTTACAATCATCTCAAGAATTCCCAATTTGTAATACACAGATCATAAAAATGATGAGATTATAACTGCAGAACCCCCACAGCTACGGCATCCATTGAATTCGATTCTCTGCATAATATAAGAAAACTGCTATCAAGTATGCAAATTCATACACTATATGATTATGCATACTCTACAACCACTCAAGACAATAAGGCAATGAATATTGCCAGAACCAAATTGTATACCAAAAGTGAGGAAGCGAACAAAATTAAAGATGCCTATTTACTGCTGCTGGGTTATATATAAAGAACGGTGATAGCTAAACAAGGAGCAACGATATGAAATTTCATGGTTCCTATTGAGTTGAGGTAGCTCAATAACCTGCTAGGGTTCCCTGCATAATCTAATCCAAATCACTGAAACACTAGAAACTTAGAAAGTCATTAGAAGCCATTAGGTATTCTTCAATGTTTAAAAACGGAGCCTAAAGCATCAACTCTAGATCATTGCAGAATTAGAGAACACATTCAGAACTCTAAAGTTGGATTAAAAATAGAAGGAATTGAAGGCAGAACTAGAGAATCAACACTGGATCATTGCAGAGTTCATAGACTAATTCAGCAGCACAGTTAACTAATTAAGATCCACGACAGCAAAACCTTGGTTGACCTTCAGCGTCTCCTAAATCCATCAAGGGACACATAAAGTGATGAATACGCTAGCTAACTTACAAGAAGGCTGCCAAAAAAGCAACCAGTTTCAAGAAAGTTAACCCGATTCAATCAAGGCTCCACTTTTCCCACGGGAAAGGGTACAAAAACGTCGATTCAATTGATCCAGAGGAGATATCGCTTTACGTTCAATAATAAAATTCAGAAAAAAAATATTCCATCGACACCCAAGCTTTCAATATAACAATGCTTAGGATTTCAAAAAAAAAAAGCGTAACAGAGAACATGTAATCTCAAACAAAAAAAATCGACATCCAGGATAAAATTTACCAAACAATGAAAAGATAACAGTAGTATGGCTCAATAAACCAAATCCGGAGAGAAAGAGGGTTACCGAGATCGCCACCGCGTTTGGCGGAGCTGCAGTCGGAGATCCGAGAAGCGACATCATCGAAATTGGCGTTACCAGAGACGATATCATTGCGGATGGCCTGGAGCTGGGAGATGGCGGCCTCCTTGGTGGTGGTGGAGATGACAATGCCTTCTGGATCCTTCCAAGAGGCCTTCCTACGAGATCCCTGGTGCTTTATAAGTATGTGAGAAGCCCTGACCTGTTCTCTGGAAGACATTGTCGCCTTCCACTCCTCCTCCTTGTGATGGCTTCTTCCTCTTTCGATCGGACTCTTATCTTTCTGTCGACGCAGAGAAAGCGATAGAGAGCAGAAAGGTAGATGGAGGAAGTAGAGAAAGCGCGTTGCCTTACCTTCGTAGATCGTAATAATCACCCGTCTCGGTGTCGCAATATTTTCGGCCCAGCCCGGAAGTGATATCCATTTTTTTTTTAATTAGGAAATAATTCGAGGTCAAATATACCTGAACCTCGATGGTCGACAAGCCGACAGACGGATAACCGTCAAAGTAAACATAAAAACACAAGGATGGTGCAAAGTACAGACAATAACTCTACAAAGGCGAAACTACAAATAACTAAACCGAACAAGAAGAGAATGTAGACGAGGGACGAAGCCAAGCACTACCCAGAAGCAGCACCGTAGGCCAGCGGCACATCAGGAGTCACCTGTGGACAGTGAAGACGAACCTCCAAGGAAACATTCTTCCGGAGAAAGGAGACGCCTCGATACACACTGCCACAACCCCAGCCTATCCCGACTCCGACTGCCAGAACCTCATCAAACGGAGAAGAAACTCAGTCACGCCAAGCGTAGAATCAAACAATGTCTGAACCAAAAGCACCAGAACCCAAGCGGGATTTACACTAACCCCACTAGGAAACCCAAGCGGGATTTTAATACAAGTAAATTTTATAATGTTTTATTTAATTATTTATTAGTTGTAAAATATGAATTCGGGCCAACTTAGGGCCCAAGGAGAAGCCTTGGGCCCAAATCATCCAGCCCAGGCCCAAAAACCGGCCCACATGTCCAGCCTCGAGATGTTGCAAATGACGCAGCGTCAGAACACAAGGGTTTCATGCAAAGGTTGCCGCCGACCAACCACCGAAAGGGGGGAGAGAAGAGCGAGCGGGGGTCGCACAGTCAGGACCAGACTACCGGCGGCGGCGGCGAACAAAGGTCAAACGAGACCGAGGTAACCCGAGGTACCAAGAACCGGAGGAGGAGAACCAACGGCGACCGGCGGTGAAGAACGCAACCGGCGGAGAAGACCTCGACCGGCAAAGATGCATCGGCGAAACGGCAAGGCACCCCACCAGCCACCACCGGAGAGACAGAGCATACCGAGAAGGCCGACTGAGACGAACCACCTCAGGCAGAATTCCACCGGGGCAAAAAGCCCCTAATTAATTAGAGATTTTAAGGGGAGATTTGCCCCAAAATCGAGTGATGTGAAAAGAAGCGTGACGGAGAACAAGGCAAGCCAAAACTACCCGAATCGCAGACACACGGAGTGCAAGTCGAGCGGCGGCGCCGACCACGGAAAAGAGACCCACGGCACAAAGCTGAGGGCAAGCCCGAAGCCTTGGACCGACGGGGTTAGTTTTTAACCTCCGAAGAGGAGTTATGGGCCTCCGAAGAGGTGGTATTCGGCCTCCGAATAGGATGTCGGAGTTGGTGTTCTTCAGCCCCAAAGAAGGGGTTTTGATTTTCCGGTGAGGGAGAGACTCAGTTTCAAATAACTCACGTCAATCTCAAACCGATCTCGTTTATTAGAGAAAGCAATCCAATTTGGAAGTGATATCCATTTGTTCGCCCACAGTCGGATAATTTTTTTTTGGATGAGCCAAAAAAACCAAAAAAAAAAATTCGGAGACTAGCCCAATTTTAAAAGTATTTTGGCGATCAAATTCAAAAAAATTAATAAAATACTTAAGTCATTGTTTATATCAGCGATTTTTTTTTTTCAACCTTTAAATTTAGATTAATGGAAAAACACTAAAAAGGGGGAAAATATAAATGGGAGAGTCTCTTCTTCTTCTTTTTTTTTTTTTAAAGTAGATTATGGAGAGAAGGCGGTGTGAGAAGGGGTCTGAATCTTCGGTTCCCGATTAAGTCCCCTTACACTATTCTCTCTCACAAAAAATATTTTTTTTATTCTTTTAATCTATTTTTTAATTTTAATTTTAATTTATTTTTCTTTTTATTTGAAGCTTGTGAGAGAAGGGGGGTTGGGGGATAAAAGGGGACACAAAATAAGGGGCAGAGGATTTAGAGTCGTGTGAGAACTAAGAAGTGCGTGGTGGTGCTGGGGGTAGGGGTAGGGGTAGGGGTTGAAAGAGAGAGAGAGATAGAGGGGCATAGAGAGTGGATGTGAGAAAAGGAAGAAAAAAAGAAGAGGATTCGGATCATAGCCTTGATGGGCTTGCCTTGCATCTTCGGTTGGACTTCGAGTGACACTCCCTTGAACCCCCGAAGAAAGCTCAAAAGGTTGTTGGTTTGGGAAAAAAAGAAGAGGATTGTACACATTGGTAGGATTATGTGGGGTATAATTTGGATATTCGAGTGTTGAAGATTGTTAAACATTTGTAACATTATTTGAAATTGAGGATTTTTTAGAAGATTTGGATGGTTTGGGTATTGAGATTATTGTGATCCATAGTTAAGGAAATAAGTGCAACTACAATAGATATGTGTGTGTAGAAGGTAAAATTGAGCTCATTATAGAGAAAAAAAAAATTAAACCAATGGGATATTTTATTTTAAAAAAATGAAATATAAATATATTTTTTATTTCATTTTAAACATCATTACAATTAATAAATATGAATGGAAAAAAATTACAAATACTAAAAAAAGCTCTCTCCTCTCTCTACCCTTCTAGAGAGAGGGAGTCTTCGGTGGCTGTCGTCAGTGATCGGTTTTTCCCTTTCGGGAGCTCATAATCCCTCTTCGGAGGCAATCAATCTCTCTTCTGAGGCACTTAGCTCCTCTTCGGAGGCCGGGTTTTCTTCTCGACGGAAGTTCGCCTCGCTGGAGGCTCCTAATCCCCTCTTTGGAGGCGGTCTCCTGTCATGTGGGTCGATTGGTTGGTCTTTGCTTCCTGCCTATCACCTTCGTGATGGGCAATCTCACCCAGTGATGCCGCCCAAGGTTCTATTCCTCTATCTTGTTAAGTTTCCTCGGTCTGCGCTATCTCACATATTGTCCTCCAGCGCTTCTAATGTCTAGATTTAGCATGCAATTGTTTGTTGCTTGCTTTTTTGGAGCCTGAATTAATCCCAAACTTGTTGTGTGATTACGAGGGTATGTCCTCATTAATCAATTAGATTAAACAATTGAAATAAAATTGGTGAGGGGAAATTAATTTGGTTTTCTTTCTCTTCTTACATGTGACAAGACGGGGGTTTCTATTATGCCATGGGATAGAAGCCGATACCAAAATTTGGGGTTGTTTGGCTTCGACGGTTCTTCCTTTCATCCTCCTAACTCCCCTTCTGTGGTGGATTTGTGTGCAACCGGACCCTTCTCTGGCTGCCTCCTGTTGCTCCAGTCGAGACTCGGTTTTCCGTCCCTGTCTGGTTTCCTTTCCATTGTTCCTCAGCTCGGTCGTCGGCTGTCCTAGTGGTCTGCTGTCGGCGGCGCTCGGGGATGTCTCTCTGGTGGGTTTTGGTTCTGGGTGTTCGTCGTTGGTTGGATTGGCCTTCCCGCTTCCACCATCGTCGTCCCATCGGTCATCCCTACTAAACGCTCTGTCTTTCCTCTCTGGCTGCCCTTCTTTAGCCGATGATTATGCCCGGTTGCTCCCCCCTCTGTTGCCTGCCTGCCCTCGCCGCGGAGTTGGGGCTCCTCCCCCGTTTTCGCTCCGGTTCCGCCCTCATACGGGCTTGGCTTGAGCCCCAAGGGTGGCCCGATTGAAGGAGCTCGACCCGATTGGTATTGGCTTTGGGCCCTTGCTTTTCCTTGAGCCCAAAGCTATCCCTTTTTGTGCTAATAATATTACTTATTATCTAGATAAATTTAATAATTAACTATGTATTAGTAATCCCCGATCGGGTCTATGTTTTTCCCGTTTGGGCTCTCGGTGCTTTCGTTTCAAGTGTTGTGAGGCTTTGCGTTCGGCGTGACTGGGCTCTCTTTCCGGATGATGAGGTTCTGACAGTGGGAGTCGGGACAGGCTGGGGCTGTGGCAGTGTGTATCGAGACATCTCCTTTCTCCGGAAGACTGTTTCCTTGGAGGTTCGTCTTCACTGCTCACAGGTCACCTGATGTGCCGCTGGAATGCGGTGCTACGTACTTTAAGGTTGTGCTTGGCTTCGACCGTAGTCTACGTCCTCATCTCAAAGTGGTCTGGGTGTTTTCAGTTTCACTTTTGTAGAGTGTTTTGCTTGTTTCTTGTACCATCTTTGTATTTTATGTTTGTCTAGACGGGTTTTCAGGCTTGTCTGATCTCGAATTTTTTCCTTATAAAAAAAATATATATGAATGGAAAAAGGAAGATGTCACTTTTTCTTTTGAAAAAAAAACAAAATTACAAAAGGAAATTGGTTACCTCTCTTTATCAAGGTAACCTTTTCCATCCCCTTACCTTCTACAACCATGGGTTTATCTTTTAGTAACCTTAAGGTGAGCAAAATTCATGGTTGTTCATGCTCTAATTACCAAAATACTTTTAAATCTTGACTGTTCTCTAACAAAAAAATCGCTTTTTTGGCTAATCCGGAAAAAAAAAAAAAAATTCCCGCAACCGGAAGGTAGGCAGACGGGTTGATTGGGTTCGAGTAATATCCATTCGCCTTCGGTTAATATCTAATTGGGTATATTATGTGCTCGGATTAGATCGGGTTAGTTCGAGCTGAGGTTAATTGTGTGTTTGTTCGTTTTTGGTTATATCGGGTCGATCGAGTTAAGTAGGGTCACACTTAATTTTAGTAGATAATTATTTTTTTATCTGAATTGTTGACTATTAATTAAGCTCATTAATTTATTTATATTAGATTAGATTTAACTAGTGTAATACCCGTGCCTTCAAGGCACGGGAGTTTGATCCATTTTAATTTGAATATCATTTTATATATCTATATCTATAATAGTACTATATTAATATATACTTGTTTATAACAAAAATATGTACGTATAAAGTTTTTTTTTGTAATTTATAAATTAGTTGGAAAGAGATACAATAAATTTTTTTAAAATGATTTAATAAGGTAAAGTAGTAATAATACTCAAACACACCACCTAATATAATTAAAATAAATACTCGGTATATAATTATTGTCATAAGCACATGATTGTGCAAATACTTTTAAAGTTATGTAGATATACATAACTTATTCATTATTTTCATTAGAAAGATGGCTAGAAAGAGAGGGAAATTAATAGTGAAAATAAAGGTAAGATGGTAAAAATAAAAAGATCCTTAAAGGTAGAAAAGTGATCTAAGAAGCCTCATCTAAGATGTAAAATAATCATTAGTAATGCTTGTAAGTCTTAAAATATTATTTATTTTTCGATAGTCATTTAAGATGTCTAAAATAAGTAAATTGTAAGAAAAAAACTTTTCAAAAATAAGTAAAATAAGTAAATTGTAAGAAAAAAACATCCCTTATTAATATCGATTAATAAGAAAAGAAAGTTTTGATTAGTATGAAAATAGGAAACAAATATGTTCAAAATATGAAACGTGTATTTTAAAATTTCAGCAATAATATTGACCAATAAGAAAATACCATTTGAATAAAAAAAATTAAGTTTAATTGTGGCCGTGACATGTCAGCAAAATGCTAGCAGAATTAGTAATATTAATAGATTATTAATTAATAGATTTTTATTTTGACATTTGGATTAATTATCTAGATATTTTAATACGATTGTGATGAATATAATATAGGAAACAAATATTTAAACTTGCCTTAATAACATCGATTAATAAGAAATGAAACTTTTGATTAAAAATTTCAACTTTAATTTACAGAGCGACACATCAGCAAAATGCTAGCAGAATTAGTAATATTAATAGATAGATAGATAGATAGATAGATAGATAGATAGATAGATAGATAGATAGATAGATAGATAGATAGATAGATATATTGCAATCGGAACAAAAAAATGGAAACATCTCTCAATATTCACGACAATATAATCGAAAATAAAAAAAAAGGGAACGGATTCAAATCATATTTAAAATAGTAAACAAATATTTTAAAGTTTCCATAATAATATTGACCAATAAGAAAAGCTCATTTGAATAAAAAATTCAACTTTAATTGTGAGCGTGACACGTCAGCAAAATGCTAGCAGAATTAGTAATATTAATAGATAGATAGATAGATAGATAGATAGATAGATAGATAGATTGCAATCGGAAAAAAAAATGGAAACATGTCTCAATATTTACGACAATATAACCGAAAATAAAAAAAAAAGGAACGGATTCAAATCATATTTAAAATAGGAAACAAATATTTTAAAGTTTCCATAATAATATTGACCAATAAGAAAAGCTCATTTGAATAAAAAATTCAACTTTAATTGTGAGCGTGACACGTCAGCAAAATGCTAACAGAATTAGTAATATTAATAGATAGATTATATATGATTCACATTATTGATATCTTTTAAAATTATAATAATTACAAGGATGAATCGGTTGGGGGTTGAGTCGGGTATGGATTGGGCCCATTTGTACATGTTCAGGTCAATCTGGACATCGGGTCAAAATTTGTCGAATTGGGTTTGGTTTTAGGTTGTACATGACCATCGATTTTGAGGTGCGGGTTGAATTTGTGTTTGGGTGAGTCGGGTTGAACCATGTTTTGCCAACTGTCATACCTTGCTGTAAATACTGAGAGGATGGAAAATTGGCATAGAACTGAACTCAACCCAAGTTAGACCACAGAACGAAACTACCATTGTACAAAGAAAATATAGAGCGTAGTAAGTTGGTTGAGACTTTCCTTCCTTTGAATCTCAAGAATGATACATCTTTTTATTCGGACTGCACATTGCGAGGTGGACTAAACCAAAAACATTTGAGTAAGAGACCAACCTACAATTTATGGCTTGGTGTGTTCAGTGGATTCACTGGCCAGTACATACCTGACTCTTTCATATCGGCTTGTGACAATTGCTTCGACTAGATTGGAATCATAGAAGCGGAACTGCAAACGGGGTGTTAGTTTCACTTTCATATTTTTAAATGATAAACTTATCCCATTCTGATTACTCGTTGGATCTGCCCATTAATATTATAACAATTTGGCCCAAACTTCATCAGAATCGGATTGACCGTAACCAAATGAATGATATACGAACAAAGAAGACCAGAATACTCCCTCCGTCTCAAAATACTTATCATTTTACTTTTGGCATGTTTTTTAAGAACGGTAAAAACTATATACTAGTATAAAATATCAATGATTTTATTAATTTAAAAAAATAATTTCATACTTAATACATTTGTCTATAAAAATATTTTAAAAAATTAATATTTTATATATCTTTTAGCTTCTTAAAAAACGTTTCAAAAAGTAAAACGACAACTATTTTGAGACGGAGGTAGTACAAAACTTTTTCGTTTTTGATGTAAGAAATAAGCATGTTATAACAAGTCAATTTCCATGACAAGGTAATATGCAGCATATAGAAAGGCGATGAGATCAACATTACACATATTTGATTGGTTGGATTACAAAAATTTTTTTAAAAAAAATGCAGTTGCATTCATCTAACGTGTCTAGATCCTCAAGTGAAAGGTAAAAACGCTTGATAAGAGTTTCCGTGGCTCAGCACATGGAGTTAAGTTCCTGTTGATGTTCACGCAGCCTTCTCAGCTTCTTTGGAGGACTCTTCAGCCTGCAGCTTCTGCAAGGAAGGAGGTGGCCTAAAAACAATGGTTTTCTTCCACTGGCGATCAAGCTTTCTCGACAACCTCTTGTTGATTCCCTCTTCCAGTTCCCTTTCCCTCTTTACAGTAAGCATCCGAGCAATCTAGTCGTTTAGATGCAAAGAAGAAAAAAGAACTCATCACATATATTAAAATACAGAGGCACAAGGACTATGACAGAGTTTGCAGAATGACAGAAACTGATGAATGAAACTTCAACAGCTATTTCAAATAAAAATAACACACACATATATAACACTCATGATCCAGCAACAGCTATTCTAACAGAAATAATGTTACAGTAAAGAGCTATCAAGGTGATCTATAATATCCCTTCACAAGAAAGACGAATCAATTTCTCAAAGACATCAGAATTGAACTAAAGCATTGTTATCAAGGTGATTGACATGCCAAAATTAGGCCAATTTCCAGTGATTCTGCTCGGTTATGTTTTGCCTAAAAATGGTACCCTAATCCTACTACAAACTGGAAGGGAAACCCTAATGCTTTGTGGATTCCTGAATTGGTAAATAAAGAGCGGCCATTCCGATGCTTTGTGGATTCAGTAGTGAGTAACATTCATCTTCTTCATTGTGCTATAAAGGGATTCTTTATCTCAAAGCCATTTGGCAAGAAAAGTTGGTCAACATCTTCTCATATAGTCCCATTCCAACATATTCAACATTCTACATCCCAAACGAACACTCATTACAGCTACTTGTACAGCAAATTCAGCCCCAGACTCCAATTTTGCGAAAACCAAAAATCCTAATGTTGGATTTCAATGTGAGAAATGGCACACCAGTCCTAGCAAAGCAACAATCAGAAATTCAACAAAACTATCAACAGATATTGCAAGACAGGGAAACCGTACTCGTTTACGCATGCGAGTGAACTCGCTGTTTTTGAAATCGGCACGAGCCGATTTCTGGAGACGGAGAAAGAAGAGCTCTCCCTTGAGGTCGACAATCTCCTCGTTGATCTCTTCGGTGGTCTTGGCCCTTATCTCCTTGAGCTCCTCCTCTCTCTTGGCCATCATCACAACGGAAGCCGCCCGGGGCCGTCCGGAAACCTGACCGCCGGCAACGGGTGCGCCGCCTAGGAAGCCGACGCGGAGACCATGGAAGGAGGAGTTGGGGAGGGAGGAGAAGGTGAGGTTGGGAAGGGAGGGGGTGAGATTGGAGGAAGAGAGTGAAAGGCTTGGAAGCATCGTTGGGATTCTGCAACACAAAGCAGGAATTGGGTTGGGGATTGCAATGGAGGGTTCTCTCTTTGCTCTCCGCTGGACTGGAGGCAACCACTGGATAAGGCGGAAATATATCTACCTATTCTTTTCCCACGGGGAAAACTAAATTTAAACTCGTAAATGGGACGTAAATTACCATATCAATCACAAATCGACTATGTTGGTAACCACGCATGTGGTAACCATATGAAAATGGTACGGTAATAGTAATGAAATCTGAATACCATGGTTACAAAATATATATATTAATTTTTTATTTATTGTTTTAATGTTATTATCTTTAAGTTTAAAGTTTTAAATTTATATTTTGTGTTTTGATTTTGACATAAATTAGTCCTTTCTATTTTTTCTACTAGAAACAATAGGAAATTTTAAATGTTTGAAAACTTTGAACTTGTTTTATTTGAACTTGGAGGAACATTTTGAATGTTTGAACAATTGAACTTGGTTGGTTTGAATTAGTTTGTACTTTAGGTTGTGAACTTGATTTATTTGAACTTTTAATAGATGGTAACCATATTATTTTTGGTAACCATATTTTTTCGTTCGATAACTTTGATAACTACCGGAAGGTAGCCAAAGGGTTTCAAAAAAATACAAGCAAAATTACAGCTTGGTAACCAAGGTAATGTACTGATGGTAACCACAAGTCGTGGTTACCACATATACGGTAACCACGACTTGTGGTTGGTACGTCGTATGAAAATTTGCGTAGCACCAGTTTGGGGTTGGTACGTGAAAATCACCATTTTTTTGTGGTTACCGTATCATGCCAACCCTAGTACCTGTTACAGACCAGTTGTTAGATATCCTAAAAACTCTTGCGAAAATAGAAGAGTTGCATTTTTTTTTCTTTTTTTTTTTTAAATAGTCATGGGACTCCGCAGCAGACTCTCTGTATTTAATAAGACCAAAAAAAAGTCTTTATATTTAATTTTCTTTTCTGACAAGGTACTCTACAACCAGTTATTTAAGCCCAAAAAAAATCTATTAATCTATCTATCTATCTATTATCTATCTATCTATTAAGGGAAAACTAATTAAAATACCCTCACATTTGGGGGTATGGTAAAAATATATCATCAACTTTCAAATGTAAAAAAAATATCCCAACCTTTGATGGTGGTGGTAATATATTACCCTGTGTTTTCTCACAAGTCAAAAATGCTCACAAAGTAGCCTACGTGGATTTTTTTTTTTTTTTACAAGACAACATACGTGGAAGCCTTTTTTACAAATTAGCACGAAAAATTGGTTTTAGGGAAAATAAATAAAACGATAACAAATTAAACACGAAAAACGAAATTGATTCAACCAAGCAACTAATACGGTCAAAATTGCCTCAAATTAACACAACACGACTATTCCTAACACGAAACCGACAACAAAACTAAACCGACAACAACAACGAAGAGGGGGAAAAATTAAACTTACCCAACTAAGTCCGTGAACGAATCAGAGGTGAAGAAAATATGAGAGAGACAACTCAAGATAGCCGACCACGAGAGAGAAAGACTGACATTAAAGAGGAATCCTGAGCTACCTGAAAGACATGGAAGCCAATTCAAGAGGCGATCACGGAAGAAGACATGAGGGAGGAAAAGACGTTGGATATGAACTCAGTCAAGCTCTTTATTTTATTTTTCTAAGAACATTGTTTAAGAAAACCCTTGTAAAAAATCCACCTAGGCTATCTTGTCAGCATTTTTGACTCGTGAAAAAACTTGTGGTAATATATTACCACTACCCTCAAAGGTCGGGATATTTTTATTACATTTGAAAGTCGGGATATTTTTATTACATTTGAAAGTTGATTATATAATTTTACCATACCCGGCCCCCAAAGGTGAGAGTATTTTAATTAGTTTTCCCATATATCTATCTATCTATCTATTAATATTATTAATTCTGCTAGCATTTTACTGATGTGTCATGCCCATAATTAAAGTTGAATTTTTTATTCAAATGAGATTTTCTTATTGGTCAATATTATTACTGGAATTTTAAAATATTTGTTTCCTATTTTAAATATGGTTTTAATCCATTCCTCTTTTCCTATTTGTCGGTTATATTGCCATAAATCTTGGAGGGAAGTATAACAAATAACCTCCGATCCGGATTACTTTGCGCCCATAACCAACTATCCGAATCTATTTGCAAGGGCTAACCCTCCCCCTCAGAAAAATTGCACCACATGCGGTAAACTTTACCTGGAGTAACCGGTGTCTGCCTCTCCTTTCCTTCGCCTCTCTGTTGCCCCAAATTTCTGAACAAAGGCGTGAGGAAGACGAGAGGAAGGGCGATGACAAAGGCGACTTCTCATCCGGGCATCACCGTCAGATCTGGGTCGGAGGTAGGAAGTCCGACCGGAGGGTGGTGGCGGCGAATCCAACATCAGAGGGAGCTGTCCGAGGAGACCTTAACGCGGGCGACGATGAACCACTGGGCCAAATCAAAGGCGATTCCGACGACTGCGGACGCCGGGGCGTGGCGTCGTCGATGCCAGGGGTGGTGGTGGAGGCCGGCTTCGTATCCGTTGGCAGCGTCGAAGCCAGGGTCACACAGAGAGAGATAGAAGGAGGGAGAAGAACCGGGCTTCTTCTGCCTGCCCGCCCCCTGAACCGATCCCACTTCTGCCCTTCGCTCGCTCCCAGAACCGATCCTGGAACTTTGGGCGCCGCACCACCCGCCCCCTGAACCACTGGAACTCTAGCCACTCGCCCACCGTCAAATCTGCTCGGCGCCATTCTTCTGCCCGTTGTATAAGTAGCAACTACTTTCTGTCTGCAATTCTTATATCGATTTGATCATATCAGATTGTGTGTTTTGGGGGAAGAAGATAAGCTCAGTGAATCTAATTTTGTTGCTTTATCTGAAAAAGTGAAAATTTCCCCCAACTTCTGTTGGTTTTGAATTTGAGTGCTCTTTGATTTATCATGCTGCTCAAATGGGCAAATTGATCCTTCTGTTTGCAATTTGGCAGCTTCCAGAAACCCTAGATGCTAGATTACCTCATAGATAGGTTGTTGTTACTTACACTACATTCAAATGGCATGTGTTTAGGTTTTAGGGGCATTACAAATTGATGTTGTTGAGCTACTCAGTTCATTCTCATGGGATTCTAGAGATTGTTTGAATCTTTTGTCAAAGTGATCAATTTTTTCTCTATGTAGTACTGATATATGAGCCATTGAAGTGCCTTTTTATCTTTGGATATTTCTCTCCATCTTATGCATATAATTATCCAAGTTAAATATGCATATAAGCCTTGACACTATAATTATTCAAGTTAAATGTAACGGCCCGGGATTATGATTCCCAGGTTACGTTTCGAGGGATAAAACCCCTCGTAAGGACCTTGCGCCCCGAGTACAGGTTGAAGGTTTCAAACTTACTTTAACGTTTTCAAAGGGGGATTTCATACCCAAAATCGAAGGGATCGTTGGAATCCCCGGGGAAGTCCCCTGTACCTGTCGTAAATCTAAGCGTGGAAATCGGAAATAGTGCAACTAGCGGAAATAAGCGTAATACAAGAGGGTGCCACGGCAGAGCCGGGTCAAAACGGAGTCAAGTATAAATCCAAAATATAATCAGAGTCTAGTGAAGTCTAAACTCCAGCGCTCACTCTCCGCCGACAAAATGACCCGCGCAAATAGGCAAACAGCACCGATATGATGAACATAGATAATACCTAAAAAATTGATATGGGGCGGGATCAGATCGATGCCCACTTCTCTGCATCCCAACCATAAGCACACATATACGCTAATCCTAATAAAGATGCTTCTAGATGCATGGCGGAATATTAACACACTAACATGCTCCTAAGATCAAATGCATAATAATAATAAGGCCTTAGCACAGAATACCAAGTGGTATATCCCTCTCCTACCTCCACCCCTTCCGATAGGTGGAGACTGGCCAGCTCGTGAATGCATTCATTCATAATTGGGCGGCACGCATGCCTAACCCGCTCCACAATAAAGCCCGCAGGCATATCATAATAAAAGGAAGTGCATGACTCGATTGACTCAGGGTACCCGATGAGGCTGGGCTACCCTATGACCCTAGCAAAGACTCTAGTTACTTCACAGATAACGGCCGTTATGTTTACATACGCATAAAGAAACAGGATGCTCAACGTAGATGCAGCCTAGCATGGTACTACATGGCATGCTGATCATGAATGCAACACCTAGTATATCATGCACCTATAGCAGGGAATCACTCTATTCAATCTGAGTAAGCTCCGAAGAGACTTACCTGGTATCGCAGAACAGCGAAAGGCAATCAACCAGGCAATATGAATCCAACACGTCACAAATGATCACCTAACAAGTATAAGTACATGTATGAGTCTATCTCTAAGGCACACAAAGCATAGAATTATCACACATATAACTTCACAACTTAACATAACAACCGTCACATCATCATTTCCATAATATCAACTTTATCTCGTAATCTATCATCTCAACATCTCACAAGCATACTCAATATAATTCTCCAATTCACCAACTCAGGATAACCCCCATTTCATACTTAACCAATTTGCATGCCATCATTTCAAAATCTTACTTAGCATATAATTGCACATCTTCATCATAAACATCTAACATTTAACCACAATAATAAATCACCACAATATCACATATTAAATCTCAAACAACATCTTATATTTTAACCCTAATAATATTACATACTACTTCTAACATCTTTTATTTTAACATCTTTATAAAATATTTATAAAATCCCAACAATATTCATTAAATCAAAACATTCATTTTTAATTTACCAAACCAACCTCACTTATTTTATAAAAGTCCAACCCGGCCCCCTTGTTTTAATTAAACCAAACCGGGCCCTTCAAAAGTTAGTCCCAAAGAAGCTTCCCATTCGTTTCTTTCAATTCAACGAGCTGGAGGTTTAAAAGAGGAAGGGGGGCCCACGCACACAGGGAGGAAGGAAGGAACGAGGAGGAAGGAAGAGAGCTCACCGAGAGGGCTCCGAAGCTTCGTCGGAGTTCGTCGGGATCTCGATGGACTCGCCGGAGTCTCGATCCGCGCTAGCTCGGCCTAGGACGGAAGAACGGAGGTTAAAGGCGGTGCTTTTCACAGCTCGAAGTCGAATGGAAAGGGAAACGAGCCTTACCGGGGTTCTCGGAGAAAACAGGGAGGAAGGAGAAGGGAAGAGGTGCTGCTCGGCGGCGGTGGTGGCTCCGGCTGCTGCTGGTGGCGACGGCGGCGCTCCGGGGAGGAGGTGGTGCGGCAGTGGTGGAGGTGGCGGTGGTGAGGTGTGGCGGTGGTGAGGTGCGGCGGTGGTGGAAATGGCGTGAGGAAGCTCAAGAACCAGTTTTGGCTTGTGAAATGTCGAGAGAGAGAAGGAGAGAGAAGAGGAAGAATCAACACAAATCTGATTTTTCCAAAGGTCAAATTGCACATAAAAGGTCCATTTTTTTTGTGAAGAGTGAGGTATTGTTTGTTTGCCAAAATAAGGGGGTCAAAGAGTGGGGGAAGGAAAGGAGAGGATAAGATTTTACTATAATTAGGAGGTGATGAGTTGGATTAGGATAAGGGAAAGCAAAAAGAGAGGGAGGGGAGGTGAGGATAAGATTTTACTATAATTAGGAGGTGATGAGTTGGATTAGGATAAGGGAAAGCAAAAAGAGAGGGAGGGGAGGTGAGGATAAGATTTTACCTCAATTAGGAGATGATGAGTTGGATTAGGATAAGGATTCGGAATATGACGGAATTGAGAGCTCGGGTCGGGGATTTAAATTTCCGCTGATTGATCGTTCAAAACCCGAAATGAAAGACGGAATTGATTTTTAAGTCGGAGAATTTGGGTCGGAATTTATTTTAAATTCATTTTGATTTTCTTTTTCCAAAAATTAATATTTTAAAAATCCGAGCCTTTACATCATCCACCTCTAAAAACAAGTCTCGTCCCCGAGACTAAAATCATTCCAAAGTGGGGATGAAGTTGGAATTGGTGAGTCCAAGGATCACGTCATCGATCCCGTAAGTACCTCACAAGTGCCCCCATGAGATCTCACAGTACCGTCGTCATGATCATAATACTCCCAATCGGTCGTAGTAAGGATGTGGTAGGGGCCCCTACCACATCCCACTCCGACTCCTCAGGCATACCATAACTCAAAAACCATCATGACATCTCCGCTAGGTCTTAGCAAGCGATCTATAGGTGCCCCCATACATGCTTGTATCCACTTCGTGGGGCGTCATAATGAAAGCTCGGGTTAGAATAGTTTTCTCAAAATCTATGTTTCCTTTTAAATCACCATTTGATATATGTTTTTTTTTTTTTTTTTTTTTTTTTTTTTTTTAAATTTGACATTAAACAAGGCATTCCCAAACTTCCCAATTTCCCAATCATTCTACATCCACCTCTAAAGGCTAATCCCACATTCTCTTCCTAGGTTCCGAGTCAAATCATAATTCCACAATTCAACCTCTAGCACTTCTAACATTTGGTATCATGGGTATAGCAGAATGATCATATTCTCAAGATAAGCAGGGGATTATAGCACGTCAAAGACAGTCACATACCATAATATCTAGCACATCATCATATCATCGAGGCTCATCACATCATATCACCAAGGATCTGCACATAACTACCACGCATAAGCACACAAATCAAGGAGATACCACTAACCAATCCCAACCAACTAACTAGGCATACTCACCGCACTCGAGAGGTCAAGGTAATGTCTACGCTCGGCTCAACATAGGACGCAAGTAGCTCATCTAAGACATCTCCATAGCTAGCCCGAATGCTCTCCTCGGTCTCCCAGGTGGCCTCCTCAGGGCTCCTCCTAGACCACTGAACCAGAAGCAAAGGAACCTCCCTGTTCCTAAGCTTCTTGACACGACGATCAAGGACCCTCACCGGACGCTCTACAAAGGTATGGTCAGGCTCAATGTGAAGGTCTGAGTGGTCAAGGACATGACTAGGGTCGGGAATATACTGACGGAGCTGGGAGACATGAAAGACGTCATGGACGCCGGCTAAGGATGGAGGTAAGGCTAAACGGTAGGCTACCACACCGACTCTCTCTAGGATCTCAAATGGGCCAATGAATCTCGGACTCAACTTCCCTTTGATGCCGAACCGTCGAACTCCCCTGGTGGGTGAAACTCGAAGCCATACGTGCGAGCCTACCTCGAACTCAAGCTCGGTCCTCCGTCTGTCCGCATACTTCTTCTGTCGATCCTGGGCTACCCTCATATGCTCTCGGATGCGACCAACCTTATCGACTGTCTCTCTGACCATCTCGGGCAACGACAGAACTATATCTGCAGGCTCGTCCCAGCAAACCGGCGACTTGCATCGCCTCCCATACAAAGCCTCATATGGGGCCATCTCGATCGACGCGTGGTAGCTGTTGTTGTAAGAAAACTCCACTAGCGGTAGATGCTTGACCCAATGGTCACCCTAATCCAAGACGCACGATCGCAACATGTCCACCAACGTCTGAATCGTCCTCTCGCTCTGGCCATCTGTCTGTGGGTGATAAGCCGTACTGAAATGCAATCTGGAGCCCAAACTCTCCTGAACCTGCTGCCAAAACCTCGAGGTGAAGCGCCCATCTCGATCAGATACGATCCTCTCTGGTACTCCATGAAGCCTCACAATCTGGCGAATGAACTCGTCTGCTAACTTCGAAGCTGGCCATGTCTCCTGAATAGCTATGAAATGGGCCGACTTGGTCAACCTGTCGACCACGACCCAAATAGCGTCGAATCCTCTGACGTCTCGCCTCAGCCCAGTGACGAAATCCATGGAGATATCCGTCCACTTCCACTCTGGAACTGGAAGTGACTGGATGGGTCCTCCCGGCCTCTGGTGATCAATCCGAACCTGCTGGCAAATCTGACATCTGGCCACAACTCTGTGATGTCTTCTCTCATCCTCTGCCACCAATAACTCCTCCTCAGATCTTGATACATCTTATTCGTCCCTGGATGGACAGAATAAGGGGTGGAGTGAGCCTCCTGCATGATCCTCTGCCTCAAATCTGACGTCGAGGGAACTACAACTCTGCCCTGGAAGGTCAGCATCCCGTCTGCTCTCTCTGCAAGCTCTCTGAATCTGCCCTGAGCCATCCGCCCTCTCAGAACTGCAACCTCTGGACAATCTGCCTGGCCCTGCCGAATCTCTGCTGACAACTCTGCCTGCACCTCTAAGAACGACAACTGCCCGCGGTCTCGCTGAATCCACACCTCAAAGCAGCATCTCAACAGATCTCTCTGCAAGTCTCGCTGAGCTGTAAGCCTCTCAACGGCCACCTCATGATGAGTCTTCCTACTCAACGCATCTGCCACTACATTGGCCTTCCCTGGATGGTAGACTATGTCCAAGTCATAGTCCTTCAGAAGCTCCAACCATCGTCTCTGACGCATGTTGAGCTCCTTCTGTGTGAAAATGTACTTCAAGCTCTTGTGATCCGTCATCACCTTGCAAGAAGTACCATATAGATAATGTCTCCAGATCTTCAGAGCGTGAATCACGGCTGCCAACTCCAAATCATGGATGGGGTAAGACACCTCTGGAGGCTTCAACTGACGTGAAGCATAAGCGATGACCCGATCTCTCTGATGCAGAACACAACCCAAGCCGGAATGCGAAGCGTCTGTGTAGATAACGAAGTCCTCTGTCCCATCTAGCAGAGCTAACACCGGAGCAGTCGTCAACTTCCGCTTCAGAAGCTCAAAGCTGGCCTGACAATCTGAACTCCACTCGAAGGGGACGTCCTTCTTCAGTAGCCGCGTCATCGGTCTAGCAATACTCGAGAAACCCTGGACGAACCTCCTGTAGTAACTAGCCAATCCCAGGAATGAGCGGATATCTCTGACGTTCTTGGGCACCTCCCAAGCAACGATGGCATCAATCTTTGCCGGATCCACGGCAACTCCCTCAGCTGAAATAACGTGGCCTAAGAATGCCACCTCTGTGAGCCAGAACTCACACTTGCTGTACTTCCCATACAGCTGATGCTTCCTCAGCGTCTCTAGCACAATCCTCAAATGCTCCTCGTGCTCCTCTCTACTCCTCGAGTAGACTAAGATGTCATCGATGAAGACGACGACGAACTTGTCCAAGAAGTCGATGAACACTCGGTTCATGAGCTCCATGAACGCGGCTGGTGCATTGGTCAGCCCAAACGGCATGACCACGAACTCGTAGTGACCATAGCGGGTCCGAAAAGCGGTCTTCGGAACATCCTCTGGCTTCACCCTGAGCTGATGATAGCCCGACCTCAAATCAATCTTCGAGAAGACCACGGCGCCCTGCAGTTGATCCATCAGATCATCAATCCGGGGAAGAGGATAACGGTTCTTCACCGTCGCCCGGTTCAGCTCCCGATAGTCGATGCACAGTCTCAACGACCCATCCTTCTTCTTGACGAATAGCACTGGCGCTCCCCAAGGCGATGCACTAGGCCGAATGTAGCCCTTCTCAGCTAGCTCCTCTAGCTGAGCCTTCAGCTCGGCCATCTCCGTCGGTGCAATGCGATAAGGAACTCGCGAGATAGGTCTGGTGCCTGGCTCTAACTCAATCGCGAAGTCGACCTCTCTCGGCGGGGGAAGTCCTGGTAGCTCCTCTGGAAACACATCTGCGAAGTCTCTGACAACGGGAACATCTGATACACTGGGGTGCGTGCGATCCACCTCTAAAGCATAACACCAATACCCGACGCAACCTTGGTCTAAAAGTCTGGCGGCTCTGACTACGCTGATGAGTGATCCATTCCTCTTGGGGTCGCTCCCCCAAACCTGGTGCTCAGTCCCGTCAGATGCCAAAATCGACAATGTCCTCGTCCGCAAGTTGATGATAGCCCCGTAGTGGTCCATGAAGTCCATACCCAAGATGAGATCGTCCATCCTCAATGGCATAACTATAAGGTCGGTAGGCCACTCTCGCTCACCTATCCGAATGGGGCACCCTAAAATCTCACGACTCGTCCTAACCTTGGCCCCATCCGCCAGACCAATAGTGAGGGGTGAACCACTCGTGCAGCTCAGGCTCAGCCTGGCCACGCACGCCTCTGCTATGAAGCAGTGAGTCGCACCAGTGTCAAACAAGATAGATAGGCACTCATCATGGAAGAATATCGTACCTGCGGAAGTCGGGGCTGAGCGGTCATCAGCATGCATCTGAAATACGCGGGGCGGTGGGGGTAATCCTGGTCCTCGACCTCCCGAACTCTGGCCACGATCATACCCTGACCCTGAAGGTCCTACAGAAGATGATCCACGACCCTGACCTGACCCAGATGGTCCTCTACCTCCACGTCCGGAACCTCTACCTCCTCTACCTCCGCCTCGGCCTCTGCCGGAAGGGTCACCTCGTCCCTGGCCCTGACCCTGGCCCGGGGGATATGTCAGCAGTGGTGGCTGAGGAGCCGCAGGAAGTCTCGGTGGCTGTGCAGTAGCTGGAGCTCCACGACTCTGAGGGCATGTAGCAGCTCGGTGCCCCATAGTACCACAGGTATAGCAGACAGTCGAACGGTCTGGGCAAGAAGCAATGAAGTGGCCCCTCCCGAAACATCCATGGCAGGTCCTTACTCTGGCATCTCCTCCATAAGCAGTCTGAACTGGGGGTGCTCTCTGTGCAGCTCCGTAATATCCTCCTCTAAACGCTCCTCTCCTAGATCTGTCGTCTCCACGGGTGTCGGCTGGACGCGCCCTCTTCGCATCAGGGCGAACAGTAGAGTAGGAAGTCTCACACAGAATCCTCTGCTGATCGTACATAAGGATGACCTCCAGAAATCGGTCAAAGCTGACAGCTCCCAAGCTGGACGCATGCAGAAGGACAGGAGGCGGCAATCTCATAGACAGCAAACGGATCCGACTCTCGTCTGATGGACATAGGTGATCGCAGTATATCAGCTCGCTCTTGAACTGGCGAACGATAGCAGCTACAGAAGCCGACCGGTCACAGGTGCCGCGCATAAAAGATACCTCCCTAGCCATCTGTATCCCTGGTGGACGGTACTCCCTCAGCGTCATGGATCTGAAATCGTCATAGGTCCACTCGGTCCGCTCCTTCTTGCAGCCAAACCATCTGGCATTCGCGTCCTCCCGTAGAAGTCCGGCAGCAAGTCTCTGTCTCTCAGAGTCAGGTATAGCAACATGGTCAAATAACCCCTCCATATCACGCAGCCACCTCTCAACGTCATCTCCGACGCCTCCCGCGAAGGTCGGTGGGCTACACTGAGCAAACCTCTTGACCCAATCGATGCGCTTCTCAGGGCACGCATCGATCACAGGCTCGGCTGGCTGCTGAACTGGAACCTCTGGCGTCGGCGCCGTAGATCGAGCCCCTCCACGTAGCTCGCTCAGAATATCATGAAGCGCTGACTCTAGCTGCCCAATCCTAGTCTCTGGGGAAGCTGGCACCCGGTCATCAACTCGCGGTGGCGAAACTCGCCCCTCGGTACCCTCAGCGGCAACTCGACGAGGGCGTCCCCGGCCGCGACGCGCCCTACCCCCACGCCCATCTAAGCCACGTCTCGGATCAACCATACTTGCTACATAACAATAATTATATCACTCAGCACAGAAGCACTCAACGATTCAATGGGACCCTCTTCAAGGAGGATCGCCCTCAGGCCCAATTGAATTTAAGACATACAAGCACAGAGACGATCTATGTCGCCCTTCGGGGGACGACTAACCGGAGGGGCAAATACCTCACGGTCTCCTAACCCATTTTACTCCAACCCTCGAGTTCCTTGGAGTCTTCACAACCCATCTGTAAAAGAAGCTAGTATTTTGCCTACCTTCCCCGAATTCTACATCCATAAGGGATGCCTATCGCATAGTCTCTACCCCACGAGATTGCCATTCATAATTGATTAATTTATAGTTATGTCCAATTAAATTCATTTTGCCCCTTGAAAACAATTTGAAAATCATTTGAAAATAATTTGAAAACCTTGGGCCATTTTCAAAACCTCGCTCTGATACCACCTTTGTAACGGCCCGGGATTATGATTCCCAGGTTACGTTTCGAGGGATAAAACCCCTCGTAAGGACCTTGCGCCCCGAGTACAGGTTGAAGGTTTCAAACTTACTTTAACGTTTTCAAAGGGGGATTTCATACCCAAAATCGAAGGGATCGTTGGAATCCCCGGGGAAGTCCCTTGTACCTGTCGTAAATCTAAGCGTGGAAATCGGAAATAGTGCAACTAGCGGAAATAAGCGTAATACAAGAGGGTGCCACGGCAGAGCCGGGTCAAAACGGAGTCAAGTATAAATCCAAAATATAATCAGAGTCTAGTGAAGTCTAAACTCCAGCGCTCACTCTCCGCCGACAAAATGACCCGCGCAAATAGGCAAACAGCACCGATATGATGAACATAGATAATACCTAAAAAATTGATATGGGGCGGGATCAGATCGATGCCCACTTCTCTGCATCCCAACCATAAGCACACATATACGCTAATCCTAATAAAGATGCTTCTAGATGCATGGCGGAATATTAACACACTAACATGCTCCTAAGATCAAATGCATAATAATAATAAGGCCTTAGCACAGAATACCAAGTGGTATATCCCTCTCCTACCTCCACCCCTTCCGATAGGTGGAGACTGGCCAGCTCGTGAATGCATTCATTCATAATTGGGCGGCACGCATGCCTAACCCGCTCCACAATAAAGCCCGCAGGCATATCATAATAAAAGGAAGTGCATGACTCGATTGACTCAGGGTACCCGATGAGGCTGGGCTACCCTATGACCCTAGCAAAGACTCTAGTTACTTCACAGATAACGGCCGTTCTGTTTACATACGCATAAAGAAACAGGATGCTCAACGTAGATGCAGCCTAGCATGGTACTACATGGCATGCTGATCATGAATGCAACACCTAGTATATCATGCACCTATAGCAGGGAATCACTCTATTCAATCTGAGTAAGCTCCGAAGAGACTTACCTGGTATCGCAGAACAGCGAAAGGCAATCAACCAGGCAATATGAATCCAACACGTCACAAATGATCACCTAACAAGTATAAGTACATGTATGAGTCTATCTCTAAGGCACACAAAGCATAGAATTATCACACATATAACTTCACAACTTAACATAACAACCGTCACATCATCATTTCCATAATATCAACTTTATCTCGTAATCTATCATCTCAACATCTCACAAGCATACTCAATATAATTCTCCAATTCACCAACTCAGGATAATCCCCATTTCATACTTAACCAATTTGCATGCCATCATTTCAAAATCTTACTTAGCATATAATTGCACATCTTCATCATAAACATCTAACATTTAACCACAATAATAAATCACCACAATATCACATATTAAATCTCAAACAACATCTTATATTTTAACCCTAATAATATTACATACTACTTCTAACATCTTTTATTTTAACATCTTTATAAAATATTTATAAAATCCCAACAATATTCATTAAATCAAAACATTCATTTTTAATTTACCAAACCAACCTCACTTATTTTATAAAAGTCTAACCCGGCCCCCTTGTTTTAATTAAACCAAACCGGGCCCTTCAAAAGTTAGTCCCAAAGAAGCTTCCCATTCGTTTCTTTCAATTCAACGAGCTGGAGGTTTAAAAGAGGAAGGGGGGCCCACGCACACAGGGAGGAAGGAAGGAACGAGGAGGAAGGAAGAGAGCTCACCGAGAGGGCTCCGAAGCTTCGTCGGAGTTCGTCGGGATCTCGATGGACTCACCGGAGTCTCGATCCGCGCTAGCTCGGCCTAGGACGGAAGAACGGAGGTTAAAGGCGGTGCTTTTCACAGCTCGAAGTCGAATGGAAAGGGAAACGAGCCTTACCGGGGTTCTCGGAGAAAACAGGGAGGAAGGAGAAGGGAAGAGGTGCTGCTCGGCGGCGGTGGTGGCTCCGGCTGCTGCTGGTGGCGACGGCGGCGCTCCGGGGAGGAGGTGGTGCGGCAGTGGTGGAGGTGGCGGTGGTGAGGTGTGGCGGTGGTGAGGTGCGGCGGTGGTGGAAATGGCGTGAGGAAGCTCAAGAACCAGTTTTGGCTTGTGAAATGTCGAGAGAGAGAAGGAGAGAGAAGAGGAAGAATCAACACAAATCTGATTTTTCCAAAGGTCAAATTGCACATAAAAGGTCCATTTTTTTTTGTGAAGAGTGAGGTATTGTTTGTTTGCCAAAATAAGGGGGTCAAAGAGTGGGGGAAGGAAAGGAGAGGATAAGATTTTACTATAATTAGGAGGTGATGAGTTGGATTAGGATAAGGGAAAGCAAAAAGAGAGGGAGGGGAGGTGAGGATAAGATTTTACTATAATTAGGAGGTGATGAGTTGGATTAGGATAAGGGAAAGCAAAAAGAGAGGGAGGGGAGGTGAGGATAAGATTTTACCTCAATTAGGAGATGATGAGTTGGATTAGGATAAGGATTCGGAATATGACGGAATTGAGAGCTCGGGTCGGGGATTTAAATTTCCGCTGATTGATCGTTCAAAACCCGAAATGAAAGACGGAATTGATTTTTAAGTCGGAGAATTTGGGTCGGAATTTATTTTAAATTCATTTTGATTTTCTTTTTCCAAAAATTAATATTTTAAAAATCCGAGCCTTTACATTAAATATGCATATAAGCTTAGCGCAAGTTGCATAATCTATCTTAAGCAGACAAATTTAAAGCTTAGTCGATATCTTCCACTTTTGTGAAAATTGTGGCTGCATCATCCATATTTTAGTGATGCTTTTTTACCCGATGGTCTGAAATTGGGCAAAATGATCCATATCTCATATCAAATTGTAAAAGTTGATTTGTGGTGAGTTGAAGAAGCAAACTGGTCAGAGCTTCTCTGAGAAGCTGGGCACCCTGGTTTAAGAAGCTATACCTAACCAGATTTTCTTCTTCCTCTTTTATTGACAAATGGTTACAGAGAAATATCATAGAATTTGAACATTATCTTCAGGACTTTAAGTCCTTTCGGTGTCTTTTCAACAGCCCTGGGCAGGAATGGACATTGAATGCTTCATTTCACACTGTCTATAACTGTTCTTTGAACCTTACTCTGGATTCCTCTTGTGGTTCTCCGATACTTTACTCCATATAGTTGAATTAAGGATCATAGAAATGCTTGACAAACATTGTATGAAAAATTGACAACCTATTAAAAAAGTTGATGATCGATGTCTAGTTGTATAGAAGTATAGAACACAATCAATATCATCTTCTTTGCCGTTAAAGAGATCCTATTCATTTTATTTTTATATAATTTTTTCTCACTCTTTTTTTCAAATTTGCATATGCTATTGGAATATTTGATTTTGTACTGAAGATTAATTACGCTTGAAGGTTTATCCAATCTGCAGAAACTTCTATAGCATGTCGATATGTATCATGGCTTGATGATAACCGAATTATGGAAAAGCTTGTGTGTGCCGAGTGATGAATAATTTCATAACTGCTACTCTTGAATCTCCAATACATTATCTGATGCATATATGTCTGAAAATCTTTCACAATTGACCACTCTATTTATTCAGCATTCAACACATAACTACATTATCCATGAAATTTGCTTCTTGTATATATATATACATCAAGGCAGTCCTTAGCTATAGAAACTTTGCTTCTTGTATATATATAACCTAACACCTTCTGTAATTTCTGTTTCATTTAAGGCAGTACTGTATATACGTAGAGCTGGCAAAATCTTACCCGATCCGAGAAACCCGACCGACCGACCCGAACCGAAACCCGACCGAACCTGAAAATTTAGCGTTATGCATAACCCGAACCCGAAATCGAGCCCGACCGACTTTGACCCTAAACCCAAAGTGACCCGAATACAGACAAACCCGACTCAACCCGGATCCGACTCAAATAAGACCCGACCCGAATTCCAACCCGACCCGACGCCCAACCCGACCCAACTCCCAACTGACCCGAGTCCCAACCCGACCCAATTTTAGATAGGGAATCGAGTATGATTTTGATAACAATATATTGCCAAATTTCAATGAAATTAATGATAAATAGAATGAGCTTACCAATGTTATTAAAATTGGGATTCTAAATTGGATCGGTAAAAAAGTGTAATGATCGGATCATATAATCAAATCGTAGGATCGTATGATCCCACCTTATGGATGAATTTTCTTTTAAATGAAGTTACTATGTTTAATATTAGATAAATATTATGTTAAATCATAAAAAATACCCATAAAGATGTAAAAAATTTAAAAATGAACTAAATATAATATAGATAAAGGGTAAATATTAGAAATTTCTTATAATAGACATTTTATAGGATCGTTATAATCTCAATAAAGGACAGGGATCGTTTTTCCATTTTTAGATATTGTAGGATCGTTATAATCGCAATTAAGGACAGAGATCATTTTTCCATTTTTAGATATTGTAGGATCGAATCGAGAGTTTAACAACATTGAGTTTACGAGCCAATGAGTAGATTATTTATTGAATCATATTTAATTTTACTACAATGCTTTTTGAAATCCATAAATAGCATGAATTACATATTCAATTTAATAAAATTGATTACCCAAAAGCAATGTTCTAACTTCTAAATATCGCTTATCGGGGTCGTATTATATTTATACTTCAAAATTTAAAAATAAACATGAAAAATTAATATTTAAATTGTAAAATTACCCATAAACTTGATAAAATAAAAAGTTTATATTTTGATCAGATATACATAATACGGTATGATATATGGCTATATGGTAAATTGGTAACGGATTCTAAATATCTTCGATATATCGGGGACCGACCCGAATGAAATCGACCCGATTCTGACCGAAAACCCGAATGGGTCCAACCCGATTCTGACCGAAACCCGACCAATCTGAATTTCATTTTGACCGAATCCGACCCGACCCGACCCGACCAAGTCCGACACAGAAATTTTGACCGAGTTGACCGACTCATCAGTGACCCGACCCGAATGCGATCGACCCGAACCCGACTGGATAACCCGAATTGCCAGCTCTATATATACGAACTCTTTTCATGCATCGGGTATGCTCCAAACAAATCCTTTATATGATTTTTATTCAAGGAAGTATTGTCTCGATGGTGATTTTTATTGCTTCCAAGCATGCCTGCCTATTTCATGATTTAGGTCCCGTCTTCCATTACTTATGAGCCCTTGTTGTCTCGCTAGGCTTCAAAGCTAGGCGTTGCACTTAGTTTTATTATTGGTAATTTAAAGCCTCTTAGCTCAAATGGAGAGAGCGTTGTGCTCAAGCACAAAGACGTGGGTTCAAATCCTACAGAGGCTACAATAACGAAAAAAACCTACAAAATCATGAATTGTTCAACATTCTTATTCTATATACAAAATACATGACACGTGCATTGTTTTACATGACACATGAATCGTTTTACATGACATGTCAATTGTTTTACGCGTGAATTGTTTTAAGGATAAGTTTTGAAGCAAATGGGTCAGCTTGTTAATTATTTAAAACTTGCGTCAACCACACATAGGATAACCTAAACCGGAAGCAGAAACTACGAAAGTACAGAAGATTAGAAGAACAATATACAAGCACTATAAGAATGTGGATTCTCTTCTTTCTAGTCATTGAATGAAAATCATTAGGGCAACTACATACAGACTGAATGGACCCCTTTGTTCATATGATGAAAGAACTCCTCGAATATCTCAACTATATACAAACTGAACTCCTCGACTTGCTTATCTTGAAGAGTCGATCTTAGTTGAACTAGTAGCTTTGTACTTGTCAAGTAGCTTTGTACTTGTCAAGCACATCAAATCAATTGAACAAGACTTCCATCATCTAAAGCCATGATGACAAAGTTGTAGCTAAGTTGTCACCTACTCGCTTGTTTATTCAGACATGACAGACATTTTCACTTACTACATGACACATTCAGGTGTCAAGTAAAAGCATTCATGTGTCAAGTACAATACATTATGTGTCATGTAAATCCGGTATGGGTGACATGTAAATTCAGTATGGGTTATCGGTTATCGGTTAGATTTCTTAACCCATAAAAGACATCGGAAAGAGATCGTACTGTCTGAAATTTTGTTTTATGTTCTTAATATAAGATGAATGCCTAAAACAAGAACACTACCATGTCTTATAGCACTTTGTTTTCTGAAAGAAAATAAAGTTCTGAAAGAAAATAACATGACACGTAATGCTATTAACATGACAGGTTATATTCTTTAACATGACATGTAATGCTATCGATCCTCTACTCCTTACTGAAAGAAAATAACATGACAGGTAATGATATTAACATGACAGGTTATACCCTTTAACATGACAGTTTATATTCTGTTTCCATGGCACTATCAATTGTTATCTATCTGAACATCTCAATATTCATTCCTTGAACATGGTATAGGAGTATGCTATGCTTCAACTCGTGACATATGTATTTCATATTTAGCCATATGTCATGTTATTTTCTTTCTTTAAGGAGAAGAAGATCGATTGGCATTACCTGTCATGTTAAAGGGTATAAACTGTCATGTTAAAGGGTATAAACTGTCATGTTAATAGCATTACATGTCATGTTATAATTTGTCATGTATTTTACCAAAGAAAATCATTCCCAATTAGGATACTTCGGCGCAGGTATGGATGTTGGACATTCGACTCAAATCCAAATCTAAATAAATCTGGTTTGGTATGATCTATGTGCCCATATCTGAAACTACAGATGCTGTTATTTTAATCTGATCCAGCTGCCCAGATTTTAGTATGTCCTGGAGCTTGAATCAGGGAGGAATTTTTAGATTGAGGTTCATAAAATGCGTCTATAAAGTTCTCTTTAACAGTTTTCAGTGCAATGATAACTGGGTTTAGTGTGCAACTTTGGGCCCCTTGGGCATCCAAATTGGGACATTTCTCGCTTGGTTATCTAGATACTAACAAACATACCATCAGAAATCTAAAAATGGTTTTCGTCATATGGTGATCAACAGAGGTCTGCTTCACGGATAACGCTACAAGTTGATAAGTTGGTTTGATGATACAAAGTATAATACTAAAACTAAACAAGGAAGCTGCCTTTAATCTCTAATCTGGAAGCTACAAAATCTGCTATCATCATTTGTATACTATTGCATATAGCTGCAACTAGATATATTGTCCTCCCCCATCCATTTGAAATCGTTGTTGGTAGCAGTTTAGCCAGAGTTGGTTAAGTTGACGGGCATAAGTTTGTTGTGCAAAATATCCGATGAATCCGTCAGCCTTGAAGCAGAACAAACTCCCTACTCGGCTTCTGCGTTGCGAGTCCCTCAAACAAAGAAACATGCTAATCCAAACACTTATGCCACTAAATTCTGTGATAGCATCACAAAAAACAACCCATAACTCATACTGAATTTACATGTCACTCATACCGGATTTACATGACATATAATGTGTTTTACTTGACATATGAATTTTTTTACTTGACACATGAATTTGAGACATATTTTATTCCTTTTTGATGATTCAGAATTCATCCTGCTAGACTTCTTTTTCTGAACTTGCTTTCAAATTCAACCTTGGATGATTTATGGGGTAAGTCCGCTCAGTCTGACTGTCATGTTAAGTGACGTAGGTGACATGTCAAACCTATTACCTGTCATGTTAAAAACCCATCTTATGATGAATTCAACAGGAAGATGAAGTGTCTTGGGTTTTGATTTATTTTGATATGAAACTGCCTATAATTTGGTGATGTAGCAAGCTTGGCTTGTTCTAAACATAAGTTGATAGTCGGCGTTGATTCATGAATACTAAGCCTATCTGGGAATTGAACCCACATCTTTGTGTATGACCACAATGCTCTTCCATTGAGCTAATAGACTATATGTGAAGAATATTTATGTCAAAACATGCCTAAATGATTCAATTTTTTTTTTTTGGTAAAACTGGAAGCACAAATCAGTACCAAGCAAAGATCTACAGAGCACTTTACCATTGAATCTTACATCAATAACCCCGCACTTCTTCAAAGCTTCTATACGTGTCTCGCACTTGAAGTAATCCCCATTGTTTTCTTCCAAGCACTTCTTCAAAGCTTCAATATCACATTGAGACTTTATTTTCTCCACAGTAATTACCTTATGATCCATCTCAACATACCCCTGAAACCAAATCAATAATAATAAAAAAAAGAAACCAACTTTAAAACTCATTTAAATTGCACATCCCTTCCATATAAGCAATCTAACTAAGCTTCAGGAATTGTTGATCTAATCATCAAACACGTTGCTCATGGATATCCAGCAATAACATCTCTCGTATACAATATTGCTTTGTTTTGGGTGTGGTTATATACACCACAAATCACAAGGTTAAAATTGCACGTCCTAAGCCTTGTGTCTAATTATTATTTTTTTAAAAAAAATTAACCCCTTTTAATCATGCACGTCTTTAAGGACGTGCATGATTTGGGGTGTATATAGCCGAACCGTTTGTTTTTTCCGGATAACAAGAGTAATCAGGTCCTTCACTGAGCACAGTAGTACCATTCTAAACGGATATTGGCCACTTCACTTGTATTGGCAGCCAAGAAAAACTAGCAAAAGAACCGAGCACAGTAGTACCATTCTAAACGGATATTAATCTAGTACACTTGTCGATGTCAATACAAAGCACCGAGCAAAGCAGTTGAATCGATCTAAACTTTCCATTTCCTCATCAAGTTGTATGGCCAAGAGTTACATTCACGGTAACAAGATGCAAACAAATTGAATGGGATAATTATATAAATATTCACAAGCTGTTATTAAACATTCAAAGACATCAAAGGTTTAGAATGAATCAACCCCATGCCAATTTGTTCAATTCATTAAAAACTATAAACTAGAAGTTGCTCTAAGAAATGTCATATGACAATTCAATCTAATTTCATTCATTAGCATCGATCTCTGAGAACAACTAAGGGTTTCAGTCTCTTAGCACTTAATTTTTGTTGAGATCTCTCTTAATGTGCAATCTTCAAAGTGAGGATCCTTTGCCAATAAGGTGAGTTGAGATCCTTGTTCAAAGTAGATAAGGTATCACTCACAATGTTTAAGCTCACAACACAGAGAGGTGGAACATCATAAAGCCCCTCGACAACTAGTAGAGATTTCCAAAACCCCCTCGACATATTTAACAACTAGCCTCCATCGATTGCCTGGGCCATTCTAGCCCGCATTCTCATCATATTTAACACCTAGTATAGATTTCCTCCTCAGAATGAATTCAAAATAAGCATCATATTTAACAACTAGTAGAGATTTCCCCCAAATTATTGGGGGAAATCGAACAGTTAACTAGAACTTGTAAATTCATCACACTCCGATTTTCAAACCCGACAAATACTTTGTTGAAAATCAAAGCCAAGCTAACAGTAAAACGAAAGTGGGGAGTGAAATTGAGAGAGGGGAAAGAGAAATTAGAGCGAGAGAAAGCACCTGGGTGGGTTTAAACGCCCGAGAACTTTCGATTACAGGTTGATTGGGAGGATGGGTACATCACCATCTCGATGTCCTCCGCCCCTGCCCAGAAAACGTCGTCCTTACCACGGGGGCCACCGGCGCCGGCATATCCCGCCTATCCATTGTCGGTCGGAGCCATCCCCTTCCTTCATATCGAAACCCTAGCCGCCGCCCCCGACCCCCTTCCTTCTCCCTTCTTGTGGTTGCCTCAACCATGGCACCCGAGCTCGCCGGAGCGCCCCCTCCACTTTGTCTCAATCTCTCTCTCTCTCAATCTCCCCCTCGCGTCCGCCATTGGAGAAGAATGGGAGACGAATGATGCGTCAGTGCGTCTTCTTCCTCTGTTTCCCTTACCCCTCTTTCCTTTTTGGGTAAACTGCAGAAAACCACCCCTTATAATGCTTCCGTTAGCGAAAGACCACCCCTCGTAGGGTTCCGTCATATTCTCAGTTAAATGTGTGAAATTACCAAATTGCCCCTTCTCCTTTAATATAAAATAAGTGTAATGAAAGAGGGGTGGAATAAAAAAAAATTAAATGCAATTTACCATCTTCAATCGATCGATTAACACAGAGATTCAAAAGCTCGATGGATGAAGGTGATCGGAATCAAGAAGGTTAATCCGCTTCGGTTGGAGTCGATTTCAAGGAGCAAGGGGCAAGGCGAAGGTGTTGATTTGCTATTTACGAACTGGACAAGGTAAACCCTAATTGGTGCGAATTCGCCCTCAAATTTCCAGTTTATGGTTGTCTCTAATTTGGGCGAAAAAGCTCAGAATCACCTGGAAGTATTTCTATTTATGTGATTTCCGCCACTAATAAGGTAGTTTGCGTGTGTAATATTATTTGTCTGCCTTTGTGGTTTGAGTCGAAATTGTGCATCTTTGCCTTTAATTGTGTTATGTCATTACAAATAGGAGATGTCGAGCTCAAGTTATTCTTCCAACAACCAGATGAGGACCTGCTTTTGCGGCTTTGGAGCAAGGCAATTCACCGCTCGTACAAAGGACAACTTTGGGAGAAGGTTTGTCACTTGTAGTCGATATGGGTCAATTGACTGGATGCATGATGAATATGGAGAAAAGGCAAAGGAAGTAATCAATGAGTTGCTGAAAGAGAAGCAAGTGTTAGTCGAGAAGAACACCGAGTTAACAAAATTATGTGAGTTGCGTGATATTGAAAATGCGAATTTGTCAAACAAGCTTGCAGCTGCAAAATCCCTGACAGATAATTGGAAGATGGAAAAGGATGATCAGATTGAAGTTGTTACGAAGAAACTAAAAGCCGAAGAGCATAGCCGAATGATGGTGCTTGTGTGTTTTATGATAATTTGCTTTATAAATGTTCAGATTGAAGTCGTTTTATAAATGTTGTAATGGTGAAATTGGCAAGATAGGGTGGATATCTTTGGTTGTAACTAAATTGTAATGGTACATGTCTCCATTCAGTGTAATGGCAAAATCAAGCTTTGTAATGGATATCTCGAGCAAATTGATCAAGAGATGTTTTTGTTATGTGAATGGCTTGCCCTTTTACTTTGTTTTTGTCATTGCACTTAGGGGCTGTTTTTTGTTCAGCTTTGGCTCAAAAAAATAATGACAACAACCCATACAATGCAATTGTGTGCAGCTTTGGCTTAGGGGCTGATTTTTGTGCAACTTGGGGCTGATTTTTGTGCAGATTTGGCTTACAAAAATTATGACAGCTTTGCCTAATAAATGGGGTTGTTTTGCAATGACAGTAGCAGTGCAAGCAACCCTTTTATCTTTGTTTTTTGTCATTGCATTAGGGGCTGATTTTTGTGCAGATTTGGCTTAAAAAAATAATGAAAGCTTTGCCTAATGAATGAGACTGTTTTGCAATGACAGTAGCACTGCAAGCAACCCTTTTAGGGGCTGATTTTTGTCATTGCATTAGGGGCTGATTTTTGTGCAGATTTGGTTTAAAAAAATAATGAAAGCTTTGCCTAATGAATGAGACTGTTTTGCAATGACAGTAGCAGTGCAAGCAACCCTTTTATCTTTGTTTTTTGTCATTGCATTAGGGGCTGATTTTTGTGCAGATTTGGTTTAAAAAAATAATGAAAGCTTTGCCTAATGAATGAGACTGTTTTGCAATGACAGTAGCAGTGCCAGCAGCCCTGTTTTGCAATGACAGATTAGGCAATGACAGATCAATAAACCCTCTTTGAAAAATCAGTAAAATGCCATGACACCATCAAGAAACATTATATTACTTGTATCCTGCTGCAATACAAAAGGAAGAAACCATCATTCCAAGTCATGACCATAAACCTAGAGTTTAAGAGTGGAATAAACCATAAACCGGCTAAATGTTATACATGGCCACCAAAGTTTGAATGTATGGAATATAATCCATGTAATTCGATAACAAAAAGAAAATCAACTTTGGACTAAGGCTAGCCATACAACAAAAAAATGACGAGCTTCAACAGATGCTAAGGCAAAGTAGTGTCATGCTTCCTTGGGCACATTCGTGGCATACTTTCTTGTTGAATGTTGATCGATGAAGTCAGCTGAGAACTTTGTGCAGACGATCCTTGTGTTTCGACATTGAAAGTGGTCATCATCTCCTCATAAAGTGTAGATGAACTAGGTTGAACATGTGTTGCTACTTGAGAATTTTGTGGACATGAGCTCGGCTGATAATTTTGGCCAACTGATCCTTGTGCTTGCTCATTCTGTAAAATCAATAATTTGCACATGTTTCAACCCATAAATGTACATGATATCCCTCCGTCGACAAACTACAACCATAAAAATACATTGAGTAGTAGAAAAAAACAGTACCTTCCTCACATACTTCCTCTTTTGGGACCCAATTTTGACAGTTTGTTGGTTTCTTGGCCTTCCTCCACGATTTTGAGGTTTAGGTGGCTCTGGTGCTTTAGGAGGATTCCCACATCTGTTCTTGTAATGACCTTCTTGTCCACATTGAGCACATCTTGGCCTGCATAGATTGCATGAATTTATAAATACCAAATCATGCAATTTTTTTACAAAGAATTTAGAAATGGAATGAATACCTTTGAGTCCTAACTCGTGATTTTATCCTTGATTTCTCTTCTCTAACTTCCTTTCTCCTAGCCTTTTTAGGCCTTCCGGGTTGTACCACAAACGTTGGTGGTTCTGGTGGTGTATGAGTAGTCTTCTCCCAATCTGCAAATCCCGGTAATGGTTCAATTAGGTAGTCATATGCCTTCATATAATTGTCTTTAGTGTAGTATTGATGCACATAATTAGGGTTTTTTACCTTACCTTCTCTGTTCGCAGACAACAAGTCAACAACTTCTCCCTTTGAATCAGTTGAAATCGAGCAAATCAGCACCTTCGCCTTGCCCCTTGCTCCTTGAAATCGACTCCAGCCGAAGCGGATTAACCTTCTTGATTCCGATCACCTTCATCCATTGAGCTTTTGAATCTCTGTGTTAATCGATCGATTGAAGATGGTAAATAAAGATGGTAAATTGCATTTTTTTTATTTCACCCCTCTTTCATTACACTTATTTTATATTAAAGGAGAAGGGGCAATTTGGTAATTTCACACATTTAACAGAGAATATGACGGAACCCTACGAGGGGTGGTCTTTCGCTAACGGAAGCATTATAAGGGGTGGTTTTCGGCAATTAAGTATTTAAGGGGTGGTTTTGGGCAAATGGCCCTATTTAAGGGGTGGTTTTATGCAGTTTACCCTTCCTTTTTTTTTTCCCTCTTTTCTCCCTCAATTACTGGCTACCGGTAGGGGTGGTATGTGAGACAAGCTACTCGTGATCGGCTCGGGTTCGGCTCGTATAAAACTCGACTCGAGCTCGTTCATTTTCTAAAAAAGCCGAGTATGAGCACATTTTTAAGCTCGTTCCAAAACTCGACTCGTTCGAATTAAACTCGAATAGCTCGAATTTTATGAAATTTCTAAATTTTTCTTCAAATTATTGTATAATGAGCAGGTAGAATTGCCTAAAGCTCGAAAAAAGCTCGGCTCGAGCTCGCTCATTTCCTAAACGAGCCGAATATGAGCACATTTTTAAGCTCGAGTCAAAATTTAGGCTCGGCTCGAGCTCGTTTATATTCTAAATGAAATAAATATGAACAAGTTATACTCGGCTCGTTCGACTCGAATAACAGCCCTAGCTACCGGTTGCACCTTGAACCCGGATATCCGAAATTGTGCAAAATTTTTTCGGATTGGATTAGGCCTGCAAAGATTTCCGGTTGCACCTTGAACCCGGATATCCGAAATTGTGCAAATTTTTTTCGGATTGGATTAGGCCTGCAAAGATTTTCCCAAAAGGGGTTATTTTTGCACATTTCCCTAAATCTTGAGATATATTTCCTTTTTTTTCTCCTGATTGCAACATTCTCTTAATTCGTCTAGATACATTGAATTTGAATTTGAATCTTGATACATTTTATTTTTTGATATTGAAAACCCACCTACATTGAAATTGAATTTGAATCTTGGTATCTTCTATAAGCCTAATTATGTATTTTAGTTGTGTTTTGTTATTTTTGAAGCATTATTAGCTTTACTATTTTTTTTTACGTTGTGCGTATTTTGTAATAATTTTTAGTTTGGCCAACTGTTTATTATATAAATTGTACATTGAATAATATTATTGGTCATTACTTTCACATATATGTATGTAGTTTCTCACCAACCAAATAGTTCCTTTTTAAATAAATTAATCAAAGATATACTCGGATTTCATGCATTTATTATCTTAACGGATTGAATTTATTTAAATATTTGTTTATTATATCACATTTATTCCAATCATGTTAAAATTTACTACTCCGTCTATGCGTTTAGCTAAATAAGTCGTTTAATATTCATTAATTCATGCTTTGTTAGGATGGTAAAAATTACATAAAATATTTTTTTATTTTTTTTATAAAATAATTTTGAAAATAGTTATTTGTTACCAAATTTTATTCAATAATGAAATTTTTATATAATTGACGCCATATAAAATGATAGAAATTTTATATAATTTTACATATGCATGTGTTATTCTGTTAGGTGATGGTCATTAAGGAATTGGGAAATTGTATAAATGTAAGGAGGACATATGATTTGGGCATCATCATTCATAACACAAATAGAAGTTCCCCTAAACTTTCATCATGCTCACCTCTCATTCTAACCAACCCCCAAACGGATCTAACACATTGATATCAAAGCTCCTTTGTTTCTATTCCATGGAGGACGGGACACGCTTCAAGGCGTCAGAGAAGATCGAAGTTCAGCTTCAGCAGCTTCGGCAGTTCACGGCGTCCACTGCGAAAATTCGATCCAAAATAGAGGCAAAGATGGATCAGCTGCAAGCGAAAACGGAATTGAGTATCAGGAAGATGGCAAAGCAGATTCAAGTTCAAACTAAGCAAAGCTTCGCAAGATTGGTGGAGATCTTCAAGAATCAGATGTCGCGGGGCTCTCCGACGGGTAAAACCGATAAGCAAGAAAGGTCATCGAGATCACACACGGGAGAACATCAGGGGATATACAATATTCCCCCATTGCGTAACGAGAATTACGCAGGAGGCGGCGCTACGTGGTCCGGAAATCGAACTCCAAAGACTGAGTTTCCCCCTTTCGATGGTTGTAAACCGAGAAGTTGGGTCAAGAAATGTGAAAAGTATTTCACTATATTTGGAATTCAGGAACACTAGAAGGTGGAAATTGCAGCCATGTATATGCAAGATCGGGCGAATGATTGGATTCAAGGTTACTTGATGTAGAGGAAAAGGGTTTAATGGAGAGAAATGAGTGAGGCTCTGTGCAATAGATTCGGGGAAAAGCATGGGGTTGAGGTCGTGGAAGATTTCAATAAGTTGTCGTAGAAGGATGGATTGGAGGACTATAACGAGCAATTCAAAGAGCTCTGTGCCAGGATGTTGACTTACAACCCCTACTTGCCTAAGACTTACTGCATTTCCAGCTACATCAGCGGTCTTAAGGCATAAATCAAATCTCTGGTGAAGTTGGGAAGACCCAGGGATCTGGCTGAGGCTCTAGAATTGGCAAGATTGCACAACGATGCGGTCTCGGCGATCATGAAAGTAAGTAAGAACTCATGAAAGGGAAACACTTCAGGCTCAGGTTGGCAGAGTAGTCCAAGATTCGGATTCTCGAGTTCAAAGACTATGAGTACTCAGACAGGAGTGAAACATCAGGCCCTGATTTCAAGAGGGCACTGGGGTTGTGCTATAGGTGTGGTGACAAATACTTTGTTGGCCACAAGTGCAAATTGTCATATGTGAAATTCATTTTGGCCGAGGAAGAGGAACATGAGGATGCATGTCAGTTGGTTGAGCAGGTGGAACTAGATGAGAGCCTGCATGAATGCTTCGTCTGTGCCATGTCAGGTAATAGATTTGACACTTCCATCTTAGTTAAAGGATATGTTGGGAAGCGTTTGGTCAATATATATACTGATTGACAGTGTAAGCACTCATAGCTTCGTGGATCCCTAGTTGCCCAAGGAAGTCGGGTTCAGGCTACAGAATTCCAACTTGATGATTGTAGAGGGTATAAATAAGGAAAAATTGTTCTGTAGGTAGGAGTGTAAAGGCTTTAAATGTTCAATGATGCAAGGTGGGGATTATGTGTTTGATAGTAGGGCGTTAAGGATAGGTGATTTTGAGTTGTTATTAGGGGTCAATTGAATGAAGAAATATAGCCCTGTGGAGTTTGATTACAATAAGATTCAGATTATCTTTGTGAATGATGGGAAAACGGTGCAATTTCATGGTAATGTAGACAGTAAGGAAGAGGCTTTAGTTAAGCACATTACAACCAAGAAATTGTGTGCTTTGGTAAGCTCTCAAGGTCATGATTGTTTGATTCAGGGGGGCCAGGTCTTTCAATTAAAGGCTCCAAGCCTTAAGAGATCACAAATTGTTTGCCAAAATTTCTAAGTGTAGTTTTGCAGTGCCTCAAATCGAGTATCTAGGTCACATTATCTCAAGTGAGGGGGTAGCTACCGACAAGGCAAAGACATAGGTGATTTCTAAGTGGCCAACTCCATTGAATGTGAAAGAATTACGAAGCTTCCTCGGGTTAGTTGGGTATATTAGACGGTTCATAAGAAATTATGGAGTCATCTACAAGCCAATGACCGAGTTGCTCAAGAAATATGCTTTCTGTTGGTCAACTGACAGTGATCAAGCATTCAGGCTCATTAAGTCTCTTTTGTCGTCACCTCTTATTCTGGTGTTACCTCATTTTACATTACCCTTCCTAGTGGAGACAGACGCTTGTGAGGAAGGCATATGGGCCATGTTGATGCAACAGAGTAAACCTATTGCTTTTATCAGTAAAGCTCCACATGGTTCCAATCTATGGATGTCCACTTATGAAAAAGAGTTGTTGGCTATCTTGTTAGCAGTGGAGAATTGGAGGCACTATTTGGAGCCAAGCCATTTTGTAATTCTCACGGATCATCAGAGCCTTAAGCACTTGTTTGATCAAAGGGTGTCCACACATTTGCAGAAAAAGGCAATTCGAAAGCGGCTCGGGCTCTCTTATTCCATTCAATATAGGAGAGGGCAATCGAATGTCGTGGCCGATGCCTTATCCAGGAGGAGACCAACGTCGAATTCACCAGAGACAAGGCATTGCAAAGCATTGGTGGTGGTGCAGCCCCTGTGGATTCAAGAGATCATTAAGAGCTACAAGGATGATCTGGACATTGACAAACACAAAGCAAAGGCAGCAGTGGATAGTACGTCCAACTTCAAATTACAAGGAGATCACTAAAGATACAAGGGAAGATTGATGGTAGAGAAGGATAATGAGCTTCGCCATCAGATTGTGGTTTCCTTCCATGAGGTTATGGGTACCGGTTATTTTTGTCAAAAATGGGCCAATTTGCTATTTTTGCAAAATTGGGTTGGGGTGTTATTTTTGCCAGCAGCCCACTTTTTTGGTATATTGAGTAACATTTCCTTTTTTTATTTAATAAAATTCGAGATCCGACAACCTTAATTCTCGAGAGACCGACGAGCCGGCAGACAAGAACCTTGTATGTTCAAGAGAAGTCAACCCATAACCTTATATGTACGTGCTACCTCGAGGAATTGAAGCATTCAGCTTACTCTTCGAGCAGGTGACTCAAATGAAAATATTTTAAATTATACTCTGCCAGTTAATTAAAATAAAGTATCATTTAAAAAAAATTATATCTATATAAACTCTTAATTTAGAAGAGTTTAGGATGATGTGTCATTCTTAGAGAGATTTTAGGAGTCTTAACTAATCATTATTATTTTTTTCATTTTTTTTATTTTCTTTAATTCTCCTTTTTTATTCATTTTCCTTTAATTTTCTTTTTTCTTTAATTTTACTAACTATCTATATAAACTCTTAATTTAGAAGAGTTTAGGATGATGTGTCATTCTTAGAGGGATTTTAGGAGTCTTAACTAATCATTATTATTTTTTTCATTTTTTTTATTTTCTTTAATTCTCCTTTTTTTATTCATTTTCCTTTAATTTTCTTTTTTCTTTAATTTTACTAACTATCTATATAAACTCTTAATTTAGAAGAGTTTAGGATGATGTGTCATTCTTAGAGAGATTTTAGGAGTCTTAACTAATCATTATTATTTTTTTCATTTTTTTTATTTTCTTTAATTCTCTTTTTTTATTCATTTTCCTTTAATTTTCTTTTTTCTTTAATTTTACTAACTATCTATATAAACTCTTAATTTAGAAGAGTTTAGGATGATGTGTCATTCTTAGAGAGATTTTAGGAGTCTTAACTAATCATTATTATTTTTTTCATTTTTTTTATTTTCTTTATTTCTCCTTTTTTATTCATTTTCCTTTAATTTTCTTTTTTCTTTAATTTTACTAACTATCTATATAAACTCTTAATTTAGAAGAGTTTAGGATGATGTGTCATTCTTAGAGAGATTTTAGGAGTATTAACTAATCATTATTATTTTTTTCATTTTTTTTATTTTCTTTAATTCTCCTTTTTTATTCATTTTCCTTTAATTTTCTTTTTTCTTTAATTTTACTAACTATTGGGCTTAATTCAGAACATTGAATTCAATATAATATAACTATTGGGTTTAATCAAATTTATTTACTAACTATCTATATAATAAACTCTTAATTTAGAAGAGTTTAGGATGATGTGTCATTCTTAGAGAGATTTTAGGAGTCTTAACTAATCATTATTATTTTTTTCATTTTTTTTATTTTCTTTAATTCTCCTTTTTTATTCATTTTCCTTTAATTTTTTTTCTCTTTAATTTTACGAACTATCTATATAAACTCTTAATTTAGAAGAGTTTAGGATGATGTGTCATTCTTAGAGAGATTTTAGGAGTCTTAACTAATCATTATTATTTTTTTCATTTTTTTTTTATTTTCTTTAATTCTCCATTTTTATTCATTTTCCTTTAATTTTCTTTTTTCTTTAATTTTACTAACTATCTATATAAACTCTTAATTTAGAAGAGTTTAGGATGATGTGTCATTCTTAGAGAGATTTTAGGAGTCTTAACTAATCATTATTATTTTTTTCATTTTTTTTATTTTCTTTAATTCTCCTTTTTTATTCATTTTCCTTTAATTTTCTTTTTTCTTTAATTTTACTAACTATCTATATAAACTCTTAATTTAGAAGAGTTTAGGATGATGTGTCATTTTTAGAGAGATTTTAGGAGTCTTAACTAATCATTATTATTTTTTTCATTTTTTTTATTTTCTTTAATTCTCCTATTTTATTCATTTTCCTTTAATTTTCTTTTTTCTTTAATTTTACTAACTATTGAGATTAAATCAAAACATCTATATAAACTCTTAATTTAGAAGAGTTTAGGATGATGTGTCATTCTTAGAGAGATTTTAGGAGTCTTAACTAATCATTATTATTTTTTTCATTTTTTTTATTTTCTTTAATTCTCCTTTTTTATTCATTTTCCTTTAATTTTCTTTTTTCTTTAATTTTACTAACTATCTATATAAACTCTTAATTTAGAAGAGTTTAGGATGATGTGTCATTCTTAGAGAGATTTTAGGAGTCTTAACTAATCATTATTATTTTTTTCATTTTTTTTATTTTCTTTAATTCTCCTTTTTTATTCATTTTCCTTTAATTTTCTTTTTTCTTTAATTTTACTAACTATTGAGCTTAAATCAAAACATTGAATTCAGTATAATATAACTATTGGGTTTAATCAAATTTATTTACTAACTATCTATATAAACTCTTAATTTAGAAGAGTTTAGGATGATGTGTCATTCTTAGAGAGATTTTAGGAGTCTTAACTAATCATTATTATTTTTTTCATTTTTTTTATTTTCTTTAATTCTCCTTTTTTATTCATTTTCCTTTAATTTTCTTTTTTCTTTAATTTTACTAACTATGTATATAAACTCTTAATTTAGAAGAGTTTAGGATGATTTGTCATTCTTAGAGAGATTTTAGGAGTCTTAACTAATCATTATTATTTTTTTCATTTTTTTTTATTTTCTTTAATTCTCCTTTTTTATTCATTTTCCTTTAATTTTCTTTTTTCTTTAATTTTACTAACTATCTATATAAACTCTTAATTTAGAAGAGTTTAGGATGATGTGTCATTCTTAGAGAGATTTTAGGAGTCTTAACTAATCATTATTATTTTTTTCATTTTTTTTATTTTCTTTAATTCTCCTTTTTTATTCATTTTCCTTTAATTTTCTTTTTTCTTTAATTTTACTAACTATCTATATAAACTCTTAATTTAGAAGAGTTTAGGATGATGTGTCATTCTTAGAGAGATTTTAGGAGTCTTAACTAATCATTATTATTTTTTTCATTTTTTTTATTTTCTTTAATTCTCCTTTTTTATTTATTTTCCTTTAATTTTCTTTTTTCTTTAATTTTACTAACTATCTATATAAACTCTTAATTTAGAATAGTTTAGGATGATGTGTCATTCTTAGAGAGATTTTAGGAGTCTTAACTAATCATTATTATTTTTTTCATTTTTTTTATTTTCTTTAATTCTCCTTTTTTATTCATTTTCCTTTAATTTTCTTTTTTCTTTAATTTTACTAACTATCTATATAAACTCTTAATTTAGAAGAGTTTAGGATGGTGTGTCATTCTTAGAGAGATTTTAGGAGTATTAACTAATCATTATTATTTTTATCATTTTTTTTATTTTCTTTAATTCTCCTTTTTTATTCATTTTCCTTTAATTTTCTTTTTTCTTTAATTTTACTAACTATTGGGCTTAATTCAAAACATTGAATTCAATATAATATAACTATTGGGTTTAATCAAATTTATTTACTAACTATCTATATAATAAACTCTTAATTTAGAAGAGTTTAGGATGATGTGTCATTCTTAGAGAGATTTTAGGAGTCTTAACTAATCATTATTATTTTTTTCATTTTTTTTATTTTCTTTAATTCTCCTTTTTTATTCATTTTCCTTTAATTTTCTTTTTTTCTTTAATTTTACTAACTATCTATCTATATTCTATATAAACTCTTAATTTAGAAGAGTTTTGGATGATGTGTCATTCTTAGAGAGATTTTAGGAGTATTAACTAATCATTATTATTTTTTTCATTTTTTTTATTTTCTTTAATTCTCCTTTTTTATTCATTTTCCTTTAATTTTCTTTTTTTTTCTTTAATTTTACTAACTATTGGGCTTAATTCAAAACATTGAATTCAATATAATATAACTATTGGGTTTAATCAAATTTATTTACTAACTATTGGGCTTAATTCAAAACATTGAATAATTATGGATTATGACACATCACATTTAAACAATGTTATAAAGATATTGATATTATTATTGCTAAGTAATTTAAAATATCTATATTTATGTATTATACTCTACATAAGATTTTAAGAAAATAAAAATTCCCGAGTTAATTATAAGATACATTTGTTGTATAGTTTTTTTTTATGATTTTTATCTTAACATGTATTAATACTTTTATATATTATATTATAATTTTAAAAAACGCGCCATGGCGCGGGAATCGTACTAGTTTTTCTTTAAATAAATAAAAACATAATTATCTTTCTAATTATTACTATATTTTTTCATTTTTTTAACAACAACAAATCTCCCTAATAATTATAAGAGCATCCACAATGGGGGTGTATTAACCCAAAAATAAGGAACCAATTAATAAAAAATTGAAGAAGAGGGGAAAAGGGTTTAGGAATGATTTGATAGGTTTTCTACTAAAAAACCTTTAAACACCAAGAAAGAGAAAGAAAAAAGAGAGGAGGTGGGCCAACATGAGGAGAGAGGGTGAGAGGAAAAAAAGAGGTGGGTCCCGATAAAAAAAATAAGGAAAATTTTGGTCAAATGTCCATTTAAAAAGTCTAATTAACTAAATGTCTATTTTAGAAAGACAATTAAGTAAATGTCCATAATTTTTTGTAAACCCCAAAACTACCCTTGTTTTAATAAAATAAAGCAAAATAATAAAATAGCCACCCGCTTCTCCAGAACCTCCTACTGGCCTACACCCACCAAATCGAAAAAACTGCCGCACATGATGAAATCGACAGTGGGAAACTCCGACGTCAACCCTCCTAGCCTGCACCCACCAAACGATCGACCCTTCCGCCCCCCGACCGTTCCAACCACCACTGGGGCTCTCTCCTGGTTGCCGCCTCCCTCCTGCAACTTCTGTGGAAGACTGTCGTCGTCATCATGTTCCTGCCTTCGCCGACCCTTAACATGAATTCTTTATTAATTACCTCCCTCTTCGTGGCTACCTCCCTCTTAGTTCACACTGTCGTATACATACCTTGCTACCTCCTTGACTTTTTTTTTTATTTTCCCTATATTAATTGCTTTGCTAAGTAGAGTACTTAATAACTCCAACATTGTGTGAATTAAGAGCACTAATTGTGTGTTTTATCGTCATTTGTAATTTGGTGATTTTTTTTGTTAAATCAATTTGATGAAATTGTGTCTTGATCACTTCTTTATTTAGCTTAAAATACGGAATTGCATACTTATAATGAACATAATTGTATCATGGTGATAAATTTTGATATAGTCAATGGTCAAATTTTGAAAATATGAATTGATGACAATATTTTGGTGATATTTAGTGTGGTGGTGAGAGTTTTTGTGGTTAAACAATCTTTGTGACAAATATTTGGTAAAATACTATTTTGGTGACAATACGTTTGAGAAAAGAATATGATGACGGTGTTCTGTAGTAAGTGACAATAGAGTAGTGACAATGTACTGTAGTTGGTGACAATAGGTTGGTGACACTGTTATGTCGTTGGTGACAATATATTACTTACAAGCTAGATGTTGATGACAAAAGGGTGATAACATTGTTTTTGTAGTTGGTGAACATAGGTCGGTGGCACTGTTATGTCGGTGACAATATATTACTTACAAGAAGTTGATGACAAAAGAGTGGTGACATTATTTTTGTAGTTGGTGACAATAGGTCGGTGACACTGTTATGTCGTTGGGGACAATATATTACTTACAAGAGGTTGGTGACAATAGGGTGGTGACATTGTTATTTTGTTGTTTTTTTAGATTGGTGACAATTGGTAGAGTTATATATTCTCTTTTGGTGACAAATAGAATTTATGTTGTTATTTTTAGATTGGTGACAATTGGTGAAGTTATATATTCTGTTTTGGTGACAAATGGAATTTATGTTGTTATTTTGTTGTTTTTTTTGGATTGGTTACAATTGGTAGAGTTATATATTCTGTTTTGGTGACAAATATAATTTATATCTCATTTAGCTATAATGTAATTTTTAGGGGTGGGCGCGGGACGGGACGGGACGGGACCGGGACGGGACGGAGGTCGTCCCGCATAATTTTTGCGGGACAGGACCGGCACCGGGACGGGTCTGGGACGGGACGGGCCTTGTCCCTCAAATAAAAAAATTATTAAAAAAACTCCATTTTTTTATAAATATATTACGATTCTCAAATGCGTAATACATATATATGTATAATTTTTTATATTTTGCAGGTTCCCATATATGCGTACACATATATACGTGTGTATATGTATATAAACACCGATGCAGTGTGTATATATATGGTCTTACATTGGAGGATGTAGTGCATATCTATATATGACTAAATTACAGTATGTAGTATGTATATACACACTATATAGTATTACAGTGTGTATGAAATATATATTATAGTGTGTACGTATGTAGTATATATACAAACTATATATATATATATATATATATATATATATATATATATATATATATATATATATATATATATATATATATATATATATATATATATATATACTATAATACATACTCTATATCCTAATATTATATATATAGTATTACATTTTTTCATTATTATTATTATTATAATAGAATATTATTATTATAAAGATGGCTTACATAAAGTTGGTTGAAAGCCTCGTAACAAAATATTATTATTATTATTATTATAAAATATTATTATTATTATTTATTATTATTATTATAATAAAATATTGTTTTTATTATTATATGTGTGCGGGACGGGATTTGCGGGATCCCGCCGGGTCGTCCCGCGTCCCGTCCCGCATCATTTTTCCGGGACGGGACCGGGACGGGTCCGGGACGGGTCCGGGATTTGCGGGATTTGTGCCCACCCCTAGTAATTTTCATTATCCTTCTGTTCAATTGTAATGGAAGTTGTGGTATGTATACCATCAAATATATCGAGGGTCTTGCATTTCATGGTGGTATTGAAGTTATTTCAGACAACTATATGGATGCGTATAGAGAGAGGATGACTACGGATTTGTTTAAGAAGTGTTGGACATGGGAGTTGTAGGGCTACAATCTGCACCTACGTTTTAATTGTCACTGTTTTAGAATATTAAGTAGTAGAATGTTGCATGATGCTTGTATTTTGATACTTATTGCAATCTGGCTATCATGGTGAATGTCTCAACCGTTCCCCTTTATTTTGGAAGTTAATATTGTAGTCTGAAAATTGGGGATTTATATTAAGTAGTACAAAGTTGTCTGGTGCTCGTAGTTTGGAAGCTATTTTGGATGTTAAGTATGAATGTCTCAATTGTTCCCCTTTGTTTTGATATTTTTGCAAGTTAATGTAGTCTGACAATTAAGTATTAGAAAGTTAAACTTTACATCAAATTTTATCTACTTAGGGTTATTATTGTAACAAAGATGTGTTAATATTAGATGACAAATGTGATGCCATTAGTATTGTACATCAAATTATTCGTTTGCTCAAGTTTAGCCCCTCTAGGGTCTATGCTCCCCTAGTTCTAGAGTTTCAATTTCGTAACAAAAATGCGTTAATATTAGATGACAAATCTGATAACATTGGTATTGTACACACATTTTAGGGTTTAGGATTTAGGGTTTAGGGCACATTTTAGGGTTTAGGGCCTTGGCCCTAAACCCTAAAGACTAAACCCTAAACCCTAAACCCTAAACTATACTGTACATCAAATTTTCGTTTGCTTAAGTTTAGCCCCTCTTGGGTCTATGCTCCCCTTGTTCTATGGTTTCAGTTTTGTAACAAAAATGTGTTAATATTAGATGACAAATGTGATAACATTATCACTGTAAACATTTTAGGTTGATGAAAGTGTTTTGTAATTGGTCACAATTGGTTGGTGACACTGTTTTGTCGTTGGTGACAATTAATTTCTAAAAAGAGGTGGTTGACAGTAGATTGGTGACAAAATTTTATAATTGCTGACAATAGATTATTGACCAAAGGTTGATGAAAATAGGTTGGTTACACTGTTTTATTGTTGGTGACAATAGATTACCGAAAAGAGGTTGATGACAATAGGGTGGTGACAATGTTTTTAATAAGTTGGTGACAATACGGTTGATTAAACAATATGAAAACAGTGTTCTGTAGTTGGTGATGATGCTTTGGTGATGTATAATGTTATGGTTACAATTTTTTAAGGTTACAACATCATGGTGACAATATATTGTCATCAACCTCGTCACTAATAGTTGTCACCAACACTTGTCATCAGGAAAAATCTATTAGCAGAAAAACCCCATCTGTCACCGAGGAAAAGTGTTACTAGCAACTGTCACCCAAAATTTTTTTGTCGCCAACAATTATCACAAGAAAAAAAGAAAATCAATAGTTACTAGAAAAGATTTTCCCCTAATTGTCATCAGAAAAAATAAAATGTCACAAAAAATCAATTGCCACCAAAATAATTGTCACAATTAACTGTCACCAGAAAAATATATTCAACTGTCACCCAAAAAAACTGTCACCAAATGCAGGTGTTGATCGAAATGGTCAATGTTGACTAGTCAATGTTAAAATTAAAAATGGTCAAAGGAGGAAGGGTTAGGGATGGGGAAGGAGGGGTATTTTTGGAAAAAATGGACATTTACTTAATTATGTAAAAAAAAGTGGACATTTATTTAATTTTGACATGAAAAATTGATATTCACCAAATTTAACCATTAGGGTTTTAAAGGGTTTTAGTGATGTGGGTGAAAAATTGTATTGGGTTTTTTAAGGAGAGAGAAATATAAAAAGTGGAGTTAAGGAACCCGAATGGGTTTCGCGAATGCGGATGCTCTAAGGAAAATTTTGAAAAATTAACACCAAAAAATTTAAATTTTTGTTTTTTATTAACAAAATTTCCATCGTAAAACGATATGTTTTTTTCTCAATGAAGGGATCCGTAAAACCAAAATGAAAAGGCAGGGAAATGATCGAAGATATAATGAAAGTGAAACCATAAATACACGACTTTCACAAGAGTTGCCATTTTGCCAATCTTCTTTGGTCTCTCAATCTGCATCGGATTATAGTATACTACTGGATGGGTGTGTGTGTGTGGGGGGGGGGGGGGGGGGGGGGGGGGATTCTTTCCTTTTTACCCACAAAAAAGGTAAGCAGAAATGAAACTACGGGGTCTGGGCACCTTTCAGATCGGCACTTTTGCTGATCTGATGGTTTTAATTGTAGCATAAAACAAATGCAATTAGGATTATTATGTTATGATAATGCGGCTAATGCTGAATGCAGACTCTGTACTAGGGTGCAGCGAAAAAGATTCATACCCCAAATACAAGGCTTATACAGTACTAGTGTACTACTAATACCAATTAGCCCTAGTATATGTATATGTCGGAGCATCTTTAGTTCTAGAGAAAAATGCAACTGAATGCGGTTAGTTATAAAGCTTGTCACTAACTGACCCGATTTACACAATTTACACCCAAGAGCTTAGGCCTCAAGACCAGATATGCAATTGTGTTCACTTTATTCTGGCATGAAGGTAGGATCGTCCAGGAATGCATCCAGATCGAACAGATCACTGTCCATATCAGCAGCTTCGTCCGAATTGCGTAGAACACTCCCACCCCCCTTCAACAAAACAAATATAACACTGCTTCAGCAAAACTTGACTCCTGACCAGTCCAGTATGCAACCACCATAAAAGCAGTTTAATGCTTTTAGGCTTCAAACGATCATATGGACATATAAACTAGAAAGTAAAACTGTAACCAAATGAAAATGGAGAACAAGCTATACACACTCTAGGAGAACAAATACCTTGATTTCTTCGATCTCTTGCATAACTGTCAGCATCCTACGATATTGGTCTCTAGCCTCGGGATACTGAACCATAGACTTGACCCTAGCAAGGGCTTTTTGCACCCTCCCCTCCGACTGTTTCCGACCTTCTTTTAGGAAATCGTAGTCACCATCTTTCAGGGTAGAAGATGTGTCTTCTTGAACAGAGTGCCCTTCGGATGGTGATTCAGGTTTCATTCGCATTGCGCCTCGTCTCTTCCAACGCAGAAATTTATCAACAATGCTAACTGACCAAACAAAGCTCTTGTAGTTCTTCCTTGCTTGGTGGCCTCTCACGTGGGCCTGTTCCAACCAAATAGTTTCATAGAGATCTTAGCAGGCAGGTATATAAACCTAGTCCTTTAGATGGAAACTCAATAGTATAATATCAAAAAACAAGAAAACTAATTTACAGGATCATGAAGGCACCTGAATTTTCACAATTTGCTGCCTGATCATCAAAAAATCTTTTCTACCCTTCCAACTACGGAACTTGTTCTGTATTCTCACAGCAGCAGCTTGCACTGGAACATCAGGGTGACCTGATTTATGGGTTTTAAGTTCTAGCATCGAAAGTGCATCTTCATCAGAGACTCCACTAGTACTATCTTCATACTCTTTAATCTGTTTTCTCTGGAAAGACTGAACACGGAAAACTTGATGAATACGGGCAGCTGCTTGAGTAGCATTGGAAACTGCAGCCAGAGAATCCTTCAGTGAGAGTCCAGAGACATGATCTCCATCACTACTTGGAGTTGCAGCACGTTCCAAAGCCACATGTACAGGCTTTGTTTTAGACACTTCTATGGAGCTGGCCTCTTTGGTGTCTTTGAGTTTAAGAGAAGAAAGGCGATCACTCAGAGAAGAAAGGTGATCACTCAAGGCGGATTCTGCTAGATATCCAGCAATTCCTTTGTGCCCGTTTGATGAAGCCAGGTCAGCTGCAGTTCTACCCATAGGATATTTTGGGTTAGGATCTGTTAATGCACCTGGTGCCGCACCCAGAGATACAAGATAGGCAACTGTCCGTTCCCTAGATACACATCATATCCAAAAGAAGGAACAAGTCAAACGTCCATCTTTGAAAAAAAGGGGGAAAGCATAATTCAGAACAAGTTCCAATATTTGAAGCAGTTAAATATTATTATTATTACGTTAATCAATGATATTCCGTGGGATTAGAAAATATGTTATATACAGGATTTCTTATTGCTTTTGATAAATCAGGAGTACTACTGTACTATGACAACTATAAAACTGCTACCCAAGCAAATATCTGTCAACAAGCTGGAAGATTACTACGATAGTCTTAAATGCTAACTTATACAGCAAAATAAAAATAAAAGTTCCAATCTGCCATATAAGACAATCTAACATCATACAAATTTCCAGCTCCAATCTGCAGCTTTCGTATAGCTTGTTTCCCCTCTTTCTCACACACTATATATACAGTTCAATCAAGGGAGCAAAAGCTGCAACTTTTGAAGTAGTCCAGTAAGGAAGTAATGGAAAGGTCAAGAGGGCCTTAAGCCAATTAAAATAGTAATATCAGCAAGAAGGTGTGTACCTGCCACAGAAAGCAGCCCAGTGGAGAGCAGTCCACCCACGTATATCACGGAAGTTGATATTGACACCAGCTTTCATAGTAGGGGAAAAGGCCCAGTCATAACCGAGAGCAGCAGCAAGATGCATGGCACCTTGTCCACACTCATCCAAAACCGATGGACCTTTTCCACCTTCAGATGCCTTCTCAAGTAGCCACACATACAACTTCTCTTTCAACATCTTCTCAGCAGGTAAATCCTTCACTTCTTCTGCAGAAGAGATCTCCTTGGAAGTGAAGCTAAGTATTTCAGCCCATTTATCATTATCATCATCATCATCCTTAACTAAGAAGCTGATTTCACCACTTAAATAGGATGTCTCAGTCGAATTATCAGAGAAGGGACGTTGCTGTCCTATAAATAATAAACTGTCAAATCGTTTTTTTAGAATGTCAATTGTTACGGCATAACCCTCGTCTCCATCCTCCTGAATCTGAGCAGATCTATCTCGGTATTCAAATTCTCTCACTTCACTACAAGCCACCCGATTGGAACATGTTATGCAGAAAGAAACTCTGCCAGCACCCAGTGGGGGAGCAACACAGCAAAGTACACCATCCTCAATGATATCAACAGGAACTTCTAACTCACCAAACATACATGACCATTTAGCATTTGATATGTTGTGCATAGGCTTTAAAAATTTCCCAGTAACAATAACCTGAAGAATGAAGTATTGAGTAGGATAAGCACATAGTCATGATATGAAATAAATAATACATATGTTGCAAAAACTAAACAATGTCGTTCATAACAAAAAGGAATGTACGCATTTAATTTTTGATGTGTCACGCTACCTTAGTTTCAGATCTGGCATATGCCCAGTTTGGTGAAAATTCAATAATGCTGAAAAGCTGATCCTCTGAAAGTGAAGGACCTAACATATATTGGGAGGAAATGCTACCATCATCAAACTGATTTTCACTTTCAACAGTTTGCCAATACCCAGCACTGCTGGTAAGAGCAGAATCATTCACATCTCCGAGCTCTCTGCTCATCCAATGGTTAAAACTGTCGTTCTTTTTCAGCATGTCATCTTTAGAGGAACTATGTATCAGATGTTTTGCCAATGAGAAATAATTAGTGTTCTGCTCAATCCCCAGGTAGGTATCCTTGTATGATATAGCACCCTCTTGCTGTTGTGAATTCAGCTGCTGGTCTTGGAGGTCATTAAACATGGAGTATGAACTAGGGTCATCCAGATGAGTACCACCTTCTCCGAGATGTTTACGGAAATGCACATCATGAGTACTTTGCTCGTACAGGTTGCTTCTCATTCCATCAACAGAGCGAAACAGCAAATCCTGGCCATTGAAACTTTCTTAGTGAATAAATGATAATGAAAGGGAGTCGTCTGAATTCATTGATATCTGTATTGAGTAAACTTTCCACAACCCAAAAATCAAAAGAACAAAAGATATAGATCATTACAACCAACTAAGATCTTTCGCTTAACCTGTTGCTGGGCTTGAATCTGATTGTGATTTTCAAGTGCCTCATTTGAAGGAAAACCGTCTCTGAAAAGTTTACCAACCAGCTCAGTTCCCTGGGTAGCAATGATTTCTGCAGAATCTGATTTTGTGGAGAAAACTAATGGTTCACATGATGTTGCAAAGTCTGTTTCTAATTTACAGTTTTCCAAGACATTCTGCCATTCGAACTGTTTATGGTTCTCATATAATAATCCATCTGCATACAAATCTCTACCAGGATGATTTTCAGGAAGTGAATTAACGTCTCCAGGAAGCATATTCAAGTTTCCACTAACATCTCCTGCCAATTTATCAAGTAATATTATTTAGGATGCAAGTAATATTTGCATATGGTTCATAATTTGGCAGATCATTCCAAACTGCAGACAGTGCAGGATTTAAATCTAAAGAATTTAAAAAAGAGACTATACTTCTGTGATAAAGAGCTTGATTGAGAGGAATTGAGAGTGCAGGATCCATCTTCTCTAACAAGGGTTGTGGGAAATCTGGCTGAGAGAGAAATACTGAACTTGCTTGTTGTGTATATGCTGCATTGTGCACCAACTGAAGTTAGTTTACACAGAACTACATTCTTTACAAAATTAAAAAGAGTATTCTATTAAGAGGAATAAAGATACAACTCAAGCTTTAGCACTGTTTCGAAAAACTCAGAATGCTCGCCTGGTGAGCAATTCCAGATGGTCAAACGCAACAACAATTGGGAAAAAAGAAAAGAGTAACTTCCTAGACTGGGTATACAGGGTCATTCCGTTATTGACTCAATGTTGTTGTCTTAAGAGCAATTTATTTAAACTCTAAAGATACATATGCAAAGATATGCACCTTAAGCATTCTATTTTCAAAATTTCTAAACATATGTGAATCGCATGATGAGATGGTTAAATTTAAACAACCAAACAAAATGCTAACCTGATTCAACATCGTCAAACTCTGACGCCTGAGCACTGTCCAGGCATGTAGTGTCTGTTTTTTCAGTAAGCACTCTGTAGCTACTTTGATCCAAACTGAAAGATGCCGAATTTTCCATCTCAGAACTTTGAAGACTTCCTTGGTTTTCTTGGCTACTTAGTGAAGCTCTTGCCTCTTGGGATCGCTTGAAGTAGTCCCTATTTCCCTAGTTACCCAAAAGAAAAATTAATATGAATTGAGAGAAATAGAAAGATTCAAAAAGACTGAAGATAGTTTAGATGCCGACTCCCGAGAACAAAAAAAAATACATACGTAAAATATATTATATAGTGGGAAGATATCTCAGAGAAATCGTATGGAAATGGATAATGACTCTTTAACCCCCGGTTCTTTTCGAATTGGAGCTAAAATCCCGCATCGATCTAATCTAATAGATATATCTAAATCTTATTCTATAAATAGATATTAATCCTTCTTTGGAATAAAAACAAAGATAGTCTGAGGAGCAAAAGGAGGAATCTGCCCGAGTCCATAAGGGCCAGACACCCATATTCCGACGAACAATGCAGCAAATATGATTAAAACATTTATAGCTCCTACACAAATAAGGGGCTGACAATATAGAATTGTGATTTGTGACACGACACCTTCAAAAGGCACTATAATCTTGGAGGAAACATATGATTCAATTCAAACTATATAAAATTACTATCTTGAACAGTAACACTCAAAAGTAAAGTTCCGATGCCCATAATGCAAAATAATAACAATTATAAATTATAAATAAATTAAAGATAATAAAACAAATACCTTCACTTCCAGATAATGGACAAGGACTATGTGTGAACGATCCCTGCATCAAAAATATTACTTCATTTAGAGACAAAGAAAATTGCTTAAAGGACAAACTCAACATAGAGGATGAATGAATGAGGATAATGAGACACTACAAACAACAAAGAGTAAGGAGACATCCAATACAGTAGAGGATGAAGTTGTTGAACTTACTCTTCTAGTAGCCAATAGCTTCGTCTTTGAAAATTTTCATTATCTTCCCCATGCGCATAATAGCAGTGCAACACATCAATGCTTCCAGACTGAATAAATTTATTGACAAAGTTCAGTTGATACCAGGTTGTTAGAACATTAGTTCAATCATTTGCATCTTTTTAACATGCAACACATCCACTCTTTGTATTCTTGGTAGTAATTTGAATATGAAAGTTCATTTTTCAGAGGCAAATCTCGATCTATATGCAGTAAATTTCATGCAAGCCTCAAACTACAAACTATAGCCACTTGCCTTCAGCTTCTCATGGGCTTCCTTGATGGTCTTTCCATCCTTTTTCTTCCTCCAGTTATGACCATCTTTTCTAAAGTATCTTAACACCTTTTTATCAAAAAGAAATACGGAGCCACCTGCAAAACAAGATCCATCAACCAAGTCAGGTCTTGGGTAATCAAACTGAATGAGGAGGTATTTTTTTGTTGGGTATACTAAGCGCCTTAAGACAGTCTATATACTACTCCCTCCGTCTCGAAATTCATGTCGTTTTAGCTCTTTATTTTTGTATCAAAATAGATGTCGTTTTAGGTTTTCTAGGTAGTGGATAGTAGTGATTTGTATTGATTTGTGTGTTGTTGACTTTTTTGAAGGTTTTGATTGGTTAAAAAATGTAGTGGGTAATAAAATTAATTAAAAAGTTAGTGGAATGATGATGTTAATTGATGGATGAGTGTTTTTATTAAAATTTGTGCATAAGGCTAAAACGACATGAATTTCGAGACGGAGGGAGTATCTATTATGATCCTGTGGAACAAGTTTTCTGACTTTTCTCATGTCTGTTTTTTATATCCATAATTAATAAAACAAAAGTCATACTTTGTGGTAAATGCGGAGGTTCTGGAGCAATACGGAATTTTTTGTAGTTTTGGAGAATCTGACAGATTTCAGTAGGGCGCAGCCATCGATGTTGTGCTTCCAAGAGCAACTGCTCAATATCTGCATTCAATCATCAAGAGGTTACGCATATTGATATTTTGCTTTTTAACTTCACAAAAATTTTGGCTTGAAGCCTTGACCAATTAGATAATTCACAGAATCTGAAATCCTGAGGGGTGAATAACACTAGAACATCATTCCAAGGACTTCTCTAAATAGATTAATGGTTTCTTGGGACAGTGGACATAGGAGTTTCAGCATTTTTAGATGCTTAAATGCTCACTTCAGAATGCATTTAGCCTAATGCCTTGTTTGGCATGTTTCTGAAATCATAGATGAAAAAGGAGTCAAAATATATCTCCTAAAAAGAATGAAGGGAACAAATAAGCTCCAATGAGTTGCAATGGAAAACATTGACGAAGCCTATATCAACACTCCAATAGTCCAATGCCCCAAAAAAGAGATCACACCCCAAATTTTCAGTCTCAGTGTCCTACTCATTAGATATCCTCGAGCTAAAGACTGTCCGTTTACATAGAGATGTAGAGCTTAAATGGGGCTTATTTTATGGTACACAAGAATGCAACTGGAAATCCCTGATTTTTTAACCCATGTTTTCCGTCTTCATATAAAAAAAGTTCAGTTCAATCCTGCAGAGAGAACTACGCACTACAAAGAGCTCATTTACATCTCAACCAAGCGACCAACTCCACTCTATTAAGCAAATTTGAGAGCAAAACTGAGATGAATCAAACTCAAGAAAGCCAAGAAACCTCTATGGTTTGAAGATTTGACATCAAAAAATAGGGATTAAATTACCCACCGAACAGCGGGAAAACATAACACAAATCTCAAAATGACTAAAGATGAAGAAAGAAAAGGCAATCAACTCCCCTAACAAGTTCAAGCAAATCTGCTAAATGTCCCAATACGAAATTAATAAACTTATAACAATCATTTCAAATAACAGGGAAAACAGAAGGAAATTTGCTTCGAAGCAGGCACTCAACTCAAATCCCTAGCAAATTCAAAGTAGTATCCTAAATCCTATACTAAAAATGTAAAGCAGTGATTAATCGTATCAAGAAACAAAGCGAAATTAGGAATCGGAGTAACCTAATTGGTTGCCGAGGGAGTATCGCCTATTATCCGCCATCATCAAATCAAGTTCGAGCTTCTCGCAGACAAGTTGCCGGGAAAAAAGAAGGGAATCAGCCCTAGAAAATCCGACTTGAAATTGGATCGAAACAGTGTGAAAGGGGGAGAGGCGAATTGCATGTGGGGGTTGGAGAGAGATAGAGGGGTTAAAGCCGCCTCATTCACGCCAAAATGGAAGACAGTAAGAGGGTGCCGTGGTGGTTCTATTCTAGTTCTAGTGTGTGTAAAGAGGTTACTGTGTTTGTGGTCAAACTTTGACCCATCTGCGTATCAATAAATTATTTTTCCTTGAGATATTTTCCGTATTCCAACGTGTGTGTCCCAATTGCGCTTTTTATCCGCCCCTTGTACCTATAATCTTAGAATCAACCTCTTTTATAAAAGAATGAGCCACGTGTTCTTATTTGGGCAAAATTAAAAACAAAAAATTTCAACCCTCTCCCCCACGTTCTCCCTGCAAGCCTACAACTGCTCCCATCTCTCATCTCTTCCTCACACCGGATGTGACAAGTGAACATCCCAAGGACAAAAAAGAGTTGCTGCAGGGCCAAAGAGTGCAGGAAACACACCACTGCACAATGTGATTCAGTACACTAAGGGGCATATTTAATGTTCCAAGTTAATTTTTAGTTTGCTTTTTACTGAATTTAAAATCATTGTTTTTGCTCTCTCTAAGAGGCTAAGACCACGAAGAAGATTGTGCAGAGGCTTTAGTGCCAGTCATGCAGCCACATTTCTCAACAATCAATCAAGGTTAGTGTTCACATTCATGTTTCTCTTAGCTCATATTTAATGTATGTTAACTTATTTCTTCATATTTCATACTTTGTCATCATATATCTTTGAAGAGGTTGTGATCTGAAGAGGATAACAATTTGCTACTGATTTTGATTGTTGAGAAACAAAAAAAATAACAGAACCCAGTGTAACGGCCCAGAATTATGATTTCCAGGTTACGTTTCAAGGGATAAAACCCCTTGTTCGGATCTTGCAATCCAGGTACGGGTCGAGGTTTCAACTCATTTTCAGTGTTAATGGAAAGAGGGATTTCAAACCTTAAATCTCGGAGGGCCGTTGGGTACCCTTAACCTGTCCTAACACTATGTCACGAAAACTAATTCAAACGAAAGTAAAGCGGAAGCAAGATTAGTTTACAAGGTGCCACGGCAGAGCCGGGTCAAAACCAAAAACTTAAGCGAGATATGATCATCTTATACCGGATTAGATGGTTAGCCAGATTCTTTGATTCGTCAAGGGTTTCCCGTCACAGAAGCAAGGAGCAATCAAGGGGCGGTACCTGACACTAACCACGAAGTCAGGCCCGGTAATCGCCTGCGGGTCGTCTGACCGCGCTGAGGCCACATAACATGCCTATACCTAGGATAAAAGATGACTAATGCAGTACAGTAATTAACTCACGTAAGCATGCTGAACAGTTATAATATGCAGAAATACTGTAAAAGGCCCAAGGCAATGCCAAGTGGCATATCCCCTGATCTGTGCCCACTCCGGAGCATATATGCCCGTACCTCGCTCAAAAACAGCCCAGGTAGGACGCTCGGTCGGTGCCGCAGCCTATATGTCAATACCTCACTCCGAAGCAGCCCAGGTAGGACGCTCAGTCACCGCCGCAGCCAGATCATTTATAAGACTCGATTGACTCAGGGCACCCGATGAGGCTGGGCTACCCTATGACCCTAGTAAAGACTCTAGGACTATCACAGATAACGGCCGTTCTGTTCCAAACACACATAGTAACCACATGCTCAGTTCAATGCAATCCTAGCATGATACTACATGGCATGCTTATATGCGAAAAAACTACACATCACATGACACATCAGGCAGGAGGTCTAGGTTACTGAGTAAGTCCCGTAGGATACTTACCTGGAAATGCCGAACAGCAAAAGATAACGCAATCGGGTCCAACAAGCAACAATCACCTAACAATTATACAAAGTGCATAAGTCTATCTAATCATACAAGGCGCCCCTAACTATCATTTCATCTTATCTCATCACGATCATTTATTATCTCATACCTTATCTCTTAAATTTCCCTTTAAATCAACTCATTTCGAAACAATCTCGCAATTCATGCTTCTCCAAACCCATTTATTAAACATTCGATCTTTAATCAACTTGTAAGGTTACACTACTAAATTAGTCCGGCATTTTATTTCCAAAAGTAATCCATCTTTACAACCTCATTTATAATTCAACAAATCATTCTTCAATTCCCAAAACCGTATAAAACACATAGCATGTTACACATAAGATTACTCTTAAAAACTTATTGTATATAATAGTAATTTCAGGGGTATATGTTTTTCATAACTCACAATAACATATAATACTAATATTTCAAAACGAGTGAAATATATATAATAAATTCAGAATGAATGATTATAGTAAAACCGAATCATATACTAATATACGAAATAACACACCTACGTAGCATATAACGCTATACCGGAAGAAACAACAATTAATACACTCAAAATTAACCAGCTCATCCGAAATGGAAGAAACCCGGCCCAACAAAACAAGAAGGAGTGGGAAGTTTCGAATCCTGGACCAGCCCAAAGAAAGAGACCCGGAAGAAAGGAGAATTGGGTCCGGTAATAACCCTCTCAATTGGAAGACCCGGTTCTAAATGATATAACCCGTTTTCCCAATACCCAGATCCGGCCCAACAGTTAAGCCCAAGGAAAACTCAGCCAGTTCATCGTCTCCTTCCTAGGACTGAGACAGAACGCAATGACGGGCGAACGGCGGAAGGAAAAGAAGGAACTCAGGCTAGGGCTTCCGTTCGGCTCCAAACTTTACTTAGAAATCAGAACCCAAAACCGACCATCCCCACACGGAAAGAGGAAAGCGCGAGCAAGGAAGGAGTGGGAAAAAAAGGAGGCTTACAGTGGCGACTCCGGGACTCGACGGCGGCGCTCCGGCTGCAATTCGGCGGGGAGAGGGCTTCGAGGGCCTGGTTCGAATGATAAAGCTTATAAAGGCGCACTTCTAAGGGTTGATTAATCGAAAACGAGAGAAAGGGGTCCAACCGACCTTGGGGGCGAACCAGGGGAGGGAGATGGCGCGTTCGGCTCCGATATTCGGCGTCGGCGATGCTCCTCCTCTTCCGGCTTCTGGGAAACGCGAGGGAGATGAGGTAGCAGATTCACGAAAACTAGAAATGAAAAGGAGGGAGTGGAGGGTGCTACCTGCTCTCAAATGAAACAGAGGAGGGGGAGAGTCTTCCTCGGCTGCGACTCGACGACGGGAACTCCGGTGGTGCTTCCTGGCGGCTGGAATTCGAACGGAAACGAGGATACTGGATGGATGAACAAGGCGGATCAAATAGAAGGAAAAAGAGGGGTTTCCTGAGCTTCTGCAGATCCGAGGAGGAGGAAGAAAAAAAAGGGTTCTTTGGAGGGTTTTCTTGTGGGTTCCATGTTGTGTGTGTGCTTCTTGGCTCCAATTTAATTTAAGAATCAAGCCTCCTTCTGATTTGGCGTGGATGGTGCAGAGATTTGCAATTGGCATTTTGCCAATTTTGGGGAGGGGCCATGGCATGGGAGGAGGAAGGGGAAAGGGGTGTGCTTACCCACTTTGGGTGCATTTGGGAGGGAAGAGCTGTTGCTCTGCAGACAGATGCCTCAGACCGAGAGAGAGAAGAAAACATGCAGTAAGGTGGTCCTCACAAGACCCAATTTCAAAATACTCACAACCCGATATCTCGACGTTATCCCGACCCGCTCTAAATTTTAATAAAATTCCCCGAATCTCAAATAATATGCTTGTAATTAAAATAATATTAAAAAAATATTTGGGTCTTTACATTCATCCACCTCTAAAAACAAGTCTCGTCCCCGAGACTAAATTTTTTTTTTTTTTTTTAAGGCAATGGGAAGAAGTTTTGAAATTAGTGAGTCCAAGGATCATGCCATTGATCCCGTAAGCACCTCATAAGTGCCCCTATGAGATCCTCACAGTATCTCGTCGTGATCATGATATTACCAATTGGTCGTATCGAGTATGTGATATGGGCCCCTATCACATCCTTACCCCGATTTCTTAGTTATATCATAACTCAAAATCATCATAACGTAAATCAATTTCTGAAAAGTTCAATAAAGTGTTGTCACGAGAAGACTGAACTTGAAATTCTTGAAACTCTCAATGATGTTTGTTCCTTTAAATTCCAATTTAGCCCTCATAAAACCATTCAGAAACTTCAAATTTGACATCAATAACCAGTTCTAGATTTCGAGAGGTGGAGGCATCCACCTTTAAGGGCTAACCCCATATTTCCTTCCTAGGTTCCAAATCATTCAAACATCTTTCATAACTCAACAAGGATCATAACCAAAAAGTCTCATCTACTCATATATAAGCATCATACCATAAGCCATCTCTCACATGGCAAGTCTCAACACCTCATCGCCATCTCAAACCATCGTCATCTCATAACCATCTAACATAAGCATAAACATAACATGCCAACAAGGCTCAAGCACCAAAAGGACAACAAGTCTCAACATGCTATAATTCATAAGTCATAGCAACACATATACTACCAAAAGTATCAACGAACATCATCAAGCACGTCATCACACAAGTCGGGAGAACCGATCTCCAGCATCACCTCATCATAGAGTCTGCACACAAAATAAGCAATCATAAGCACATCATCATAGAGGCACCCATCCATCCCAAAATAAAAGATCACTAGACTCACCACTAAGCTCACGAGGCCAAGGTCAGGTCGACGCTCGGCTCGACGTAAGAGCTCAAAAGCTCGTCTACAACACTCCCGTAACTCGCTCTCAGGCTATCCTCAGCCTCCCAGGTGGCCTCGTCATGGCCCCTCCTAGACCACTGAATAAGAAGAAGAGGTACTTCCTTGGTCCTCAACTTCTTGACTCGACGGTCAAGTACTCGAACCGGGGTCTCTACGTATGTGTGGTCAGGCTCAATATGAAGGTCGGAATAATCTAAGACATGACTCGGGTCAGGGATATACTGTCGCAACTGAGACACGTGGAACACATCGTGCACGCCGGCCAACGATGGTGGTAGGGCTAACCGGTAAGCGACCTCGCCGACCCTCTCAAGGATCTCAAAAGGCCCCACAAACCGAGGGCTTAGCTTGCCCTTTATGCCGAATCGATGAACGCCCCTGGTCGGTGACACCCGAAGCCAAACATGGGCTCCTACCTCAAACTCGAGCTCTGTCCGACTACGGTTTGCATACTTCTTCTGTTTGTCCTGGGAGACTCTCATGTGCTCTCGAATGCGCCCAATCTGATCAACTGTCTCCCTGACCACCTCAGGTAGCGAAGCTGTGGTGTCGGCTGGCTCGTCCCAACACACTGGCGACTTGCATCGCCGCGCGTAGAGTGCCTCATACGGGGCCATCCCAATCGACGAGTGATAGCTGTTGTTGTAGGAGAACTCCACCAGTGGCAGGTATCTGACCCAACGATCGCCCCACTCCAGTACACAAGATCTTAAGAGATCCTCCAAGGTCTGGATCGTCCGCTCACTCTGACCGTCCGTCTGCGGGTGGTAAGCTGTACTGAAATGCAATCGACTCCCCAATGCCTCATGAACCTGTCGCCAAAACCTCGACGTGAATCGGCCATCTCGGTCTGAAACGATACGCTCTGGAACTCCGTGGAGTCTCACAATGTGCATGATAAACGAATCTGCTAATCTCACGACTGGCCAAGGCTCCTGAATGGCTATGAAGTGAGCCGACTTGGTCAATCTGTCGACCACAACCCATATGGCATCGAACCCTCGGATGTCTCTCCTCAGCCCAGTGACGAAGTCCATGGAGATGTCTGTCCACTTCCACTCGGGAACTGGAAGCGATCGCACGAGCCCACATGGCCTCTGGTGCTCGATCCTGACCTGCTGGCAAACCTGACATCTGGCGACGAAATCCGTGATGTCTGCTCGCATCCTCTGCCGCCAATAGGACTTTCTCAAGTCCTGGTACATCTTATTCGTCCCTGGATGGACCGAATAAGGACTAGCATGGGCCTCTTGCATGATCCTCTGTCTCAAGTCTGCGGTAGATGGCACTACAATCCTCCTCTGGAAGGTCAGTAACCCGTCTGGCCTCTCTGCAAGCTCACCGGCTCGTCCCTGAACCATCCGCTCCCGCAAGGCTGCTATCTCGGGGCACTCTGCCTGCTCTCTGCGGATCTCCTCTGTCAGCTCTGACTGAATCTCTAAGAAGGACAGCTGGCCGCGCTCTCTCTGAATCCAAACCTCTATACCACACAACATCAGCTCTACCTGCAAGCCTTGCTGTGCTGTCAGTCGAGTCACAGCCACTTCCTGATGAGTCTTCCGACTGAGCGCATCAGCCACTACATTGACCTTCCCTAGATGATAGACGATATCCAAATCGTAGTCCTTCAGGAGCTCCAACCAGCGCCTCTGCCTCATGTTGAGCTCCTTCTGTGTGAAGATATACTTCAGGCTCTTATGATCCGTCATCACCTTGCACGAGGTGCCATACAGGTAATGCCTCCAGATCTTTAGAGCATGAACAACAGCAGCCAACTCCAAATCATGAGTCGGGTAGGTCTTGATAATGCATATTTTAGATAGGCATTATAGATATATTTAGTTTAGTTAGGTTGCATTTCTTGCTTGCTTTGTTGTTAAATTGCATCTTGTGTTTATTTTAGAAGAGTTCGGATTCTGCGCAATTTTGTGTTTATCTCGCAGATTGAATCAGAACACATTTGGGAGATGCAATGTCTCGAAGAGGAACACACGATACATGGGAAGGAACAAGGAAGAAAAGAAGCAAGGCAAGAGGGGAAGCTCGCAAAGGAAGCATGTGCCGCGGGCGCGCCAGAGTTGACGCGGGCGCGCCAGAGGTGACGCGGCCGCGCCAGAGCCGCCGCAGCGGGTCGTGAAGAAAACACGTGCGGCGGCCGCCGCAGCTGCCGTCAGCGCGTATGCGCAGCGTTTTGAAAACTTTAAGAAACCCTAGATGTTTTTGCCCATTGGGTGGCCGACTTGGATGTTTTTATTAGGCACTTTTATGTTATTTTTCATGACTTCGCATTCTATTCTTCCAACCATTAGACTTTTTAGAGATTTTGAGCTATGTCTTCCATGAGGAACTAAACTCATCTATTCTGCCTGCAATTTGAAGCTTTATTCGGATTGATTGTGAGTTTCTAATTCTCGCTCCTAGTTTCCTATTTGTGAATGCTTCAACTTCTTTGTGCTTGATTGATTATTGATTTGTTCTATCTTGTCTGGCCAACTCGTTAGATCAATTCAATCGCTAAGGTTTTGTAGATTCCTGATTGTGAACCTTAACCTAAGTGGCAAGCTTGTTCCTTTAGGGCTGATTGAACTAATTGAATGAGTAGGAAGTTGAATGTGTTGTTAAATCCTTCTTTAGGGACTGCAAATACCTTGGCTAATCTCTGAACTTAAAGCTATCAATTGGGTTAAATCCTCCTTTAGGGACTGTTCGATTGATAAGGGTTTCTAGAACTGATTGGACTAGTAACTATATTAGGTCGGGACAAGGGCATTCATAGGAAACATAATAGGACGAGAAGAAGTTACAAGGATCGCTTCAATCCAATAAAGTGGAAAATTGTAGGTGGAATTGCTTCTCATAATTGTCTAAACCAAAATTCACTTACTTTGCGTTCGTTACTTTGCTTCAAAACTTTCACACTAAAGCCCCCTCTTTGGTTACTTTAATTGGCACTTAAACCACACTTGATTCATAAATTTCCCTGTGGGATCGACCTCTTGCTTATTGCTATACTTGCTTTAGGTTTGAGTTTTCTTTGGCGGAATCAACGACAGGTTTTCCCTCCGTCAAATTTGGCGCCGTTGCCGGGGATCTTTATTAAATTCTTGTGTGTTTTTTTAGTGTTGATCTTGGTGTGGACCGTCTTATAGGGTCCATACCTTTGCTACTAATTCTTCTCTGTAGAAAGCATTGTAGAGATGGCGAACCGCACTCTTAAGGAGCTTTCTGCTCCCGATCTGGCACAGCAGCCCCTGGCAATCCAATACCCTGCGCTAGCGGAAGGAGTCAATTTTGAGTTGAAGTCAGGGGTAGTTCATCTTCTACCAAAATTCCATGGGCTGAGTGGGGAGGACCCCCACAAGCATCTTTCTGAATTCCATAGGGTGGTGGTTGGGATGAAACCAGCGAATGTAACGGAAGAGCAAATCAAGCTGAGAGCTTTTCCCTTCACTTTGAAGGATGATGCAAATGAGTGGTTCTTCTATCTACCACCTGACTCTATCTCTACATGGGCTGAGATGAAGAGAGTTTTCCTAGAGATGTACTTCCCTGCAACAAAGCTCAATGCTTTGAAAAGATCAATCAGCAACATTGAGCAGTACGCGACAGAGTCTATACATGAGTATTTTGAGCGCTTCAAGAAACTCTGCGCCAGCTGCCCATGCCATGGGTACTCCCAAAAGGATCTGGTTCTCTTTTTATTCAATGGGTTGACTGATATAGAGCGCAAGACGGTGAATTCTGCTTGTGGAGGAAACATGCTGAATAAGACACCTACCGCAGCTTGGGAGGTGTTTAGTGAGCTATCTGAGGGCTCTAGACAGTTCAACAAAAGCACTCGGGCTAGGGGTGTACTCGCTGTTGATGCTCCTGTGGTTGCACTTCAGACGGATATGGCAGAGGTGAAGGAGATGATGAAACAATTGATCCTTGATAGAAATCCTCAACAATTAAAGGCATGTGGTCTTTGCAATCAATTCACCCATCCTATGGACATGTGCCCGCTCATACAGGATCCTAATGTTGAATTGAATGCCATTGGGAATTTCGCTCAACAAAGGCCTATGCAAGGCAATTATGGAAATCCTGGGTATTTCAACAACAATAATTACAATAGGGGCTATCAGCAAGGCTATGGGAACTATCAACCCTCTTTCAATCAGCAAGGGGGGCAACAGGAAAGGCCTCAACAACAATATGAACCTCGACAGGGGGGTCAGCAGCAATCAAATAGGGATAATGAGGGTACACTGCAGAAACTGACAGAGCGGATGACGACTCTAGAGAAGCAGCAATCAGGTCGGATGACAAATCTTGAGAATCAAATGAGTCATCTCATTCAAATCTTAAGTGCGAGGAATGCAAACGATTCAGGTAAGCTTCCATCGCAACCGGTTGAGAATCCTAAGGAGAATGTCAGTGCAATAACGCTTAGGAGTGGCAAGGAACTGATCGCCACAAATCAAAAGGACGATGAGGAGATAGTGGATGAAGAAATAGACATAATCGAAGACGGAAACGGCCGAACAGTACGCGGGCGCGCCAGAGGTGACGCGGGCGCGCCAGAGGTGACGCGGGCGCGCCAGAGGTGACGCGGCCGCGCCAGAGCCCGCCGCAGCCCCTTGCGGTGCCCGCCGCCAGAGAGGGATTTCACGCGGCGCCCGCTGCAGGTGAAACCCAGCAAGTTGCGGCGCCCACCGCACCCTCAGTTGCGCCCGCCGCAACGGTACCCGGCGCCGATTCTCCTCTTGGTGAGTTTTCTACATTACCTCTTCCCTCCTCTCCCCCTCTTGTTCCTCCTTCTTCTTCTTCTTCTTCTACTCCTTCTTCTCCCTTACCTATGGCGGCTCCAAAGCCCATTCCGCCTTTTCCGGAAGCCTTGAAAGACACACGAAGATATGAGAACGATAGGGAAATCTTCGAGACATTCGGTAAGTGTGCGGTAAACATTCCTTTACTCAAGTTAATTAAGAGCATTCCTAGATATGCTAAATTTTTGAAGGAATTGTGCACCATCAAGAAGAAGCAGAGACTGAAAAAGAAGGAAAAGGTAAGCTTGAATGAAAATGTCTCTGCTATGTTGCAAAGGAAATTGCCTGAAAAATGTGGAGATCCAGGTATGCTTACAATTCCATGTGCAATTGGGAATACTAGATTCAAACAAGCCATGTTAGATCTAGGAGCCTCAATTAATGTTATTTCCTATAACATGTACATGTCTTTGGGTCTGGGTGCTCTGACTGAGACTGGGGTTACAGTGCAACTTGCTGATCGGTCACAAATCAGGCCAAGAGGCGTTGTTGAAGATGTGTTGGTTATGGTGGATGATTTGTTTTTTCCGGTTGATTTCTTTGTTCTAGATATGGAGCAGGGAGCCCCTGAAACACCCATTATACTAGGAAGGCCATTCCTGAAAACTGCGAAAACGAAAATCGATTGTTGTGAGGGTCTATTGACTATGGAGTTTGATGGAAGGAAGATAGAATTTTCTCTCTTTAATCATGCTAAGCTTTCTCCTGAAAATTCCTTAGATATGCCTATTGCCGACAATACTGATCACAACAATAATTTTCGTGATTTGTTAGAGACACCTAAGGAACATAGTTTATGGAAATTTGAACCTCCTAACAAATTGAAATCTTTTGTGATTCCAGGACAACCCCCAGACATAGCTCATGGAGAGGAGCTAAGATTAATGGATGAATTTTGGAACAGAAATCTACACCTTTCAAGGGTGCCCGCATTTGTCAATGAGATGACCGGTGTTGGTGACCCTGGTGGAGGAACATAGGCCAATCAAGGGCCATCACGTCGAGCCAACGACTTGAAACACATGCGCTTCTCGGGAGGCAACCCGAGGTAAGTTTTTCTTTTCTTTTTCCCTTTTCTTTTCCTTCACCCTGATTGTACGTGATTTACTTTTGTTGTCTTTAATGTTTCATTGAGGACAATGAAAACTTCAAGTGTGGGGGAGAAGAATTATATTTATATAGTGCATATAGTTAAATCATATTTAATTTTCTGCACCATGTTTAAGTTTAATTAAGTTGTTGGTTAGTTCTATTGTTGTTTAGTTTTTTTTATTTATTTTAATTTTCGGATTATTAAAAAAAAAAAATTAATTTCGAAAATATTAAAATTAGAGCATGCATTGCATTTATATGTGTTTTTCAAATACCCATCTTGCATAGTTTGTCCTCTATTTTAAATTTCAAGCATGATTCATAAAAATCCCATGGAGTTCTGGATGTTTTGATTATTATTTCTATTTGATTTTTGTGGAACATGAGCTAGCAAATATAATTGAGCATGTATGATTGAGCTAAAGTGTGATTGAATCCTAAAAACATGACCCTGTGAGAAGGTTTGGCCTTATTTGAATTCTTTTGCTCAATTGTGTGAATTATTCTCCTAGTGTTGCTACCTCTTGGCATTGACTGCAGTATCTATTTTTGAAGACCGATGCACATGTTTGTTGCTTGCGGAGTTTATGTTTATATGTTGAATCTTATTATTTGAATTTTTGCATATTTAGTGAATAAGGTGGCAATGGTTGATGCACTGAGTAACCGGGTCTACGCATGACACCCATGGGTATGATTCGCGCAAAAAGGTGTTGAAAACTATCCACTAGGAAAGAAGCTTGATCATTGAGTAACCAGGTTCATTCATGACACCCATGTTTGTAACTTGCGTCAAAAGGTGTTCAAGTGGAAGTCATAGTAGTAAGTTGAGGTGTTGATAGACCGGGGCCATTCATGACACCCATGTTTGCGCTTCGCGTAAGGAAAGCACCAAGACAAGAAAAAAGAAAAAAAAAAGAGAAAAGAAAAACAAAGAAAAAGAAGAAAAAAAAGTGTTGCATGTTATTTTCTTTATTGTGTCCCGCAAGTAATGACATTTCGGTAGAGAATTGGTGATATGGTGGTCAATGTCTATGAGCTTAGTGCATGATTGGTTTGAGTTGAGAGTTGTACTTAAAAGCCTAAACACATGAGTGAAACACATAATTCTGGTGAGGTTGGATGATGTCTACTTCTAAGCTTTGATCACTGGAATACATGCTATGACGTTTGTTTGCTTGGTTTATGTTTTCACCTGCTATGATGTTGCTTTTTGATAATGTTGAAACTTGAAGGGATTTCCTGTGGGATACATTGATTCATGTTCATTCTGTCATTGCTTGAGGACAAGCAAAGGTTAAGTGTGGGGGATTTGATAATGCATATTTTAGATAGGCATCATAGATATATTTAGTTTAGTTAGGTTGCATTTCTTGCTTGCTTTGTTGTTAAATTGCATCTTGTGTTTATTTTAGAAGAGTTCGGATTCTGCGCAATTTTGTGTTTATCTCGCAGATTGAATCAGAACACATTTGGGAGATGCAATGTCTCGAAGAGGAACACACGATACATGGGAAGGAACAAGGAAGAAAAGAAGCAAGACAAGAGGGGAAGCTCGCAAAGGAAGCATGTGCCGCGGGCGCGCCAGAGTTGACGCGGGCGCGCCAGAGGTGACGCGGGCGCGCCAGAGGTGACGCGGCCGCGCCAGAGCCGCCGCAGCGGGTCGTGAAGAAAACACGTGCGGCGGGCGCCGCAACCTTGCGGCGGCCGCCGCAGCTGCCGTCAGCGTGTATGCGCAGCGTTTTGAAAACTTTAAGAAACCCTAGATGTTTTTGCCCATTGGGTGGCCGACTTGGATGTTTTTATTAGGCACTTTTATGTTATTTTTCATGACTTCGCATTCTATTCTTCCAACCATTAGACTTTTTAGAGATTTTGAGCTATGTCTTCCATGAGGAACTAAACTCATCTATTCTGCCTGCAATTTGAAGCTTTATTCGGATTGATTGTGAGTTTCTAATTCTCGCTCCTAGTTTCCTATTTGTGAATGCTTCAACTTCTTTGTGCTTGATTGATTATTGATTTGTTCTATCTTGTCTGGCCAACTCGTTAGATCAATTCAATCGCTAAGGTTTTGTAGATTCCTGATTGTGAACCTTAACCTAAGTGGCAAGCTTGTTCCTTTAGGGATGATTGAACTAATTGAATGAGTAGGAAGTTGAATGTGTTGTTAAATCCTTCTTTAGGGACTGCAAATACCTTGGCTAATCTCTGAACTTAAAGCTATCAATTGGGTTAAATCCTTCTTTAGGGACTGTTCGATTGATAAGGGTTTCTAGGACTGATTGGACTAGTAACTATATTAGGTCGGGACAAGGGCATTCATAGGAAACATAATAGGACTAGAAGAAGTTACAAGGATCGCTTCAATCCAATAAAGTGGAAAATTGTAGGTGGAATTGCTTCTCATAATTGTCTAAACCAAAATTCACTTACTTTGCGTTCGTTACTTTGCTTCAAAACTTTCACACTAAAGCCCCCTCTTTGGTTACTTTAATTAGCACTTAAACCACACTTGATTCATAAATTTCCCTGTGGGATCGACCTCTTGCTTATTGCTATACTTGCTTTAGGTTTGAGTTTTCTTTGGCGGAATCAACGACAGGTTTTCCCTCCGCCAGGTCTCTTCTCCGAGCTTCAGCTGGCGTGAAGCATAGGCGATAACCCGATCCCTCTGATGCAGAACACAACCCAATCCTGCCTTGGAAGCATCGGTGTAGATCACGAAGTCCTCACTCCCATCTAGCAAAGCTAAAACTGGTGCAGTCGTCAGCTTCTCCTTCAGAAGCTCAAAGCTGGCCTGACACTCCTCGCTCCAAACAAAGGGAACATCCTTCCGAGTCAACTGAGTCATCGGTCGTGCGATCCTCGAGAAATCCCGGACGAAGCGGCGGTAATAGCTGGCTAACCCCAAGAAGGAGCGAATATCTCGTACATTCTTAGGCACCTTCCAAGCAACGATAGCATCAATCTTCGCCGGATCCACGGCGACTCCAGCGGCAGAAATCACATGACCTAAGAAGGTCACCTCCGAAATCCAGAAATCACACTTGATGTACTTCCCATACAGCTGATGCCTCCTCAACGTCTCGAGAACAATCCTCAAGTGCTCCTCATATTCCTCCCGACTTCGCGAATAGACAAGGATGTCATCAATGAAGACGACCACGAACCGGTCAAGGTAATCTATGAACACCCTGTTCATAAGTTCCATGAAAGCTGCAGGGGCGTTGGTCAGCCCAAACGGCATGACCACAAACTCATAATGTCCATAACGCGTCCTGAAGGCGGTCTTCGAAACATCCTCTGCACGAACTCGCAGCTGATGATATCCGGACCTCAGGTCAATCTTCGAGAACACCACAACACCCTGTAACTGATCCATCAAGTCGTCGATCCTCGGAAGCGGGTAGCGGTTCTTCACCGTCGCCCGGTTCAGCTCGCGGTAATCGATGCACAGTCTCAACGAACCGTCCTTCTTCTTCACGAACAGCACCGGAGCTCCCCACGGTGATGCACTCGGACGAATGTAGCCCTTCTCAGCCAACTCCTCTAGCTGAGCCTTCAGCTCCGCCATCTCGGTCGGCGCCATCCGATAAGGTACTCGGGAAATAGGCCTGGTGCCCGGCTCTAACTCGATCGCGAAATCGACCTCTCTCTGCGGAGGCAACCCTGGAAGCTCATCTGGAAAGACATCAGCGAAGTCACATACCACTGGCACATCGGTCACGCTAGGTCTGCCTCTATCCATCTCGACAGCATAACACCAAAATCCCGTACATCCCTGGTCCAGAAGTCTCGCAGCTCTCACAGCACTGATCAATGCTCCATTCCTCTTGGGGTCGCTACCCCAGACCTGGTGCTCGGTGCCATCCATCGCCAAAATGGACACGGTCCTCGTCCTCAATTTGATAATCGCCCCGTAGTGGTCCATCAAATTCATGCCAAGGATCAAATCATAGGTCTGCAGTCTCAGCACGATAAGGTCGGCGGGCTACTCACGCTCACCTATACGGACAGGGCATCCTAAGATCTCTCGACACGTCCTAGCCCTAGCCCCGTCCGGCATACCCACGATATAGGTCGGACCTCTCGTGCAGCTCAGGCTCAGCCTAGCGACGCACGACTCTGCTATAAAGCAGTGGGTAGCACCCGTATCGAACAAAATATCCAAACAAGCATCACGGAAATGTATCGTACCTAAGGCACTCGGAGCGGACCGATCATCTCCTCTCATCTGAAATACGCGGGGCGGTGGGGGCAGTGCAAAACTGGAACCTCCAGATGTTTGTCCTCTCCCGTAACCTGACCCAGATGGCCCAGCTGACGATGATCCTCTACCAGACTCAGACCCCGACGATCCACGACCTCCTCTAACTGATCCTCTGCCACGTCCTCCAGATCTGCCTCTAGCTGATGAGCCACCTCTCCCCTGGCCCTGGGGATAAGTCAGAAGTGGGGGCTGAGGGGCGGCGGGAAGTCTCGGTGCTGCTGTTGTAGGGGAAGCTCCTCGCAACTGAGGACAATGACTAGCTCGATGTCCTAGGGTGTGACAGGTGTAGCATATCGTGGTCCTCCTAGGGCAGTGCTGTAAGGCATGCCCCTCCTCATGACATCCATAGCAAATCATGGCTCGAACTGAAATCTCCCTAGGTCGTGCAAATGGCGGGGCCATCGGTACACCTCCGCGGGATCCTCCACGAAAAACTCCTCGGGGTCTCCCATCTCCCCTCATGTCAGTCGGTCTCGACCTCTTCGCCTCAGGGCGAGAGGGAGCATAAACAGTCTCTGTGAGAATCTTCTGCTGAGCGTACATCTGAACAACCTCCAGAAAGCGATCAAAGGGGACATCTCCCAGGCTCGATGCATGCAGGAGAACGTCCGGCGGCAACCTCGTAGACAGCATGCGGATGCGGCTCTCGTCGGTGGGGCAGAGGCGAGCACAATGGACCAGCTCCCTCTTAAACTGACAGATGATCTCAAAAACCGTGCGGGAGGGGTCGTAGGCAGCACGCATGAAGGTAACCTCTCTCATCGTCTGTGTCCCTGGCGGGCAAAACTCTCGAAGTAGCAGGGTACGAAACTCGTCATAAGTCCACTGTGTCCGCTCGTCCTTACAGGCGAGCCAGCGTAGAAAAGCGTCCTCTCGGAGAAGACCTGCGGACAGCCGTTGGCGCTCGGAGATGGGGGCACCGATGAAGTCAAGTATGCTGTCAATCTGCTGCAACCAAGCCTCTATATCCTCTCCGGGTCCTCCCAAAAAGTGCGGCGGGTTGCAATGGCTCAGTGCTCGAACCCAGTCGACGCGCTTCACAGGGCGCGCGGCGACGACGTCTGGCCCTGCCGGCTGGCCGACGGGAATCTCTCTGACCGGCTCCACTGGCTGTCCGGCGGGAATATGAGCCTCTGGTGGAGGGTCTCCGACCAATCCTCTCAACATCTCGATCAAGGTCGCTCGATCCATCTGTCGCAGAACCTCCTCCGGCTGGGGAGCCGGGATCTCAGCGTCTCCGGGGCCCTGGGCCCCACCATCTACAGCATCAGCCTCAACTCGTCGAGGTCGTCCCCGTCCTCTACGCACCGGGCCCCCACGCCCAACTGCCCCATGTCGTGCATCAACCATACTGTTGCATATTCGAGGTTCAATTAACACCCAACAAAGAAGCACACAGAGACGATTTTAATGATCTTCTTCGGGGAAGATCGCCCTCAGGCCCAATTGGTATATAGGAGCACATCAAGCTACCTAATGCCGCTCTTCGAGGAGCGACTGACCGGAGGGGCAAAACCTCGCGATTCTACCTAACTCGCCACTCCAACCACCTTGTGCAATCTCCTTGGAGTCTTCCGGACCCTCTGTAAAGAGCAAGCTAGTATTTTGCCTACCGTTCCCAACTACACCCAATAGGGGTGGTCTAGCGCCTTTACTACCCACTTGTGTTCCCGTTTGGTTGGTTTTTCTCTTTTATTACAAGTCGAGTTCATTACTTAGTCCAATTTCGGTTAGGCATCTTAAGTTCATTTTGCTCTTTTAAAATACTTCCAAATAATTTGAAAATCATGGGCGGTTTTTAAAAACATACACTCGACCCTTGTGTACCCGAATTGCACAACCTCGGCTCTGATACCATCTTTGTAACGGCCCAGAATTATGATTTCCGGGTTACGTTTCAAGGGATAAAACCCCTTGTTCGGATCTTGCAATCCAGGTACGGGTCGAGGTTTCAACTCATTTTCAGTGTTAGTGGAAAGAGGGATTTCAAACCTTAAATCTCGGAGGGCCGTTGGGTACCCTTAACCTGTCCTAACACTATGTCGCGAAAACTAATTCAAACGAAAGTAAAGCGGAAGCAAGATTAGTTTACAAGGTGCCACGGCAGAGCCGGGTCAAAACCAAAAACTTAAGCGAGATATGATCATCTTATACCGGATTAGATGGTTAGCCAGATTCTTTGATTCGTCAAGGGTTTCCCGTCACAGAAGAAAGGAGCAATCAAGGGGCGGTACCTGACACTAACCACGAAGTCAGGCCCGATAATCGCCTGCGGGTCGTCTGACCGCGCTGAGGCCACATAACATGCCTATACCTAGGATAAAAGATGACTAATGCAGTACAATAATTAACTCACGTAAGCATGCTGAACAGTTATAATATGCAGAAATACTGTAAAAGGCCCAAGGCAATGCCAAGTGGCATATCCCCTGATCTGTGCCCACTCCGGAGCATATATGTCCGTACATCGCTCAGAAACAGCCCAGGTAGGACGCTCGGTCGGTGCCGCAGCCTATATGTCAATACCTCACTCCGAAGCAGCCCAGGTAGGACGCTCGGTCACCGCCGCAGCCAGATCATTTATAAGACTCGATTGACTCAGGGCACCCGATGAGGCTGGGCTACCCTATGACCCTAGTAAAGACTCTAGGACTATCACAGATAACGGCCGTTCTGTTCCAAACACACATAGTAACCACATGCTCAGTTCAATGCAATCCTAGCATGATACTACATGGCATGCTTATATGCGAAAAAACTACACATCACATGACACATCAGGCAGGAGGTCCGGGTTACTGAGTAAGTCCCGTAGGATACTTACCTTGAAATGCCGAACAGCAAAAGATAACGCAATCGGGTCCAACAAGTAACAATCACCTAACAATTATACAAAGTGCATAAGTCTATCTAATCATACAAGGCGCCCCTAACTATCATTTCATCTTATCTCATCACGATCATTTATTATCTCATACCTTATCTCTTAAATTTCCCTTTAAATCAACTCATTTCGAAACAATCTCGCAATTCATGCTTCTCCAAACCCATTTATTAAACATTCGATCTTTAATCAACTTGTAAGGTTACACTACTAAATTAGTCCGGCATTTTATTTCCAAAAGTAATCCATCTTTACAACCTCATTTATAATTCAACAAATCATTCTTCAATTCCCAAAACCGTATAAAACACATAGCATGTTACACATAAGATTACTCTTAAAAACTTATTGTATATAATAGTAATTTCAGGGGTATATGTTTTTCATAACTCACAATAACATATAATACTAATATTTCAAAACGAGTGAAATATATATAATAAATTCAGAATGAATGATTATAGTAAAACCGAATCATATACTAATATACGAAATAACACACCTACGTAGCATATAACGCTATACCGGAAGAAACAACAATTAATACACTCAAAATTAACCAGCTCATCCGAAATGGAAGAAACCCGGCCCAACAAAACAAGAAGGAGTGGGAAGTTTCGAATCCTGGACCAGCCCAAAGAAAGAGACCCGGAAGAAAGGAGAATTGGGTCCGGTAATAACCCTCTCAATTGGAAGACCCGGTTCTAAATGATATAACCCGTTTTCCCAATACCCAGATCCGGCCCAACAGTTAAGCCCAAGGAAAACTCAGCCAGTTCATCGTCTCCTTCCTAGGACTGAGACAGAACGCAATGACGGGCGAACGGCGGAAGGAAAAGAAGGAACTCAGGCTAGGGCTTCCGTTCGGCTCCAAACTTTACTTAGAAATCAGAACCCAAAACCGACCATCCCCACACGGAAAGAGGAAAGCGCGAGCAAGGAAGGAGTGGGAAAAAAAGGAGGCTTACAGTGGCGACTCCGGGACTCGACGGCGGCGCTCCGGCTGCAATTCGGCGGGGAGAGGGCTTCGAGGGCCTGGTTCGAATGATAAAGCTTATAAAGGCGCACTTCTAAGGGTTGATTAATCGAAAACGAGAGAAAGGGGTCCAACCGACCTTGGGGGCGAACCAGGGGAGGGAGATGGCGCGTTCGGCTCCGATATTCGGCGTCGGCGATGCTCCTCCTCTTCCGGCTTCTGGGAAACGCGAGGGAGATGAGGTAGCAGATTCACGAAAACTAGAAATGAAAAGGAGGGAGTGGAGGGTGCTACCTGCTCTCAAATGAAACAGAGGAGGGGGAGAGTCTTCCTCGGCTGCGACTCAACGACGGGAACTCCGGTGGTGCTTCCTGGCGGCTGGAATTCGAACGGAAACGAGGATACTGGATGGATGAACAAGGCGGATCAAATAGAAGGAAAAAGAGGGGTTTCCTGAGCTTCTGCAGATCCGAGGAGGAGGAAGAAAAAAAAGGGTTCTTTGGAGGGTTTTCTTGTGGGTTCCATGTTGTGTGTGTGCTTCTTGGCTCCAATTTAATTTAAGAATCAAGCCTCCTTCTGATTTGGCGTGGATGGTGCAGAGATTTGCAATTGGCATTTTGCCAATTTTGGGGAGGGACCATGGCATGGGAGGAGGAAGGGGAAAGGGGTGTGCTTACCCACTTTGGGTGCATTTGGGAGGGAAGAGCTGTTGCTCTGCAGACAGATGCCTCAGACCGAGAGAGAGAAGAAAACATGCAGTAAGGTGGTCCTCACAAGACCCAATTTCAAAATACTCACAACCCGATATCTCGACGTTATCCCGACCCGCTCTAAATTTTAATAAAATTCCCCGAATCTCAAATAATATGCTTGTAATTAAAATAATATTAAAAAAAATATTTGGGTCTTTACACCCAGCTTGCTACTGATTTTTACTAGATGCAGTTGGGTAACACCAAACAATGAGGACAATTTAAAATCAAACTGTTTTAGTGAAACTATTTGGTCTATGAATTGTTTCCCCCAAGGTGTTGTGTTATCTGTCATGGCTGTGAAAGGTCTGTCACACCCACTACCTCTATTTGCAATTTATACAATCAATGTGGTCAATGGTCAAAATTTTAGACCATAGTTCATGTTATTACTTATTATATAATATTTCAATTGTTGTGTGACCACGATCACCAATGGCTCACTCATTCACTCATTCATTTTTTTCCTGAACGGGTAAATATATATAAATCTCCAAAAGAGGAGGGAGAGCACCAGAGAGGTACCCCCAAGTTACAAAAAGAAGTGATTCGAAACTAGGAATCACTTGTAAAATACAAAAAGGCTAATAGGCGAGAAGCCTATTTCTCCATTCCCTATCCACGCGCCCCTTAGTTTTACCCTTTACTCGTATTCTCTCCTTGCACTCATATACAATTAAAGTAGTTGTTTCCTCTATACTAGCATATCTATTCTCCAAAATCGCCATGTTTCGAGCCCTCCATATATTGTAGAATGTACAGTGCAACGCATAGAGCCTTGACTTAAATATATTTGTGCGTCTGTTGCTCCCATCTACAAACCAGTCCAGCCAGTCCTGAACGGTATCAAACCTGCTCGTAACTCCAAGCCAATTCATGACTATATTCACAACACCCTTAGCATATGCACAACCGAACCAGAGGTGGTCACGATCTTCTATCTCCGCATCACAAAAAGCACATTGTTGCGTTGGGACAGCCCCCCACTTAAATAGCCTAGCCCTTGTGTGCAGTCGGTCCTGTACAACAAGCCAAGATATGAAGCTCCACCGTCTGCATTGCTGCTCAGTCCAAATCAACTCTCCCCACGGTATCTCCTGTCCCCTTCCTCGTAGGAGATCATATGCCAGCTTAGGCAGGTCCTTTCCAGGTCGCCCGAGCACCTCCATCATTGTATCCTCCAAGCCCAGCTGCTCTGCTTTCTCATTGTAGGCTGTCTCAAATTCTCGCAAGACTCCTACCACACATTTCCACATCCAGGAATCCCGAGCAGTTACCTAGACTTCCTCAATGTTCTGTCCTTTCAAGAGGTTTGCATCGACCCATCGTGTCCAGACACATTCTCTGTGTTGAATTACATCTGCTGCTAATTTTACAAAGATATCTTTGTTCCATGCTAATACAATGAGTTCAATTGATAATAAGGCACCTCTCAGCACACCCATTTTCCTTACCACAATGTCTTCATCGTCTGGAGCTCCTTCGCAGTCACCGTCTCCTCCGAATGTACAAGGAGGTCCTCCCGGTCGTCGTCAACGTGTAATTTATGGTTAGTGACATTTCTTACTTTATTACATTGTTTATGACTTCGTATATGAGCGTATTTTAGTAATTGAATTGGAGTTATTTAGTTGAATGTACAACATTATTGTGGGTTTTCTGTAAACTAATTTTACTTTGTAACAGCACCGGAGGGTCCCTTATTTAAGAAAGGGGACGTTGTTGAGGTTATTGGAAGAGAGGAGGGGTTTTTGGGCTTCTTTTACGACGCAATTGTTTGACGTGTGGTAAACCGGGTGCACTATGAGGTCAAATATATCTCATTGAAGAGTAACGACGGTCGTCGAAGTCTGAAGGAAATCGTACGAGCTGGTCGAGTTCGTCCTATTCAACCCGAAGAGTCGGTAAGTGAATATGATGTTGGGGATTCTGTTGATTGCAATGACAGGGATGGATATTGGCATGGTAACGTTATTCGCTGCAATAAGCGAGATCGTAAGTATGTAGTTCACTTCCCACTCACCTAGGATACAAAAGAATTTCGCGTCCATGAAATGCGCCCGCACTTTGATTTTGTTGATTATGACTGGATTGGTCAGCCTAAGTTTAGGTACATGATCGAATAAATAGGTCATGTAGATGCCTTATCTATCTAATTTCGTATGGTATAGGGTTATGAATGGGTATTTGTATGCTTTTGTTCCGTTGAGGTGTATGATGTGAACCATTTGCTTATGTTGTTGTTTTTATGGTTACGTTTACTCTGGTTTGGGATAATAATAATATAATTTTGTGTTTGTGTTATTTAATTGTGTGTTTGACACTGCATTTCATATGGGTGCAATGAGGTTACAGTTGTGGTGTGAAGTATATTATGGTCATGAAAAACAGTTGTCAATATAGAATACAATACGACTAAAAAAACCCGGGATATATAAACATTTGAAAAGAAATTGTCAAATGATGGTTACATTTGGAATATATGGGCTCCCATGGTAACATTTCACACCTTAAAACCATCACAATGATGAACTGATCGTTTTATCTCAACACGTTTCACAGCAATGGTGTGAAATAGTTAATGGCCATGAAACACATTTTTAATATCTAATACATTATGAATATAAAAACCTACAAATTTGTTGTCGTTGGGTTACATTTGGAATATATGGACTCCCATGGTAACATGTCGCACCTTAAAACCACCACAATGATGAATCCATAGTTTTATCTCAGCACGTTTCACAACAATGGTGTGAAATAGTTAATGGCCATGAAATACATACTCGATGAAACACATAGTTTTATCTCAGCACGTTTCACATCAATGGTGTGAAATAGTTAATGGATATACTCGATGAAATAGTTAATGACCATGAAACAACAATGATGAATCAATTTTCAATATAAAATACAATGGGAATAAAAAAACCAAACATACTCGATGTTCAACCCGTCATATATTTAGACTAATTTCCGAACTCAGTTTTCTTAGACAAAAACTATAAGCTGTGGAAACGATCGATTTACTTTTTTTTTTTTGTTAAATTTGAGGTATTGATCATCTTGAGAAAACACTTCACCATGATAACCAAATATTTCGAAGAACAACGAGACAAGAAACATGGGCAAAACGACACATAATAGATTTCGGTATTTTGGGGGGTATGTCAAACTCGGTAAAAAATATTCCGAACATGGTTCGGGAAAAGTACTAGTTCATCTCATTTTCAAAGGGAGTAAATGAATTTCTTCACCCAATTATATAAAATTTGATCATTTTAATTTATTTTAGTGACTTGACCTCAAAATAAATCTCATCTATTTTTCTATATTAAGGTTATCTTTATGAGTTTACAATTTGGAAAATATCCATCATCCGGAATTATTTTACTCTAGTACACATATTTATGTTAGTGAAGATTTTATCATTATCCAAGTAAGTCAATACATCAAACATTAGTACATTACATCATAAATACAAATAATATTCTTAAATTTTATTACACCTAGATTCGGGTAAATTATAATCGTTTTTTCGTTTTAAAGGTGGACTAGTGTCCTTTATTAGATAATACAAAGAGTTTTTAAGTGTTCGGGTACATAACTTCACAAATACAATCAAATAAAACTGGGTGCTCAATCAAAGAGTTTTGTAGTTGCAGTTACCAATTAGTAAGCGAATTCGTAATGGCGTTCACATTCCTCCTTACGTGCTTCACCTGCACATCCCACCTTGGGTCCTCGAGCATCCGCCAACATTCAAGGGCTAGGTTGAAATTAGCATAGATATCCCCCGTATTATACTTCAATAGGTCGCAGACTCGTGAGGCATTCGTTTCCACAATGAGCTTTGTGATGCCCATTCTGCATGCAACATTCATTTCATGGAGTATCGCCCATAACTCTATTGTTTGGGATAAGCCGTCCCCACATTTGAAGGTGTAAGCTCTCAAAAAGCTCCCACCATAATCTCTAAAGATTCCGCCTCCACCCACCATACTAAGATTGCCCTTGGACACCCTTTCATATGTGAGCTTTATCCATCCTATGGAAGGGGTCATTCACCGGTTCATGTCTTCATCCTCCCCTTCATTTTGTATTGTTATTCACCCTGCTTGCCGCTCGGAAATAAGTAGAGACTTGACTCCGTACTTTATGCGGGAGGTTTGCAGCAACATATTGTCCCTCAAAGACCAGTTGGTTTCTGCACTTCCAAGTAAACCAAAGCATGGTTATAAAAATCAAACTCCAACGATCCTTTTATTTGACATTCTTAAATACCCATTGATGAGCTTCATTCATGTTGAAGAAAGATCGATGGATAGTTTTGAGTAAATTAACGGGTATAGTTCTCAAGTCATGACGCATTTATTTTAAAATTCAAAAAATGATGATAATATAAGAAATACATTGAAAAAGATAAATAAAATGACTAGCTACCTTCCAAATTACATAATTCTTACATTCTCCAAGATTTTTTGTCTTTTTAATTTGAAATATTATTATTAAAAAAAATGAATCATATTTTATGATACTTTTCATTTTTGTTGAAACATGATTGCTTAAAATCCCTTAAATTAAGAAGAAAATATTATAAAATACTTACTTTGTGTGGGGTCTAAGGCAAGAGTTTTCATTATAGATCTTACAAATACCTTTCAAATGCCTAACAAGCTTGCCAACAAATTTATCTCCCGGTAGATAGTGGCGGCCGCAAGATTTGCTGTATTTTATTACAAAAATTCATACAATAATTTAATAATTTATATATGTGTGTAGCAGGATTAAGATTTTTTAAAAAAATATTGAAAGAAAATTATAAATTTTTTAAAGAATTTGTCATTATAGTAAATGAAAAAAATGATAGGATTGAAAAGTATGACAAAAAAACTCATAAATTGTGGTTTAAATATGACATTAATAGTAAAAGAAAATATTAAAAGAAAAATATATGGATAACATAATGAATAATCTTATGAAAATATTAAAAGAAAAATATAACCAAAAAATATAAGGAATAAAAAGTAGTGCAAAAATGTAAGTAATGAGATTTGAACCCATGACCTCTTGCTTCTCTCATACTTCCTTCGCTCATTTTAACAACTAAGCTAGACAACCTATGTGTTCTCTTTCGTATTTTTTTAATTTTTTGACCTTATTTTTTTTTTTAAAAATATACTACGAAACTCCGTCGCCGGAGGGGGGAGGGGCGGCCGCCCCCGCGCGCCCCTGCCGGTAGACAAACATAAGATTGTAATACCACGAAAAATTGAGCGAATACACTTGCATTAAAACGTGCACAAATAATCAAATCCCAGAATTAGGGTTCGTATTGGTAGTGTCGAACTTCATTTCTTTGATGAGCTAGTGTCAAAAGCGTGCAACGTATATTGTTAACCAAATCACACAAGGATCCAACTGATCTCATGAGAGCAAAGCTAACAGAGAAAATGTTGATAAACCACAAGATGAAGGGAAAGTTAAAGAGCCAACCAAGAGACTCACTCTTCATTAAAGAAAGCAAAAAAAATATCATTTTGATGATGATGATGATCTACCAGAGATATTTCAAGAATTGAGCTAATCTTGATACTACCGAAGCCAGAAAGGTTGAAAGAGACTGACAAGATGAGTGATATGAAATATTGATCTTACCACCAGCTCGTTAGTCATCCCATAAAAGATTTCACGTTAATCAGTCATGGCTTAAGCTCGTTCGCGGGGCAAGTTTTCAAGATCGCGAGCTTGTGACTACACGAACTCAACATCATTAGTAAACATGCAATTAGACAAATTGGGATCCATGGCTCTCCCATCCGCGATCTTCTTCGGCAAGCTTTGATGTTCTTCGCAAACTATTCAACAGTTTTCCCCAGCCCTCCCCGATCGGTTGGAAGTCCCTTAGGAGATGGAGAACCAACTCCTCCTCTCCACATCTTGGACAACCTCCAAAGTTGGAAAGATGTCGAAGAACTCTGTTATAGTTACAGAGTATTGCATTGTGAGCCACGAGGTAAAGGAAGGCACGTAACTTCTGTCGAGCCGACAATTTCCACACATGTTTCTATCCTCCCTCAATTTCCCCTCCTAGCCTCTTATTCATCCACCGCAACGCCAAACCAGTTGAGAAGCACCCAGTCGTGACCCAGAAGATGAATGTCCCTAGTACCACCGGTCTCTCGCCCATGTTCATCAACTTATCGCTTGGAGCTTCAAGATGTTTTGTGAGTTCTAAATGAACTTTTGGATGAACTTTTTCGATGCTCAATTTCTTATCTTGAGTTTTGGATAAACGTTTTCGATGTTTGGTGAGTTCTCGGTTCAATTCAGTGGCGGAGCCAGGATTTATATCCGGGGGGTGCTAAAAAAAACTGTGAACTTTTTTTTTGGTGTATAGTTATTAAGAAGATTTTTTCTAAGAAAATATTGAAATAACACTAAAATTGTGATTTTTTTAATTTAAATATAAATATGACATTTTTTTTAATGAAATAGTTGATAGAAACAAAAAAAATGGAGAGAGAAATCAAGAAGAATTAACAATATAGTAAAACATAAATATAATATTTTATAATGAAATAGTTGATAGAATATTTAATAATATAGTAAAACATAAATATGACTTTTTTTTAATGAAAAAACACTAAAATTGTGAATTTTTTAATTTAAATATAGATATGACATTTTTTTAATGAAATAGTTGATAGAAACAAAAAAAATATAGAGAGAAATCAAGAATTAACAATATAGTAAAACATAAATATAACATTTTTTTAATGAAATAGTTGATAGAAACAACAAAATATAGATAGAAATCAAGAAGAATTAATGAAATAGTAAAAGAAATAAAAAGTGAAGCATTTGGAATTTGAACCCAAAACCTATTGATTCTCCTACCTTCCTTCCTTTACCACTTGAGCTAAGCAACCCTCTTGTTTCAAATATCATTTAAAGATGTATATTACCTTAAAAATACTAAATATATGCAAAAAAATTAATTTTTTTTTGTATTTTTTTTTCCGAGCCGGGGGTGGCTCCGTCACTGGTTCAATTTACTAATTTTTTAATATTTGAAGTAAAAAAAATTTTGTGCAATTGACTGAACTTTTTTTACTAATAAGGGAAGAATTCGGCTTTGAGTTTCGGATGAACTTTTTCGATGTTTTGTGAGTTCTCGGTTCAATTTATTACAATATTTTAAGTAAAAAAAAATTTGTGCAGTTGACTGAATTTCTTTTGGCAATTAGCCGGAATTATGACTAGATAAATCGAGGAGAGAGAAGAGGGTAAAAAAAAGGTGTGGGTCCACTAATAATAATAATGACCAGCAAAGAGATAAAATGGTAAGGTGATCTAAAAGGCAATCCAACTACTCGCCATGTACGCCCCCATCCTCCACAGCCATATCCTCCCCAAACCCCTCCTCCTCCGTCTCCCGTCCCACTCCACTCCTCCATTTTCCCGGCTCCTCATCGTCGCCCCTGTCTGCAGTGCCACCAGCAACAACAGCAGCACCACAAACGAGGATGGCAGCAGTGCACCCATACAACCACCGAACCCACCTCCAACACAATCATCGCCCCCTGAAACAGTGGAGGTAAGGTTCCGTAGAGGCTCAAGGAGGCGACGCCAGCAGAAGCGGCAACAAGAGACTGGCCAGCAGCTTCCCAGGAGGGAGAAGGAATCAAAGCCGAAGAAATGGGAAGAGATGACAATCCCTGAGAAGGCCTTGGAGTTGTATCTTGGGGAGAAGGGTGTCTTGTTCTGGCTCAACAAGTTTGCCTATGCCTCCATTTTCATCATCATTGGAGCCTGGATACTCTTCAGGTTCGTCGGGCCGGCTCTGAACCTATACCAGCTTGATTCGCCCCCTCTCTCCCCTGAAAGCATCTTGAAGGGCTAATGCCTAAACTATGGCAGAGAGAGAGAGAGAGACAGAGAGAAAAATAGAGAGATGCAGTTTTTGTAGCAAATCCAGGTGGGTCAGATAAGCCTGGAAACCAAGATTGTTTCTTGTGTGAACTTCTACTTATTCTTCAGCTACTCAGATTGATTTTTATCTGCTACGACTGCGTTTAATGTTAAAGAGACCCAAATAACTTGCATATGAACATTCTGTAGAGATGAAATCCAAGAAAATGAAAGTGAATCTAATATCCCCATTTTCCTTGCTAGCAAATTGTTGTGTATGTAAAAATACTCATCTTTTATAAACATGTTGAAGCTGGTAGGGATAAAAAAAAACACTAGGAGAGAGTAAAAACGTTTGTGTGTATTATCTTTAACATCATGGCATGTACTGAGGTAATTGAAAGCTGAAAATAACCTTGAACTTGAATACCAGCAGAAACCAAACCAGGGCTGTGTGATCTAATCAGCATCAATTGGCTGAGCAGCATCACTTCTCTGATTCTTGCACCTGTTAAGACAATGAAGCATCCATTAGCAAGCTGCAATAGATGAGTTGCAACTTGAAGATAATTGTTGGTTGAACTTTCCAAATCAAGCCGGGAATACATGAACTTAGAGCTATGGATAGGAACACAATCCGAGATGTTATATACAAGACTGTATAGCAGTATCAAATTAAGTCAATCGGACTGCAAGAGACAAGAAAGGCATACAGAGAAAAATGACCATAAGATCAAAGGACAAGTATCAGATAACCAGATGTACAAGGCAATTTTTGGATCCCCAAGCCAGAAAAAATGGGCAAAAGGATACCCACCTATTACACTCAGCTCGTGATGCATAGTTATGGTTCTTACAATTTGTACATATCCAATCTCCCTCACGCCACTGCTTTGCTCTGTAACATGAAATGCAGAATCAAGTTTCAAATCTCCTAATTAGGAGCACAAGAGGGAAACCTTCAACATGGAAGGTCCAAAATGAACAAAAAGAACAAGATAATGCAATGACCGAGGTTCACAAAAACAAGATACTCACTATTAGTTTAGGCATAGCAGCAGTCAGCAGGGAACAAAAAGGAATGATTATTATTACTATATCATATCTCATAGTGCAGTCACCTTTATGTGTTGCCTAAAAAGGCAATACCTATTCCTCAGGTTTCAGAATCATAGTTCCTTCTTGACACCTTAGAGCATGTACATTCGTGAGCCCGAACTCAGACCCTTAACTTACTTTTTCTTTGCCACGTCAGCTTAAGAGTCTCATTCCAGTTTTTAAATTTTTACACTCTCATTCGTGAGCCCGAAGGCCCTTAAATTCCTTTTTACAACTACTCAATTATTATTATTATTATTATTATTATTATTATAGTTTGCAAGAAATTAGTGTGTATTTTTTTTATGAAATTATTATTATTATTTATGAAATTGTAAAACGAAAAAAAAAATCTCATCGTATGAGTATTACGTATATGGGTATTTTATTGCAAACAGATACATCCATACAAGTATATGGGTATTGCTTGAAATGGGTAGATTTTTTTTATTTCACAACATAATAGTATATGGGTATTATTTAAATATTTTTTTTTAAATAAAAATACATGTAAAATGGGTGTTTATGGGTAGATAAAAAATAATTCATACTTGAATGTAATTTTATTTTATTTATTTTAATTTAAAAAAATACGTAACTTTCTAGTATATGGGTATTATTTGAATAATTTTTTTAAAATAAAAATACATGTAAAATGGGTGTTTATGGGTAGATAAAATTAATTTATATTTGAATATAATTTTATTTTATTTTTTTAATTTAAAAAAATAAGTAAATTTCATTTTTAACTGGGTGAATTAATGTCTTGTAGTAGTAGTAGTAATGTGTCGGCTGGTACTTTCACCTTCAACATGTTTCAAGGCCAAAACGCAGAGCATCAGACTGGGACAATGCGAAACGCAGTCGTTTTGTAATCTGCTGGGCCCATGCGCGCTGCACATGTCCTCGGTTTTGATGCTATGAGCCTTTCTCCCAAGGCCTTTGCAGGCGGGCCTCAACCTTCGGGCTCATAGGTTTTTTGCATTTCTTTTTTTATTTTTTGCTGATTTGGCAACCCTAAGGGCCTTTGAGCCCACCATTGAACATGCTCTTAGTACCTTACCATGGAAAAGTTATGAAAAAGGAATATAACTAAAAAGGGAAAAAGGGTATATTAATAAATTAGGTCTTAATGCTGCTCCTTAACTCCCTTCAATAATATGCTAATATTATCATTCCCCACTTCCATCTATTACCTCCACTCCAATAGTTATCTGTTTTGCAGGGAGCCTTTGGTAATAAGGCAATCCTTTCTGGTCAACATCACTCTAGTTCTAATTCCTTTGGGGTTAAACCCTGATCTAGACCAAAACCAAGATCGCACTTTGCTACAGATTTGGCCACCCCAATTGCTCAAAACTTCAGTAGCTTTATCTCAAGCACAGAGAGATTATAGGAATGACTGTCAAGAAGCTAGTGTTGTCCTAGCTGTGAGGTCAATCAGGTCATTACTGTGGGTTTCAACAAGGACTGGCTGACTAAGAGATGGTTAAAACAAATTGAACTATTGCTGCAATCCATAGCATTCCAACACGTTTCATTCCTAATCAGGGTGAATATCAAGTACGCAAGTGTAAACTGCTTGCTAGTATAAAACCTAGCTGTTACTAAAGTACATATTAAACAATTCTTCAAACGTTGAACACGCAATTCTATAATTACAATTACTATGACATGAATACCAACTGATAGGGAGTGACGGCTTGACAGTGCTATTTGAAGCACTTAAAAACTAGTCAAGAAGTTTGAAACCCCACAGCATAGATCAGAGGTTCTCAATGCTATGTATGGGAAGAATAAATGCTGACACAAAGATGCTACAAACAATATCATGATTAGAGAAAGCAATTAATTATAGCAGCATAGCCCAAGTTGCAACAGTGTGAAGACCATAATAGAAACCAATCGCCCAGTTTTTCAAGATAAAGCCTTAAAGATAGAGGAAAGAAGAATACCCTTTCCCCAGGAACGCAGGTGCCACTGGCAGTTGTGGGATGGACACTTGCACGGATGCATACATCTCATGAAGATGATCACCAACAGAGCTGGAGGTTTGCCCAAATGCAGGAAACAACAGTTGCTGTTCACTCATCTATACATCCATAAAAATATAATAGGATTGTTAGGAATTAGGATTGATTCTGGAATATACTGCAAGTACATATGATGTGGGTAACCTACCTGTCCAGCATTCAGTCTCTTATTATCCCAGTCATGAGCAAGATCGTCAGAAGCTAAACGCTTGAAGCCTAGAGCTGGTGCACATAAAGAAAGAACAACGGCAACTTAGCAGGGCATAGACCAATTTAACTAAAATAAGTAAAATCCCAACACAGTAACTTGTTAAGCAATCTAACAGCACAAGGAGCAATGGCGTACTCAAAGGAAAAGGCAAAACAAGCATATGACCGTGGAGGGAGGGTTGAGGGTCATTAAAAGGAAGCAAAGCAAGCATCAGCAGTTCGTGTATAATTAAGTGAAAATAATAGGGGTGGGCGCGAGACGGGACGAGACGGAGGTCATCCCGCGTCCCGTCCCACATAATTTTTACGGGACGGGACCGGGATAGGATTTACTCTTTTTTTTAGAACCCCACACGGGCCTTGTCCCTCATGGGATGGGACGGGCCTTGTCTCTCAAATAAAAAAGATTATAAAAAATTAAATTTTTTCTATATATTTTGCGATTCTCAAAGACGTAATACATATAGATCTGTCATTTTTTTTTATTTTACCAGTTTCCCATATATACGTACACGTATGTACGTGTGTACATGTATATAAACACAGATGCAGTGTGTATATATAAGGCCTTCTAGTGGAGGATGCAGTAAATATATGGCTCGTATAACTGTAAATTACAGTGTGTATAATACACATACACTTTTTTTTTTATGAAACACACACAATATATATAGTATTAGAGTGTGTATGAAATATATATATTAATTACATTGTGTATGTGATATATATATATACACACTATACATATAATATAATACATACTTTATATCCTAATTAATATATTATATATATAAGTATTACATTATTATTATTAGTAGTAGTATTAGTAGTAGTATATGTGTGTGCGGGATGGGACAGGATTTGCGGGATTCCGATGGGTTGTCCCGCGTCCCGTCCCGCATAATTTTTGCGGAACGGGACCGGGACGGGATTCACTATTTTTTTTTGAAATCCCGCCGGGATTGGGACGGGACCGGGATTTGCGGGATTTGTGCCCACCCCTAGAAAATAATATAGTTAATTTAAGTCTATGATAAGAAAAATAAATAAATAAATAATTGAGTGAAAATAAGTAAAGAAGGGTATGATTAAAACAACTAGTTAACTGAAATTACGCAAGTCATGAATAATAAAGGGGCATAGCTAATTGCCCTAATTGTTACTGTAATGTTGGAGAAGGTTGTACCTGGTGGTGCAGCATTGCATTTTTTGCACTGCAATAGATGAAAAAAAAACATATGAGAATCCCAAATAATAAGAACAAACACCACGCAGACTATATGCTTTTTAAAAAATGCTTAAATGAAGGAATCCCTTTCCATTTTAAACTTTTCCGCACCTGAGCTCGGGAAGAGTAATTGTGAAAGCCACAATTACATATCCAATCACCATTTCTCCAAGCTTTAGGAACCCCGTACAATTGAGCAGCATTATTTCCAAACTGATGAGTAGGGCCACCACTTCCACTGACTGGCCAAAGTGAAGGATTGTTCCCTAGTATCCCCATGTTCAGGTTTTGCTGAAAAGCACCTTGTGCACGAGCAAAAACTCCAGACATAGCAATTGCAGGCACAGAAGCAACCTCCTTGGGCCGACCACACTTTTTGCACTTCTCTCGTGATGCATAATTGTTGTTAGTGCAAGCTATACACACCCAACCCAAAATGCACGAACGAGAGGGAAAACCCATGCCAGGTATACGCACGCCAACCAGAAACCAAAGAAAACACACAGATATACTCCAGTCTTTACCAAATAAAAAACACTCAATCTAACACATGTACAACAGCAACGACGACAACAACAAGAATCAGCATAGAGGCACACCAAGAGGCACCCGAGTGTATCCCGTTGAGAAGTAGGGTTTGGGGGTCAAGATGTACGCACCATTTCCCAAGATAATTGGGAGGGTGTTTATGAAAGACCCAAGAAATAGCACAAGGCACACCAAGAGGCGCCCCAAGAGTCACACGAGAAAAACAAGGTTGAAATAACATAGAGAGAAGGCGTAAAAGATTGCAGAATAAGACCGTAGACCAAGGCGAAGACCAAACAAAAAACAAAGGCGCACAAAAGGACAAACAAAGCAAAACATCAACAACATCAACAGCCAGAATACATTTCCTCTGACAGTCCCGATCCATTTCCATATCTACCGTTAGGGTCAAGAGTGTCAGGTTATGTCGAATAACTTCCATCCAACTTTTCCTAGGTCTTCCTTTGCCACAAAGTGCGTCTCCTAGATCAAACTCTCGCACCTAAGCACATGTGTCGTAGGTTGCCTTCTCTGTATGTGCCCCAACCATCAAAGTCTAGACTCTCGCATCTATTCCGTGATGTTAGGCACACCATTGTTTGCACTCTGTATCTTCAAAGTTCAATCTTAGTTGTATGTTGCTTAATCAAACTACTATTAACTGCACTCGTGTGCATCCAAGGAAGCTATCTAGTAACCCAATATGCAATCATTTCACGTGACATCTCAATGGAAGCTGGAAACTGTGAATTAGGGTTATGCACTTATACACAGCAATAAGCCCCAAATTTCAATCCATTAGCCAATACGAGATAGAACCGTTAAATCTAGTTGCAATCAATTCAAACCGCTAGTACTACCTTGTACAGGAAAACCCTAAGCACAGCTCCATATGAAGTCCCGAATCGGGAATAAAAGATAAAAACTTTAAGAAAGAAGAAAAAGGTGGAAATAGAATTGCGGGGTGGGAAGAGACGAACCGGCGCAGATCCAATCGCCGATGCGAGGAAGCCATTTGGAATCGGGAGGGGTTTTGATGTCGACGAGAAGGCGAGGGTGCTTGCAGCGGTTGCAGAAGGAGCGAAAAGCATAGTTTCGGTTATTGCAGCCAGCGCACTCCCAGTCACCTTCTCTTCCCTCCCCCGACATTGTTGAGAGTCTCTCTCTGCTGAGCTCCGGCCCTTCCGAGCTACTAAGACACCGGTTAACGGCGATAGTAGTTACATACGTGATACAATTTTTGTTGGGTGATAATCAATTAATTATTAATTAATTGATACGGAGTAATACTACGCAAGGTACCTTTTCGGAACTTTTGATTTTAATATTTATAATTTTTTAAGTAATATTTTATAGTTTTAAATAAATTAAATATAAGATTTTGATTTAATTAGCTTTTGAAATTAGATTTTCAACAACTACTCGCTCCAAACTTTTCAAAATTCTATTCATTTTCTCCTATCTCATCTGCTACTCTATCAGCTGGGTTACCAAATATCTTACTAGCTTATGAAAACTCTAATTTAACATATATTTAACACACTTAATCCATCAGCTTCAGCTAACCCGTCAGCTCCGTGTTACCAAACTGACCCTTAATATAGTTTGTTTATTAACCAATTAAATATTTTTTATATTAAAATAATTTATTATTTATTTGTAAGAACATATCTTAGGAAGAAAAAATTTGTAAAATAGGCATTTTTTTTACGAATTTGCAAAATGGTCACGTTTTTGGACAATTTAGGAAGATGTCCACAATATATACTTATTCTCAATTCCCCTCCCTCTACGGACCTCTCTTCTCTCGCCCTATCGATCTGTTCTCTCTCTCGACACCGGAATCCGCCTCCTATGGCGGTGAGATCGAGCGACCTCCTCCTGTTCGCCGCCGCCGCCGCTCCTCCTCCTCCGCCTGGCTCTTCAATCGCATCGGATCTCATATCTGCTTTTCTGACTCGTCTTCCCTCCCTCTCAGATGTCGGCCGCCTCTTCATCCCGATCTACTTCCCGTCTCTCCGGCTTTCGAAGGCGCCACCGAGCGGAGCAACGAGTAGGTGAGGGGGATGTACCAGTGGCGGCAGGCCAAGCATATCAAATTCAGATCTTCTTCCGGTGCCGATGAGCCAGATTTCTCCTTCCTCCAATCCCCTTGTCAAACGAACCCCACCGCCGGAGCTCGGACGCTGATTACCAACGCCAAGCAGGTACCTTCGCTTCAATTGCTCGTTTGTTTTGATTTAGATGCTCAATTCGATTTAGATGCTCAATCTATTTAGGTCGGGAATTTGAATCTTGAATGATTGGTTTTCAGTTGCTTGGTTGGGATTGGCTATAGTTCTTGTATTGATGATGTTGTTTCAGGACTTAGGAGTGTGGTTTGGTGCTACTGTTGCAAAATTTAATGTGTTCATATGATGCTTGACCAGTTAGCAAAACCTAAATAGATTTAAACTTCTTTTAATGTGTTCATAGGGGTGTTATTCGAGCCGAACGAGCCGAGCTTGACATGTTCAAGCTTGTTCGTTTGTTAAACGAGCTCGAGCCGAGCCGAGCCGAGCCTAATTTTTAAACGAGCTTTTTATTTTGTTCAAGCTCAGCTTGTTTAGGGAAATGAACGAGCTCGAGCCGAGCTTTTTTCGAGCTTTAAGTAGTTCTACTTGGTTATAACATGCTAACTTAAAGGAAATTTTAGAAATTTCATAGAATTCGAGCTATTCGAGCTTTATTTGAACGAGCCGAGCTTTCAACCGAGCTTAAAATTTGGTTCAAGCTCGGCTTGTTTAAATAAGTGAGCGAGCTCGAGTCGAGCTTTTTCGAGCCGATCCCGAGCCGAGTTTGAGCTGTTCAGTTCATATAACAGCCTTATGTGTTCATATGATGCTTGTTCAGTGAGCTACTTGATCTAGTTCTGAATTAGACAGCAAACTTAGGGTTAGGGTATGGAATTTCGACATAGTATGTTTGTTAAAACTTTGATACGAAGGTTGGAAGGATCAAGATATGGCTATGAGTTGAACAAATTGTACCTGATATCAATTGGAGTTGAAGCAAACATGAAGCTGAAAAAGGACTTAGCAGTGTCCGAGTCAAAACTTAATGGTGTCCAAGCAAAATTATCTGCAGTTGTTTCAGAGAATGATGATGCAGTTGAGCACTTAAACGATTCAAAGAAGAAAATTGAGTATTTGACACAAGAGGTGGCTTCTGAGAGGGAAAGGCTTCAAACCGAGGTGATGATATGATACTGTTGAATCCATACCACTATTGTTTCTTTTTTGTTTATATTATTGGCGAACGTGTCTTAATATTCTACTGATTATGATCATGCATGTATCTTCAATGAAGGAGCAAAAACAACACCTCAGTGAAGTGCACTTGGTTGCTCAAAACGAACTACAAGCCGTTATAGCTCAACTAGAGGAGCAATTGAAAGAATATCAAGAAATGAATGAAGCTACAAAAGTCGAGTTGGAGAATCTGAAGCTTGGAGCTGTTGAGAATTCTTCTTTGCAAGCTAGAGTGAAAGAACTCGAAGGAGAGCTTGTGGTAACTAAAGCTGATTTGATAAAGGAGGTAAAATCTTGGCCATGAACATCAGTTTTTGCAAGGTTGTGTAGCAAATAACACTTAACTCTGATTGCTTAACAATATTTCTGCAGCTGGAAAATGTTCACACATCTGCTGCAACGCGAGAGGTAGAACTGTCGGCAAGGCTAGAGGAGCACATGCAAAAAGCCCAAAAGGTAGATATCATCAGCGAGAAGGTACACCATCTTGAGCAGGAGTTATTTTGAGCAATTGTAGAATTATTTTGAGCAATTTATTGAGCTATTATAGCCTTTTCTATGATGCAGGTTGGGTTAAATCATTTTGCTCATGCTAGTGATGTTGTTGTAGAAATTACTAGAAACACTGCATTCCGGGTGAGATACTATTGCTGAGTTTGGGTTTGGATTTGCACTAAATTTCTGTTATGTTTGTTATGTGCTTGGTCAGCATTGCCAATTTCTGGAATGGAGCTTTTGTTTCAGTACTTCCATAAGTTGGTTTTGTAGCTATATGGAAAGAGATTGTTGTGTTCTAGCTTGCTTATCCCTTTTTCATTGGTTTCTTCAAATCTGTTGCTTATATTATGTTTAGCTTCTTCTTGGAGATGATTGTTGTGTTCTTTTGCTATATACTGCAGCATGAGGTATGGAAGTTGATTATTGTGCAACTCTGAGATGGATTTGTGCAACTCTGAGATGAAGTTGTGCAACTAGTTTAGCAATCTTTCCCTTTATGTACAATTTAGCAATCTTTCTTGTGGTGAACTAGTTTTTCTTTTCTCATTTTCTTGACTTATCTATCGCGTTTGAGATAGCCTGCGGCATTGCCTTCCTGCACAGCTTCAAGCCGGAGCCTATAGTCCACCGAGATCTCAAGCCGGGTAACATCCTTCTGGGAAGAAACTACCTGAGCAAGATGATATCAGAGCAAGTCCCAGAGAGTGTCACGTATTTCGGACACTCTATCCTTGCAGGCACGCTCTACTATATGGACCCTGAGTATTAAAGAACAGGCACTGCCCGGCCAAAGTCGGATTTGTACTCTTTTGGGATCATACTTCCGCAGCTCTTGACTGCTCGGCATCCTAACAGACTATTGCTCGTCATGGAAAACGCCATGGAGAGTAACTTTTTGCAGTATATGCTAGACTTGGCTGGCCAATTTCTTCTACAAGCCTTGCAATTACGAGTTGTTCGTGAAGGAGTCTCTTAACATGGAAATGGCTAATTTTCATGGCAAGAGTAAGAGGCCGCGTTTTTTCATCTGTTACAATTATGCTTTTTTTGGCCTTCTAATATGATGTTTTCCTATTGTAGGATGATGGCATGGAGTGGATCTTCCATCTTGACACCGACGAGCTTATGCATCCAACATGCACCCGCGAATACTCCTTGAGGGAATTGCTGTCACAGATTCCCGGACATGTTGATTTGGTCGTCTTTCCTAATTATGTGAGTCAAGTAGTGAATGCAGATGCATCTGTTCTTTAACTGATTTCGCATATTCAATCACTCATTTTTCCATGTTAATTTCTCCAGGAGAGCTGTGTTGAGCGTGCTGATGTTAAGTAGCCCTTTAGCGAGGTAATTTCTTGGGCTTAAATGAGCGACGAGTTGAGAACTAATCATGCTGCTTTTACAAGGGCTTAAACTGGTTCAGGTTTCGTTGTTCGAAAAGAACTTTGATCGTCTACCAAAGGAGACATACTTTGTACACCGTAAAGAATCCACCCGCGGCAATCCAAACTACTTCCTCACTTACGGAAATGGGAAATCGGTTGCAAAGATTCAAGATCATTTGCGCCCCAATGGTGCTCACCGATGGCACACCTATGTGAAGACGCCAAAGTAAATCAGATTCTCTTTGATTGGAAGATTAAAGCATATATATTTGTGTTTTTACATCTTTTTTCACAGGGAGGTAAAATTGGATGAGGCAACAGTTCTGCATTTCACGTACTCGAAATACTCTGACTTGACTTCAAGACGCGATAGGTGTGGCTGCAAACCCACCAAGGAAGACGTCAACATATGCTTCATGTTGAAATTTGACAGAGCTGTAAGTTCACAAAGATCATGTGTTTTTGGTTCAACTGTCAAATTGACTCCTTATCCGACACTTCAACATATCTATACAGGCATTCATTATAGCTTGAACTGCGACACAAGAAGAGTTGTTCAACTTGTAAGACAGTACTCTCACTCTGATTAGCTTGCTTACATCTCAGTGAAAATTTCCTTCTAATCTATAGGTATAAGGAGCATGTAGTGTGGGGCAACACCGAAGTTAAATATAAGCTCTTAAAGAAGGCCTTAGAGCTGGCATTGAAGGTAGTTGACTTGACTATACGGTGTATGTACTTGGATATTGATGTTTCTGCAATTCCTAAGATTTTAATCTCATAAAGTTGTCTGTTTATTTATTCAGAGGCAAAAGCCCTTGTTGATTATGTCAGAAGATGTTGATAGTGAGAACAGGAAAGCAGCTCTGCAAGATCTTGCTACTCTGACGGGAGGAGAGGTGGGTTAAAAATAAACTGTGAAATCCTATTTTTTCTTTAAACCTCCTCAATATAGCGATATAATGACATTTGTGTCATAGGTTGTGAATGAAGAACTTGGAATGAACATGGAGAAGGTGGAATTTGAGATGCTTGGTTCATGCAAAAAAGTAAGTGGATTGAATCAGGATCTTGTAACATCGCTGTTGGGCTTGTCTATTGCTCTAATGTTTAGAAATGTTTTGTTTAGTAGGTCACTATATCAAAGCATGACACTGTGATCCTTGATGGCTCTGGTGACAAAAAAGCGCTAGAGGAAAGATGTGAGCAAGTACTTGTCACCTACCCTCTCTACACACATTCAAGTGGCGGTGTTGCTCTTCTATATGCCTCACAAGAGTTGGATAACTCCAAACATCAAATTTTGATCAGAAGATTGGTGTACAAATCATCCAAAACGCTCTCAAGGTGTGTGCATTTTGTTGAACTCTTAACTTGGCCTTATTTTGCTGGGTTGTGAGCATGTAATTTCATTGCTACTGAAATTTAGACTGCCCATTCTTCAATCTCACTCTCATATATGCTCTTTGCAGACCCCTGCATATACAATTGCAGCAAACGATGGAGTTGAGGGGGTTGTTGTTGTTGGCAAGTTATTAGAGCAGAACGACCCTGGTCTCGGATATGACGCTGCCAAAGGTATTCAGTTAATCTATTGTTTGCTTCCCTGGCGAAAAATTCTAGTAACTCAGAACTTGTCTTTAATTCTTCATACATTTTGCACATTAAGGTGAATACGTAGACATGGTTAAACTTGGAATCATTGACCCCTTGAAAGTGATCAGAACCGCTCTAGTAGACGCAGCTAGGTAAGAAAAAGGAACTAACTTCTGCAACTTGAAATGGAAATTCCAATAGTGAACTTGTTTACTAATTCTGCAATGTTTAAATGTAGTGTTTCATCGCTGATGACAACCACTGAAGCGGTCATCGCAGAGCTTCCCAGTGACGACAAGGAGGGTCCTTCAATGGGCGGTGGTGGCATGGGCGGCATGGGTGGTTTTTAAGGTTAACACTAAAGACTAAGGAGCATCCACACAACGATTTTCTTAGCTGAACATCCTCACAAACTTGTTATCACCAATTTTTTCGTTGATTTTATCCGAATCTATTGGGTATTTGGGTCCCTTGTTTTCCTTGTTCAACCTAAACATTGAGGTAGAGAGCAATTTGTAGGGGAAAACTGTATTTTGCTTTATTCCCAGGCAAGGATGAAAGAAATTCTTCTTTTCATTGAGAATAAACTGTACTTTGTTAGTAGGAGAATGAAATGCAGTGCAAGTGAAAACATTTTCATCCCATGTATAAAAGTGCTTCTTCGATTCTTTGTGAAATTGTTATCCATGTTTGTGCAACTCTAAAAAAAGTGCTGACATGGGAAAAAAAACTGCTGACACGGAAAAAAGTGCAACTCTAAACTAGACTTGGATCATATTTGTACAATTTACGGTTATATTTGCACATCTTACTCTTATATTTGCACGACAAAATGTTAAAAAAATATTAAAAAATTAGATTTGATTCATATTTGTACAACTTACGGTTATATTTGCACAACATGCTCTTATTTTTGCTCAATGATTCTTTATTTTTGCACAATAATCGAAACTTGTGAAATTGTGTCTCCACATAATCTTATTTTTTGTAAATACAATTTTATACTTTTTCAATATATTATTGCACAACACGGTCTTATTTTTGCTCATCAATAGAGTAAAATTGCACAACATGGGGGATTGGTGAAATTTTGCCCAACATCATCTTATTTTTGTTCAACAATAGGTTATTTTTGCACAACAATCGAGACTTGTGAAATTGTGCTCAACATGATTTTATTTTCTCTCAATATAATTTCATAATTTCTCAATAAATTATTGCACAACATGCTTTTATTTTTGCTCATCAATACTTTATTTTTGCACAACATTTGAGATTTGTGAAATTGTGTCTCAACATGATCTTACTTTTTGTAAATATAATTTTATACTTTTTTAATAGATCATTGCACAACATGATCTTATTTTTGCTCATAAATAGACAATAATTGTACAACATGGGGGATTGGTGAAATTTTGCTCAACATCATCTTATTTTTCTCAACAATAGGTTATTTTTGCACAGCAATCGAGACTTGTGAAATTGTGTTCAACATGATTTTATTTTCTGTCAATATAATTTCATACTTTCTCAATAAATTATTGCACAACATCATCTTATTTTTGCTCAACAATAGGTTATTTTTGCACAACAATCGAGACTTGAGAATTTGTTCTCAATATGATTTTATTTTCTCTCAATATAATTTCATACTTTCTCAATAAATTATTGCACAACATGCTCTTATTTTGCTCATTAATACTTTATTTTTGCACAACATTTGGGACTTTTGAAATTGTGTCTCAACATGATCTTACTTTTTGTAAATATAATTTTATACTTTTTTAATAGATTATTGCACAACATGATCTTATTTTTGCTCATCAATAGACAATAATTGCACAACATGGGGGATTGGTGAAATTTTGCTCAACATCATCTTATTTTTGTTCAACTATAGGTTATTTTTGCACAACAATCGAGACTTGTGAATTTGTTCTCAACATGATCTTATTTTCTCTCAATATAATTTCATACTTTCTCAATAAATTATTGCACAACATCCTCTTATTTTTGCTCATCAATACTTTATTTTTGCACAACTAGTGGTGAAAATTAGTGCTGACACTGATATTAGTTACAATTGGTGCTAACACTGATATTAGTTACAATTAGTGCTGACACTGATATTAGTTACAATTAGTGGTGAAAATTTGCATGACCCTGGTGTAAGAGTTGCACAACTGTGTTTTAAGAGTTGGACGACTGTGTTTTAAGAGTTGGACGACTGTGTTTTAAGAGTTGCACGACTGTGTTTTAAGAGTTGCACGACTGTGTTTTAAGAGTTGCACGACTCTGTTGTAAGAGTTGCACGCCGCTGTTGTAAGAGTTGCACGATGTCAGCACATATAAATTTCACATAAAAATGATGTCAGCACTAAAAAATTGCACTAATATATCTTTGTGTTTCAATTCAAGTGGCTCAGTGCTTCAACCAAAGTTTACACGACCAACAACACGATAGCCTATACGGGATTTGAACCCATATCTTTGTGTTTGTACACAACGCTCTAGCGATTTGAGCTAATAGGCTTCACAAAATAATAAAACAAGATGGGTGGAGATTTATTACCAATATATATTGAAGCAAGTCAGTAGCAACAAGAATCCTCTTTTGTCCCTCCTTGAAGCTCTTGTACTTTGTCAGCCTAAATTTATAATTATCAGACATGCAATAGTTTGGTCAAGCAATGGCAAAATAAACTGCTCAGGAAACGCCAACAGATCATAGCTATCATACATGATGCATTTTCCAAATAAAGAGTGCATTCAAACACGCGGTACAGGAGAGAAGAACATTATCATGAACTGATTTTCGGAAAGAGTTTGGTTTACCACAAACAAGAGAAGCATAAAACTACATTTGAACGTGCATAATGCACTTAGTGCGCATGAATAGCTTAAATAAGACATCCAAGTATCCAACTAAAATAAAAACACAAGAAATGATATGGGTATTGAACAAATTTCAAAATATCAAGATAAAATCCTATCATAATTTGAACAAAGACAATTTTACAAGGTAATAAAAGATGCACCGTCAAAGTTCATGCTAAAATATAAGCTTTCCAGTACACACCTTTCTTCTTGTAGCATGTTTGAGTGGATACAGATGGCAAGGGAATTACACTCCACAAGGAGCTTGTTCAACTCTACAGCTCTGGAGACACTTTTGACAAAGATGACAACTTGATTGAAGTCCAAAGCATCTAGCATGTCATTCAGCTTACGGTTCTTCTTTGACTCAGTCAATTTGATATAGTGTTGCCAAAGATAACAACAGTAAGATAAGACATATTATAGAAGCTTTCAAGACTTAACATGAGGTATCATCAGACATCAGCTTTTAAGGATCTACCTGTACAAGACTGTGCATAGTTAACTTTGCCTCATCATCCACATATATTTCCATTGGCTGAAAGGAAGAAATGTCATAATAAATCATGTTAGCAACTCCTCAGGCAAAAGCAATCCACAAGAAATGCACTTGAGCCAAACTCTTCAGTCCTATCCAAGTGACCTCTACTTTGGATTGTAAATTGTAATTAGATGTTGCCATGAAATACAACATACATATATATATCCGATTCAGAAATACAGCCTATTGAAGTATATATTTCATTAATTCAAGACTTCAAAACAAAATTCAGCCTCTAAATTGAACATTTAGCACAACAAAACAAGAAGATTCAACTTCTAAACTGCCATAAACGCAGCAAAACAAGTCTAATTCAGCACAACAAAACACAGCAGAATCCAAACCCAATAAGCACATCAAATCACCATAACATGACGGCAGTGGAGATGAAACGAGACGTCCCAGGAGTCGCCACCTTTAGTTCGTGGAAGGCAATCACAGACAAAATTTGCGCCATCACAGTCAGGTAAAGATGTCTAAATTAATCACCAATATAAACATGTATAAAGCATATGGTTCAAATAATCAAATCCATACACACCCGTAGGAGCAAAACATGAACAATATCGGTCATTGAATCCAATAAGAATAATGGCGTAGATTAAATTAAAGACACACTTTCACATTTTTTATATGCACATATGAAGCATTTGTATGAAAAAATTCATGGCAAACTTCAATAGCATACAGAAAATGCTCGAGTACCAAAAGGAGAATGACAGCAACAAAGCAATTAAGAGTAAAGCACAAGAGACACATACTCTGAAGGTGAATCTACAGATACTCCAAGCTGCTCATCCGTCAAAGGGACACCAGAAGCGGCCCCATTGGCATAGCATCAGGAAGAAAAGGAGCGAGATTCGGATAAATGAGCGTTCAACGCCAAATCAGTCAGAAGCAAACCAGAAGCAAGGCAGTAAGGCAAATCACAGACAAAATCGAAGGCCAGGAGGGAAGCAATCTATCAATCGATCGAAGATCGATTGATAGATTGATAAGGAACTCGAAAATCTTGGCGATGCTCCCGCTCCCTCGCTCGCTCACCAATGGTCGGCGACGCCGGGAAGACAGATGAGATTTCTAAACCCTAGGAAGTTCACCAGTTTGAGTTTTCGATCGATTGATAAGGAGGAAAGGAGGAAGATGGACGGAATTGCTACAGATTCGGCGCCGAAGCCATAGATCTCGACCTCCTCTTCAGATCTCGCCCCGCACAATAGATCCGAAGCCATAGATCCGTCAAATTGCTTCTTGCTCCGCTTCATCGATCGTTCGCTCTCGGATCTCCGAGGAAGGCACGGATCTGAGGAACGGGAAGAGGAAGACGGAGATCGGAGGAGGAGAAGCGCGGAGGAGAGAGCGTGCGGAGAGGGAGAGCTGGAGGAGAGAGAAAGGCGCGTGGGAGAGAGGGAGGAGGCTTTTATTTAGGACATTTTACAAAATTGTCCCAAAACGTGGACATTTTGCAAATTAAGCCCATTTTTCGTGGCTATTTTGCGAAATCCCCCTATTAGGAATGCCCAATCAACTTTGTCGTAAGCTTTTTCCATGTCTAACTTAATCGCCAACCACCCTTATTTCCCCGTCCTTCATCTGAGAAAATGAAAGATTTCATGTGCAATTAGAAAGCTTCAAGAGGCGGCTTTAGCTGAAAACAATATGATCGGATTCAGATGTAGACGAGATGGCCCTTGCGTTCCTTTTCTTGCCTTTGCTGACGACATGCTCATATTCTCAAAAGGAGCATTGAGGCGTGTCATACAATTAGATCAATCATTGACGAGTATTGTTTCTTTTATGGTCAGAGCGTTAATTTCCACAAATTCGCTTTCCAAACGTCTCCAACAATCCCATAACGAAACAAAGAAACAATACAACGAATCTTGCAAATACCTGTGTCAACCACATTGGAAAAATACTTTGGTTCTCCTATCATAAATGGACGAGTAAATAGGGACATCTTTGAAGACATAGTCACAAAATCAAAACAACAACTAACAAAATGGAGAGCAAACAACCTATCTCAGGAAGGACGTGTTGTCCTTATTTGGGCAAATCTAGCCGCCAAATCGGTCTATACGATGTAGAGTTTCCTTCTACCAGCATCTATACACAAAGAGTTTGACCAAAACAACAGAACTTTCTTATGGAATAAAGATGTGTCCTTTAAGCCACTTATAGGGTGGGATAAAATTTGTAAGCCAAAACAGAAGGGTGGAATGGCGTTAAGAAAATCTAAAGACACGAACGAGTCCCTTCAGATGAAGCTTTTATGGAAAATCTTAGCGGAACCAACAAATAAATACTTATAGGAAACCCCTAGCTTCTAAACTATAAGAAAGGTGGAAATGTATCATGACAATGGGGAAGGCTCATGTCCTTGGCCAAAAAATTCAAAGAAGGGTTAATTTGGAATGTGGGTAACGACCATTCAATAAACTTCTGGACAAATAGATGGCTAATTCACAAGCCTTTAACAGAACTGCTGCCCCAGACCCCCTTACAAGTTCAAGAAGAGAAGGTCATGACCTATATTAAAGAGGACGGAAGCTGGAACAAAGACAAACTACTTCAGAATCTACTGCCCGACTTAGCCGGAAAAGTTATGGTTACTTTCATTCCCAATATAAGAGTGGAATAATAGACTCTATTGGTGGACTGACAAACACGGGTGGTTCACTGAACAGAGTGCCATGAAATTCCTCATAGAACATCCTCATGAGGATGACTTGAATTTCTCGTGGATCTGGAAACTCGACGTTAAACCTAAAATAAAATCCTTTATTTGGAAACTGGGCACGATGGTTTGCCTACGAAGGAGCGCTTGATGCACAATGGTATTCATTTACCTGCTGATTGCGTCTTTTGTGGGGCTCCATCTGAAAATACTAAACACTTTTTCCTCGACTGCGCCTTCGCCCGTCACTGTAACCTCAAGATGGCGTCTGTAAGGAACATCCTACTTAATAATTCAGCTCATGTTAGCAGCGCCTGTGAGCTCCATAACGTAGCCATGACAACTTTCTCAACGACAGAAATGAGTCGTTTGGTGGTCTCTTGGTGAGCAATATGACATGTCATAAACAAGATCAACTTTCAGGAAAGCAGGATCCCAAAGTTGCCAGAGTTTGAAAATCTTATTAACAATATGATGGAAAATTGGAGTAAAGCTAAAACATAAAAGGTTGACTCAGCTGACTATGGTGTTCAGAGACGGCCTTGCAAGCAAGTTAACAAAAGGAACTGCAAATGGTCAAAACCAATTGCGGGATGTATCAAAATTAACTTTTATGGATCCACTCAAATGAATGGTGATGGTGCCACTAGATTCGTTGTCAGGGATGCCGAGGGCAAGGTGATACACATACAACACTCGTAGTGTGGGATTCAAAGCCCACTTACCACTAAGGCTTTGACCGCTTGGCAGGCTGTGCGCTGGGCGTCCTCTAGTGGTTATGAAAAAGTTGAATTTGAGGGCGATTCCTTAACAATAGTTAACAACATTCAAAACCAGTGACCTCCGCCCTGGAAAATCGAAATGATAATATCAGATTCTCTAAGATATCTCAGTCGGATAAGGCACTGGAATATTCGTCATGTTATGCGTTCTGGCAATGTTGTGGCTGACAAGGTCGCTTACCTTGGCCACACCACTCCGAATAACGTCTCAATATATGAGCATATTGGTCTTCAGGACCTCATCCGTAAGGATGCACTCGGTTGACGGTTAGCCCACACCGAATTTTTACCATAATAAAAAAAAAGTAATTAATTAATTATTTTCTTTTTCTAAATCTTAGCCGATTGAATTTCTTTTTAAATTATTTTTTAAAATAAAAACATATAATCTTTTATAGTTTTGATTCATGGGATAATATATAAATAATGATTAGATTAATTTAATATACTACTTTGTTATAATTTGATTATATATTTACTTTAATAAATTATTCTCATTTCAATGATAACAATGGAGGTTATATGTGTGTGTATGTGTATATGTGTGTATGTGTAGTATAATCAATAGATTTTGGAATTTATAATATAGTATTGAATTAATGCAACTATAGTAAAGGAAAATCATTAGTTGAACGGGTGTTAATATGAAATTTAGATAAAGTTATAAGAATCTTTGATAATTATATTTTAACTTATATAAATATTTTACATATATGTATAAAACAAGGCGGAATCGGCTATATACCCATAGAAAGTTGGTTAATTGTTAATATACCCATCGAAATTTAACAATTGGTTATATACCCATTAAAACATAAAGATCTTGTCAAATTACCCAAAAACATAATTTTTCTTTTAAATTAAAAATTAAAATGCCATGTACGACTTAGATCTAATAAGCAAGTCAAATTAATTCTCTTAAAACTACTCTAGCTAGCTAGTAGGTAAAAATACAGTAGTGCAGATTACAAAATACCATGTTGAATTTATTGCAAATATTCAATTGGAAAAGTCAACTTCAATTCTCAATTTCATAATATAATTGATTCCAAAATAAATGCCAAGGTGAAGACAAAAATGGAGTTAATAGTAAGTTTTTGACAGTATACTACCATACTACTCCTGCCAAAAGTAAAATTGCCAAAAAAAAAAATTATCACAGTAAATGGCTTATTCAGATTAAAATATGCATGAGAAACTACACATTTTCTTCTTCCAGAATCTTGAAAATACTAGGTGGACATGCTCTCTTCTTTCTCTTCTTTTTGTGGACACTTCCTTCATTGCCAACCCTACAATGAGAATATATAGGTACATTATAATCAATCAACAAGTAGAAATAAATTTATTGATTAAAAAAAAATTAAACAAACCTTGTATCTCTCAATTCTTGTGATAGTGGTGCATGAGAAGGGAAAACTTCATTTGCTTCTTCGGTTACGGCATTTTTGCATGTATTTCTATGATGGCCATACATACCGCAACGTGTGCACTTGTGAGATCTCTTCTTCGGTTCAATTGATGCCCTTATACGGTTTTTCCGAGGCCTACCCGCTGGTCGCTTCAATGTTGGGGGAAGTATCATATATCCCAAATCAACACTCACCCAATCATTTCTACTTGGCATGGGAGCAATGCCAATCAAATAAGCTTCTTTGAACCGGTCCACCGTGAAACATTTATCAACGTAGTCTTCCCATTTGACATTCCTAATAGAGGCTATCAAAGTTGCAGCATGAACACATGGAATGCCCTTTACCTGCCATGCTTTACAGCTGCATGTTTGCTCTTCCAAATTCACCACCCACCTCAATCCGTTTTTTTGTACTTCAGCATGAAAATTCATACTTTTGTATACCTCATAGCCATCCAACCTCTAAAAAAAAATTGAAGCATTAGATATATTTATATAAAAAAAGATGATAAATCTTGTCACAAAAAAAAATCAAAGAAGAGAAAATTTAAAAGACATTACCCGAGATATATCTTTTAAGTAGTTGGCAACCTTAGGAGCTAGCCGACCTTTCCAAGTTGTTGCAATCCTTCTTCTTCGATCAAACTTTATCATGACCTTTTGCCTTATTGAGTCAATCAATTCTATGACTAGCTTGTGCCGCTCTTCAGCTATCCATGAATTGAAAGTCTCGGCAATATTGTTTGTGAGATAATCACATTTAGCCGTTGTACCAAACTGGCTTCTACTCCACAAGTTTGTATGTTCTGCATTGAGGTAGTCTATGCTTTTTGGACATTCCTTCTTCATCTCACCAATCAAAGAATCAAAATGACTTGAAGAGTATGTTCTTGCAGCACCCCAAAGGCCAAACTTGAAAATATCTCCATGAAAATGCTTCTTGAAATTGCTAAAAAGATGTCTCATGCACTCCCTACGCTCAGCAAGTGGGTAAACTTTTGTTTACGCTCAGCAAGTGGGTAAACTTTTGCAAGAGCCTTTTGTAGCCCCTTTTGCATATCAGATGATATAACCATCCCTTTTGGTGAGTCAACCGCTTTGTGCAAAGCACTCAAGAACCACTCCCATGAATCTTCATTTTCTCCCTCCATAACCGCAAATGCGACGAGAAACATCCAATTATTGCCATCTATACCTGTTGCTGCAGCAATTACCCCCTTCCACTTGCCTTTCATGTGACAAGCATCAATACCAATATAAGGCCTACAACCCTTCAAGAATCCATTTATACATGCTCCAAGTGCAACAAAAAACCGCTGAAAATGTTGATTCTCTTTCACGGTCTCTACTTTAAACTCAATAACACTATGCGGATTTCTTCTTAGTAGCTCATCCTTCAAATCTCCAATTTGGGTGAATGAATCAACCCATCTCCCATGAATTTCTTCAAGTGCTAGCTCTTTTCCCTCCCACACACGATCATATGGCAATGAAATGTTGTACTTCGCCTCAAGTTTGGCCTTTAAATCTTTAGCTGCCACATTTCCATCTTTCTTTACATCGTCAATTATCCTGTCAGCTATCCATCCTTTTGTGGCATGTTTGTTTCCACATCGATTAATTCCATGACATGTATGTTTCGGCTGCATTGTTCTAACTTCAAAAGTAACCTCATCACTAGTAACAACAGCATGTATCCTCCAACTACATTCAAGAGTTGCACATCTTGCCGTTACCCGTGTTGTATCACTCTTATCCAAATGATACTCAAAATCATGAATCACCGCATAGTGGTTTAGAGCTCTTCTAAACGCTGTAACATGAGGAAACATTGAGCCTACCTCCATCTTTGGGTTGTCTTTTTCATATGAATACAACACATCATGTTCCAAATCAGGCTCTAACTCACCTTCCTCCTCCATATCACTATGCCGACTATGATAAATCTCTTCACTGTGGCAATAATCTGACCCTTCCTCGTAATCGGGATAACTTTCAGGCTCCAAAACTTCTTCATAAACATCATTTTGCTTCCTGGCCACATATATCACAATTTCTTTCTCTTTCTCATACAGCTGAAACATCAACCCATAACTGTTATCATCAACTACTTCACTAAAGGATTGTGTAGTAACTCTCTTGTCCAGGAAAAACAATGAGAGTGTTGTAGTTTCATCCAAAGCATACAAACTATGCACATCTTCTAACAAATCAACAAAACCATAATTTGTCTAATCTGAGTAAAATGTCTTTTGTTTGCCGAAACAATATTTCTTTTTGCTCCCGCTATTTATTAACTTGAAGAACCCATCATATTTCACTTTGAATTTGAAGCGAGATGAACTTGCACTGTAGAACATATAGACATTAATAATTGCAAATAAATTACTTAATCTCTTAATTAAGACCGATCTCATAAATTACCTTGAATTGTCCACCACTGACGCTTTTGTCTTTCTTCTAGCCTTCAACTTTTGACCAGGCAACATATTACTCATAAGATTTTCATTTTCAACGGTAGATTGATCATCAATAACAAAATAGCAGAATTGATCTTGATTATCCATGGTGATGGAGCATTGAGAATGTGATAAAACCTATCAAATAAGAAATTTATAAGTTAATTCAAGAACACTGCGTACTTTTGCTATTTGAGTGCACTGTATGTATACAAATCAAAATTAAAAAAAACGAAAACTAAAACGAAGTGCTGTATACAAATCAAAATTGATTGAAACGAAGTGCACACTGTACGTATACGAATTAAGGCTAATTGATTGAAACAAATAGTCAACCCATATTACATACCTTACGATTGAAATGAATGAGGTGCAACAAGATACACGTATGACCTTTGTTTTAGGGTTTGAAAGTTTAGAGATGGGAAGGAGGAGGATAAAAAAAATGAATAATTATAATTTTTTTTGGAAAGATGGAATAAAAATTTATTTATTTTAACAAATATCTCATCTTGGGCAATTTGACAAGATCTTTGTGTTTTAATGGGTATATAGCCCATTGTCAAATTTCAATGGGTATATTAACAATTAACCAACTTTCTAGGGGTATATAGCCGATTCCGCCATAAAACTATTATATAAAAAGCATCCGTACAACTGTACGGACACTAATCTAGTAAAAAAGGAAAAGAAAACATAACGCTATTGACAAGATGCTAAAACTTAAGCATGAGTGAGCACAGGTCCTCACCCTCATGTGCTTTCCTGCTAATCTCTTCCCCTTCTCTTTCGCACATTCGCCCTCCTGAATCTCGACTTCTTCGCCTCTCTTGAAATAAAAAACAAACTTTTCCAACCCCCGAACCCCCCCTCCCCCTAGCACATACGTCTCTTTCTTCCTCCTTGATTTTCATTGAATCGGTGCTCCCGCTTCAACACCTGACCCGTCCTCCCAGATTCAACATTCCATGGCTCCTGATTAATTTGCACTTATTTTTGTACCCTCCACACATCTGCAATAAATCCCCCCTTTCCCCTAACCGCAAACCTAAAATTTAAAACAAAACCTATTCACAAAAATGGCAATATCTTTTGTCGTGTAACCTTCAAATCTCAAGTTTTTAGTCCGAGACATCACATTCAACAAGATTAGTGAGCAAAGTCACCGCTTTCTAGGTCAACAATGCCAAATTTACCCCTTCCTCGACTTGCATGCAAGCCATCTAGGCTGCTAGACCGGATATAAAAGGAAAGAGCTCTAATTTTAGTCATTTTAAATATTTATTAGACTTTTTTTTTTATTTTATTTTGATGACTCAAAGATCGCTTGTCAATTTATTTCTTGGCTAATGGCTAATGGGAAAAAAAAAAAAGTTGGGTAAGAAGTTGGTTAATTAAAAAAGGGGACATTTAACGGGTTATTTTTGTAAATCTGTAATCTACGCCAGAAAAAACCTAGACGTGACCATTCTTTCTCAGACGGCACTCCCAAACACGAGCTCCACCGTCGACAACCAAAGGTTTTTTTCAATTTGGATTTCTCTGAATCTTCCTTCTTTCTTTGTTTTTCCGTTCTGGATTTCCTCGAGGAGGAATCAGAGAGTTTTATGTGCTGATTTTTCTTCTGGCACGGGTTTCATCTGCAGCTTAGCTCCATTTTTATACAGACCTCCAGAATCTCAATTGCAGCTTCCCTCTTCTAATTTGCTCCGGTTAATTAATTATGTAAACTTAATTATTGACTCACTAACAACAACAAAGATCTCTGATCATTTCCCTACTCAAAATTTCATGCTTTTTTTTTTTTTTAAAAACAAACTTGTTCTTGAGTAATTGGGGCTCAAATTGTTGGTAGTTGTGATACCTAGTTACTCTAATTATTTACCATCTTGCTTATTGTTATTTGGTGTTTGCTAGTTGGGCTCCCATGGTTAATCCATTTGTTATTCAGTTGCTGAGTAATTTGAACTTCTGGAGAATGTTAGAAGAAATTGAAGAAAAGTTATTTCTTCCTGAAAAATGAAGTCAATAGGCCCAATTTGTTGGTTAGTACCAAATTTGTTTTCCATAGTTCGTCCTTTTATTGTCTTATATACCGATGTGGTTGGAGATATAGTTGGATTTTAGATTTTGGCAATTTATAGATTCTTACATCGCATGACAACTTCCCCAATAAAACTCCATAGTTCTTGTTCTTATGTGTTGTGCCTCCCCCTGGAAAGACCTCTTATCATCTGCCTTTACCGCAAATAAGCTTTTTTTGCATTGAATCAGATTCCCGACCTCGAGATGCATTCAACATAAGCAAAAGATTTTCATCTGGTGGTGATTTATGGCAGCTAAAGCAATTTCCACGTTCTCTTGCTTCTCGTATTCTTCTTCTCCTAATCTTCAGCACAGACGATCTCCAAAGGTGAATTTAGCCTCAGCTTATTCCACTCCTCTAATTGTTCCATTTCTAGTTCGATCATCTTTTTCTCAATTAGGTTTGATTACTTCACGGATGCTTGTTAGACCTTCTTGGAAGAATATGTGAACTTTGAAATATCAAAGGGGATTATGGAATTTTGATATCAGTCTGATTTTATTTTCAGTTTTTTTTGTTTTCTATGTATTTCCAGCTATTGATTGGTGGAATAAGGGTTTTGCTTGGTAAATGGCACCTGATTGTATTCCAGTAGCAGTTTGGAATTTTCCAAAGTTGGATTTCTTTTTACACAAGCTATGGATTTTATACACGAACTGCCTGTCATTTATATCAGTTGCAATTAACCACATGTTATTCTCATAAGTCAGAAGTCAGAATTATTGAATTCCACATGTTATCACCATTTTATTAGCCACTTACAGCTCACACCCCTTATTCCGTCAAAAGCTTGTTATAAAAACGTAAAACACAGAAACGACCCCATTGTCATCGCTGATCTACCCGATTCAGTTCTCTTGTCCTTTCAACTTTTTTCTAATAGGTCTTAGGCTGAACAAGGGTTGTTGCCTTCTTGATGCTCAGTTGCTAACTGGTCTGGAAGGTGATAACTAGTGGTTTTTTACCGTTTCAAATATGGAGTATCGCTGTGGGGACAAAACTTCTTATTAATTTTTTATTTTTTATTTTTATTCGTTTATTTATTGTATGAGTATATGCCGTGACCTTCTTTATGTTCTAGCTAGCATTGTGGAAAAGATCTGGCGTATGCAGCAATTATAAAACCCGACATCTGGCAATTGATAAAGGTGGGTTGGCAATGTTCTCTTGGATTATACTTGCTAAAAACATAAAGCTCCTGGCACTCTCTCTTCTCTTTCTCCCTATTAAAGGTTGCCGTTTTCTGCAAGTACAGTGAGGTATATTTTGAAGTCACAAAAGAAAAATAGAGATATTCCATTTGCAAGGAATTGGATCTATGTATTGATGCTATTAGTATGGTAGCACCTATTACATGGATTTCAATGGAGTATTTCTAGAAGGAAAATATTTATATATAATATTAGTATTTTTAAAAAAAGAGTGAATTGTGGTAGCTTCAGATAATGTTGATCATTGTAGCTTCTTTTTTCTTGATGCTTTGTTATTGTGTTTGAACATATTGCATTCTTAATCATATTCAGAAATAGCACATATTCTTAATCATATCGTTATAATGTTTTTTTGATACACAATCATATCATTATCATTAAGTCTTAACCCTGATTACTTTAACTCAAATGATGTTCCTGAAGTGTTTTTCTTTTGGTATTATAAGCTATAAAGTAAGTTATTTACTCTTATAATAAGTGTCACCCCATATTATCTTAATCACATTATTGTTAGGGAATCTCAATTCTTTTTTCTGTTACCCTTCAATTTCTGCTGAGGGTCAGTTTGGTGCTCAAAGTTTTCCCCTTGAAAGACACAGGATACCTCTCAGCTTTTGTCTAGTTTCATTTTCTATCATGTTTTATGACTTGTACTCCTGTTATTTCTCTCTAGTGAGTGATGCTATTTTCTCATATTTATCATTGATAGTCTGGGTTTGAACTTTGAAGGATGAAAGTTGCTGAGTGATTCTAAAAATGTTTTTTTTGCTATACTTTACAGCCTGTCTTTATTATTAGTGTTTTTGCATTAGAAATGAAACTCATTTTTTAGTTCATATTGTAGTTTCTCCTCCATAAATGAAGCTACTAATGCAAAATATGTAGATATATAGTTGAATTCTTATCTGACTTCATCTATTATCCTATTTTATGACATGTTACCCTCTGTTGATTGGTGCTATGTTCTTGTATTTATCGTTGATAGTTTGACTCCAAAGAATTGCAGGTCCAATAAAAAGTGACTTTTGTTGTACTTAATGTTAATGCGTGTGGATTATAATAAAACTAATTTTTTATTCATTTTGTGTTTTCTCCTCCGTAATCAAAGCTACTAATGCCAATATGAAGATATATTGTTATTAATAGAGGGATCTGGTGCCGAGTTACAAAATGGGATATCGAGCAATTTTTTTAAAACTATTTGAGGTTTATCACTTGGATTTAAAGAAAATACTTTGGGCACCAAGCAAAACTGGTATAAGTTGCTGGGTATGAAACCGACATTCCCTGATCTCTTATACTTGTGTGTGAAGTAATTTTGCATGCCAAGTGAAATGGCATTTGTTTACTTCTATGTTAGAACTAATCTTTACTTGTCGGAGTATTCAGTTTCGGTCATGCGTAGATGCAAAAGGATTTCTTCTCATTTATTTTTAGAACTGTTCTTCATTTGCATTTAGTAGAGGTAGTGGTCTGAAGCTTTTTTTTTTTTTTGAAAGGGTCTCAAACTATTAGTATGTAACTACTGTGTGGTTATCTTCTTTTGGTTGAGCAGCACATTCATGCCAGTTCAAAAATGGGATGTTGGAAGTAGAAGGAAAATTTCGAAGGAGAGGCCTATGCCTTGCAGCTACCTTGAGAGATGATGTTACAAATGAAGGGATGGAAACAGATTCTTCAGATGATGAGGAATATAATCTGGGCACTGAATCTGAAAGCATTGCTCCTGAAACCAGTTATTTTGTTCAACATGAGGAAAATGGGGGTAAACCTGGTTTTATCTCATTCTACAGAACTCTGCCTAAAAGAGAGGTCTTGACTTCCTCATCAAGTTTACAGAAGAAGCATAATAGCATCCTCTGGTTTGTTGGTCCATCTGTTCTTGTTGCAACATTCATTTTTCCCTCACTTTATCTGCGCAGAATTCTATCAAGTATATTTGACGATTCTCTCTTGACAGGTAAGCAGCACAAAGCCTCTCTTTTTGACCTTTATCTAGTAGCGAGGTTAACAATATCATGAAAATTGAAGTTTAGTTTAACATCTCTTAAAATTAATCCACTTGTGCATATTCAACTGTGTATTGAGAATGAGATCATAGCATTCCTTTCTAAATATGAATCGGGATTCTGAGCTGATTAAATTAAACTGATTATTCCTTTCAACTGAAACTGATTATTCTTCACTTGAACTATTCAGAAGCTTTTTAACACATTTTTTCTCTCACATGTGCAGATTTTTTAATTTTGTTTTTCACTGAGGCTCTTTTCTACTGTGGTGTTGCTGTATTTATTTTTCTGATGGACTATCTGTGGAGACCTGCTCAGCCAATTTCCTCTACAAGTAGCAGCGGGAATTTAGCATCCCGCTTAAGTTATCGTATTTCTTCTGTTGCTATCTTGGTGCTCAGCCTTATAATTCCTCTGGTGACAATGGGCTTTGTTTGGCCATGGACTGGTCCTGCAGCATCAGCTACTCTAGCCCCTTACTTGGTTGGCATAGTTGTACAGTTCACGTTTGAGCAGTATGCAAGATACTTCAAGTCTCCTTCATGGCCTGTCATCCCCATCATCTTCCAAGTAAGTTGCATAGTTGCTTTTTTTTGAGCCACTGGAATCTAACATAATCTCGTAGAAATTCCCTTCACCTTTTGCAGAAGATATTTAATTTTAAATGATTTTTCATATCAAAAATAACTCAAATGTATTTTTCTTGCTTGGCAGAACTTGGAAATTTTCGGAGGCTTTCCTTTAGCTTCAGAATTCCTTTCACCTTTTCTATGTTTTTTTTTTCTTGGATGAAAACTGACTCAATACTGCAATATATTTCTTAATAGGTGTATAGATTACATCAGTTAAACCGAGCAGCTCAACTGGTCACAGCTCTATCCTTCACTGTGAGAGGGATTGAGATGACTCCGCACAATTTGGCTATCAATAACTCCTTGGGCACCCTGTTGAACGTCCTCCAACTTCTTGGAATACTTTGTATTTGGTCACTCTCTAGCTTCCTTGTGCGCTTCTTCCCTTCTTCTTCAGTTACAGGGTTATAGTAGGAAGCTTGGAATTTACCTGATTAGCTGATTGCTGGCCATATCCATTGGTATTTTTGAACTCTCAAGAGAATGAAAAGGTGTAAATCAGGTGTGTACAGAACCATCCTACTACCAATTTACGATACATCTAAGAGATTAAGAAACACACCATGTAGATTACAGATTCTTTATTCTAAATCTAATTGGACTGGAGAATGAGCAGATTATAGTGCATTCTCTAAAGGTGAAAATCTGGTAACTTTGTTGCTTTGATGTTTGCAAAGTGTTGGGGCAGGAAGTTTTACCTTTTAGGGCTAAGAACTTGCAAGCAACATCCTCTTCTAAGGACAAAGATCACAATCATTGATGGAAAACCTAGCTTTTTCTATAGATCGTTTTGTTAGGTTTTGGAAGTTGAACCTCTTCTGATTTCCTTGTTCATCTAACGACTAGTTTGCATAAGATACACAACATGAGCAGCTACTCTTAGAACTGATCTTTGTTGGTTACAGGACCCTTTTGTCCCCAACAACTGAACTTCCATATGTTAGTTGTATTGTTTGTTGTGTGTAGATCCTTGTGAACCATTCTTACGATGTTATTTGTGAATAGATCCTGCCCTTTTTTTTTAACAGGAAATAATTCGAAATCCCAGACGACAACAAAAATCTTGGAAATCGAGAGGCCGAATGAAATCGGCTGACGGGCTAACCATCATGATACAAACAGACAAAGCAAATACAAGAAGGGAAAACCCAAATACAAAGATCCTGCCCATTGAATAGTAAAATAAATTTGGTAGATTAAAGAACTTTTTCTGAATATTTTTTTTAAAAATAAACAATAGGTGTGATCGTTAAAAAATTGAACTAATTAAAATACCCCACCTTTGGGGGTATGTTAAAAATATATCATCAACTTTCAAATGTAATAAAAATATCATGACCTTTGAGGATAGTGATAATATATTACCATGAGTTTTCTCACGAGTAAAAAATGATGACATAATGCAGCATACATGTATTTTTTTAACAAGGGTTTTTTTAAACGATTTCCTTAGAAAAAAAATAAAGAATTGAACCGGGTTCATACCCAACACCTTTTTCTCCCTCCTATCTTCTTCAATGGTCGCTTCTTGAACTGTTTTCTAGGTCTTCTTGGTAGATCATGGTTCCTCTTCAATGACAGTCTTCCTCCCTTGTGGTCGATTATCTTGAGCTGTCTCTCTCACATCTTCTTCCTCTTTGATTCATTCACGGATTTGGCTAAGTAAGTTTTTTTTCCCTCTTCGTTGTTGTTGGTTTAGTTTTGTTGTCAGGTTGATGTTAAGAATAGTCGTGTTGTGTTAATTTGAGGCAATTTTGACTGAATTAGTTGCTTGGTTGAATCAATTTCATTTTTTCGGGTTTAATTTTGTTGTCGGTTTATTTTTTTTTCCTAAGGAAACCGTTCAAGAAAACCCAATTTTAGTGCTATATAATTTGTAAAAAAGCTTCCACACAGACTGCTTGTTAAAAAAAATCCATATAGGCCGTCTTGTCAGCATTTTTGACCCATGAGAAAACTCGTGGTAATATATTACCACTACCCTCAAAGGTCGGAATATGTTTATTACATTTGAAAGTTGGGGATATATTTTTACCATACCCCAAAAGGTGGGGGTATTTTAATTAGTTTTCCTAAAAATACACACAACCCTCACTTGTGAGTGCGTGTTGCAAAATTTGTGATAAATTATTTATTTATTTATTTGGAAAGCAATTAGAGGCCTGACTCCTTTAGAGGCCTCATTAAAAAAAACACACACCACCCTCACCTTTGCACACCACCCTCACCTTTGCGTGCGTGTTGCAAAATTTGTGATAAAGTTTTTATTTATTTATTTGGAAATCAATTACAGGTCTGGCTCATCGAGAGGTCGATAAAGTCGGCAGACGACGAACCGTCAAATAAACCAATTAAAATGAATAGGTGCAATACAAATAGTGACAAGTACACAATTCTGGGTGTATAAGCGAAGCTAGTCCGTTACGCTGGGGACAACACATAATTATATTTTAAACATTGAAAAAATATTTTATATAAATATTTTATCATAAAAAAACATGTAGACATCTATCTATTTAGGGGCAATTTGTAAAATTAAAATATCCAAAAAAGTTGCTCCAATTAGGGAAGTTTCCAAAAATTTGTAAAAATTGGTGGAGTGTCCATCCCTGCTGCCCCCCATCCTCAGTGCCCCCAAGCGCCCCCCCCCCCCCCTCGCGTGTCCATTTTTTTTTTACATGTCAGCACTTTCTGTTATGCAAATATAACCCGATGTTATGCACATATAATATTATTTTATGCAAATATAATATTATGTTATGCAAGCTTAAACAACCTTATGGAAAGAATATGCACATGCATTTGTATTTTAAAATTGCATTAATACATCTTATTTGCACATAAGCACATCACTCTACCATTGACCTAAGAGGCTTTTAAAATTGCATTAATGTCAACGTCGATGTTGTTGACACCGACATTCCTAACACCGCAGACACTGGCATTGTTGACACTGCTGACATTGTCACCACTAACATTGCGAACACCAGTAACATTTTTCGTGTCAGCGCTGACGCTGATGTCGGCTGACGTCGACACCGGAGATGTTGACTGACGCCGACACCGGAGATGTTGATGCTCATGTTGGCTGACGCCGGCGTCGAATATGTTTTTTTCCGTGTCAGCAGCACTGATGTTGATATTACTGATACCGACATCGAAGATGCTGCCATTGAAGTTGACGTTGTTGACGTCAACATTGGAGATGCTGACACTGCTGACACTGACATCGGAGATGTCGGTTGATGAAGGGTTTATTTTCAATCAAATAAATTTATAAGATCGAAACCCCGCTATAGTATAGTAGGGTCAAGTTCGTCCGCAGGGAGAAAGTCAGTGACTAAATTCTAGTTACCAAAGAGCAAGAAATAACAAGAAGAGATGACAAAAATAGAGATTTTTTTGGGTTTTAAAGTTGCTGAATTTTTGGAATAAAATCAATATTATGAAAGATCTAGGACGTAGGGATCACCACAACGATAATCATACAAGCATCGCAATGAATCAAGTAAAAATCATGTTTTTATATATTAAATATGTCAACTTGCATCAACCTTAGCAAAGCAATCAATTTATTTTCACAAATTAATTAACTTTACTAACAATCTTAATTAGGTTATCAAACTTGCGTTCAAAATCCTAATTACTATCCAATTCACAATTCAATCTTTCAATTCAATTGCAAAAGGGAATTTCCCCAATTTTCATTGAGTACTTAAGCATATAAAATAGATAAAACCAATCAATTCATCAATTCATAGCAAAATTGCAAGCATAACTATCGTTGGGATCACCCCAACCCTAGAAAAGGCGACTACTCACGCATAAACATGGTAGACAATGTAAAATTCATGAAATAAATAAAAATCAGAAATTCAAATTGCATAAAAACCTGAGAATAACGTCAACAAAGCGTCCCAAAAGCCCTCACAAAACGTTCTCCAACTTTTGCCGAAGAAATCGCTTCAAAAAGCTCTCAAATCCACTTACAAACGCTCTCTAAACGTGTGCTGAGAATTCTAAAAGTGTGCTGAAAAGTAGTGGCAAGAGAGAGACTCCTCCAAACCCTAAAAATCCTATTTATATTTAATAGCCCATAGACTAAATTAGGAAATAATAAATATATCAATTTTATCTAAAGTCTATCTAAGAAAAAAGGTAAAAATAATCAAATCCGGGTAAATAAGGTCCGCTGAGAACCATACCGAAGCGGGTGACCTCGGTACCGACCCCCCTTAGAGTCGGTATGACACACTGTTGCCTTTTCTTGCTTCGCACTTCCAGATTGAGCCTCGGTACCGACCCCCCTTAGGGTCGGTATGGGGTCGGTATGACGGTAATCCATCTCGGACTTAGGGAAACGCCCGTATCTCCTTCGTTATAACTCCGATTGCTTCCGTTCTTTTTCCTATGCACTCTAAATTCTCTTGCACTTCTTTTCAATGTTGAAAGTTTCTTCAAAAACAGCTCCCAAAATTCTGTAAAACACATAAAAACTAGCGAAGACATCTATTTTTCATGAAATATGAAAACACATGCAAAAGACACTAAACCCAATGCAAAACTCTATGAAAATGACTTAAATAAATGATAAAACATATGGAAAAATATGACTAAAAACATGCACATCAAAATACCCCATACTTAGACTTGCTTATCTTCAAGCAATAACCAAACAAAACCAATACCTACAACACATCATTCAAGTCTTCGCCCTTGTCAAAAGCAACATCATAAAGTTGTAGCAAAGCAAAGCAAGTGAATTTAACGTCATCGCACATATATGAACGATCCATAGGCATAGGCAATATAAATCCAACCTCACAGGATTAATGTGTTTACACTCAATTCTCAATGTGTTTAGGCTATGAAGACCAACTCTCAACTCAATTCCATATACAAACTCATAAACATTGCAATTTATAATGTAAATCCACTTCGCAACCAATTATGTAAATGAAAACAAGAACCATCAAGAGGACTTCGCTCAATGGAAGACTTCAAAGAAGACTCCATTCGGCGGGGTTGTAATGTGGCTTGGTAAGAAATAAAGGGTATGAAATTATTTGGCTATGTGGTGCTTAATAAAATCCGGGAATCAAGACTCCTAAATTTCCAACACAACACAACTCAACCAAACCATAACTCTCAATCATATGCATCAACCAAACTCTCCAACTCATCTCAATGAAGAACACAACATCTCAAACTCAATAAACCTCTCAAAAATATAAATCTTGCAAAAATAAAGGAAATAAGGTAAATTTGGCTCATGCACTTTTATTCACAAACATATACTTCTCTTTCTTTCTTTCTCTTTTTTTTTTCGAATTTTTTTTCTTTTCTGAATTTCGTTTTTTTTAAGCGAAAAATAACATAATAAAAATAATAAAAAAATAGTGCATTTAGGGTGAGCCAAAAATCCTTTTACATAATATGCATAGCAAGATAAAATATAAAACCAACCCATAACTCAATAAACTAAAAAATCCTTCTCACTTGAAATCAAACACATGCTCATTCCTTCCACAAACCATCCTTCCAACCAACCCTAAGTCTTAATTCCCAAATGAGGGTCAGGCTCAATTCGGCTATAGATAATTTTGTGGAGCTTATAAATAAAGGGCTCATGCTAATGTTCTGGCTTCAAGAAGAGATAATACATGGTAGGTAAATAGAGGATAAAATTGGCTTAAAAGATGCCTCCATCCTTTAATTCTCTGTGAGATCTGCAGTAGGTTAGTTAGGCAGTTGAGATAGAGAGAGATATGAGAAGTAAACCATAATTGTATTGAATGAGTCTCGAACACTGTCTTGGCTTTACATTTATACACTTTTCCTCAGTCTGAGGCTCTCCCTTCTTAACAATACCTCCCTCCTGAGAAAAACACCTTGTCCACAAGGTGAGTTAAGACACAAAATCAGGAAATTGGCGTATGATGTGGCCAGCTGGTTCCCAGGTGGCCTCTTCTGATGGCAAATTGTCCCATTTGATGAGCCATTCGACCACTGGTTCACCATTGGAGAGATGGTGCACACGGGTATCCAGTACTGATTCCGGAGATGTAACAATCACTCCTTCTTCTGTCGTCAAGGGTGGCTCTTGAATAACCACTGTCCTGTCCCCTATCTTCTTCTTGGGCTGTGAAATGTGAAACACTGGATGGAGTTTGGAAGTTGGAGGCAACAACAACCTGTAGGCAGCATTTCCTACTCTGGCTAACACCTCAAATGGACCATAGTACTTAGCACTCAGTTTCACACACCTTCGTACAACTAAGGTAGACTGTCTATAGGGCTGGAGCTTCAGATAGACTAAGTCCCCAACTTGTAGAGTCCTCTCCGACCTGTGTCTATCCGCAAAGAATTTCATTATCCCTTTAGCTACCTCTAATATTGTTTTCAGAATTTCCAGTGCCTTGTCCCTCTTCTGAAGCCAATCTTCAATAGCAGTTGTGGTGACACTGCTGGACATGGCTCCCAGCATGGGTGGAGCATAGCCATAGAGTGCTTGAAAGGGTGACATGTTTAAAGCCGTGTGGTAAGACGTGTTGTACCACCATTCAGCAAGAGGAATCCACTTTGCCCATTGCTTAGGCAAGCCTGAAGACATGCACCTTAAGTAGCTTTCAAGGCACTGGTTAACTCTCTCCGTCTGCCCATCCGTCTGAGGGTGGTAGGCTGTTGATAGTTTGAGAGTGGTTCATAATACTGTGAAGAGTTCCTTCCAAAAGTGGCTTGTGAATACCTTATCCCGATCAGATACAATGTCCTGTGGAAGGCCATGTAATTTGTAGACGGTGTTCAAGAAAGCTTGAGCCACCTGACTTGCTGTAAATGGGTGAGATAACAAGATAAAATGGATGTATTTTGTCAGTCTGTCCACCACAACCAATACCACATCAAACCCATTCGACTTCGGCAAACCCTCCACAAAATCCATTCCCACTGAATGCCAAGGCAATATTGGAGTGGGTAGAGGCTGCATCAATCCGGGGTAAGCTACAGTTTCGTGTTTATGTCTCTGACATACATCACATTCGCGAATGAATTGTTCCACAAAGGCCTTCATTCCTTTTCAGTAAAACAAGTTCTTGAGCCGTTGATAAGTGGCTCTCATTCCTGAGTGCCCTCCCATTGACTCTGCATGAAAGGCCATGACAATCTGGTGGCGAAGTTCATCCACTTTCCCTACCACCAGTCTCCCCTTGTACCTCAAAAGATCCCCTTGCAATTTAAAATTAGAGGTAGCATCAACTGCAGCCTCTTCTTTGCGTGAAGCAACTTCTGGGTCATCTCTGTAACTCTCGATTACTTCTGTCATCCACAAGGGTTGTACCACCACTAAGCCATGACAATGCCCAGTTTCATTTCGACGCCTGGACAAGGCATCAGCCACAACATTGGAAGCTCCTTTCCTATACTGAATTGAATATGATAGCCCAAATAATTTCCTAATTTCTTTCTTCCGTAAATGAGATCGAACAGATGTTTGAGGCTCTGGTGATCAGTGAGAATCACAAAGGGATTTGGCTCAAGGTAGTGCCTCCACTTTTCAACTGCGAGAAGGATAACCAATAATTCCTTTTCGTATGTCGATAGCAGGAGGTGTTGGCCGTGCAAAGCCTTACTGATGAATGCAATTGGCCGGTGCTGTTGCATTAGCACGGCTCCAATGCCTTCCCCACACGCATCCGCCTCCACCCAGAATGGAATAAAGAAATCCGGCAAGGCCAAAATGGGTGGTGAAGACAACAAGGATCATATATGTTTGAATGCGCTGTCACTGTCTTCTGATCAAGCGAAGGCATCTTTCCTTAGCAATTCAGTCAGTGGTCGGCATATCACTCCAAAATTCCTGATAAATCGACGGTAATACCCAACCAGACCAAGGAAACTCCGTAATTCCTTCACATTCGCAGGTGTAGGCCACTTAGAAATGGCCTCAGTCTTTGCTTCATCTGTGGAAACTCCTTTTCTAGAAATCATTTGACCCAAGTACTCAATGTTGAGAGACAGCAAAACTGCACTTGGATTTCTCAGCAAAAAGTTGGTGATCTCGTAATGACTGTAAAACCACTTCAAGATGCTGGATGTGGTGGTGGATATCACTGCTATAAACCAAAATGTCGTCGAAGAAGACGAGCACAAATTTCCTCAAAAATTCCCCAAAAACTGTATTCATCATAGCCTGGAAGGTTGCAGGAGCGTTTGTCAGCCCGAATGGCATAACTTTGAACTCGAAGTGGCCATGGTGAGTCCTGAACGCTGTTTTGTGTATGTCACCCTCCAACACTTGCACTTGGTGATATCCTGCTCTGAGATCAAGTTTAGAAAACACAGAAGCTCCACTCAGTTCGTCCAACACTTCCTCAATGTGTGGGATCGGGAACTTGTCCTTGATGGTAATCTCATTGAGGCGCCTGTAATCAATGCAAAATCTTCATGTGCCATCCTTCTTTTTAACCAACAATGTGGGAGATACAAAAGGACTTTGGCTCGGTCTAATTAACCCTGTTGTCAACATCTCTTTAACTTGCCTTTCTATCTCATCTTTTTGGCCATACGGGTATCTATAAGGCCTGGAGCACACTGGTTGAGCTCCCTGTTGCAGGGGTATGCTATGCTCAAATCCTCTCTCTGGTGGCAGCTGTGTTGGAACTGCAAAAACGTCACTGAACTTGTCAAGCAAGGACTTCATACCAGCTGGTGCCTCATCTTCCACTGCTTTCAGCTGAAAAATTTGAGCTAACTGAACCACACATTCATGTTTCTGAGAATGAATTAAGGTGCACAACTCCTTGCTTGTAATACATTTGACTGATGCCTCCTCCTTTTTGGTCACATTCACTTGTAACCTCACACGTTGGCCATCTTTCATAAAGGCAATCTGCACCTTATTTTAATCAAATTCAATGGGGCTGTATTTTTTCATCCAATTCACCCCCAAAAGTAGCTCAAAATCTCCTACTCTGAGAGCTCTAATATCAAACACATACTCCCCACCTTGCATAGACCATTTGAAGCCTTTACACTCCTGCCTACAATACATCTTCTCCTTATTCAACCCTTTAACAATCATTAAGTTGGTATGTTGCAAATGGAACCCAACTTCCTTGGCCAATTTAGGATCGACAAAGCTATGGGTACTTCCACTATCTATCAACACATTAACCAACCTCTTCCCCACATATCCCTTGATCAAAATAGAAGTGTCAGATTCATTACCTGACATAATAGCATTCCTGTACCTCATCACTTGACTCCACTGTCTCCGGTTGTTCCCCCCTGTAATTCATGGCATTCTGTTTCTTCTTCCTCCGCAGCAAGGAACTTCACAGAGGATGATTTGCACCTATGTCCCACGAAGTACTTATCGCCACATCGATAGCACAGTCCAGGTGTTCTCTTGAACTCACTGCTCGGCGTCTCCATCCCCCTCTGGTTGCTCACATTCTTGGACCCCAAGGGTCCAGATCTGGGACTGTTTTGCCAGTTCGATCCCGTAAAAGACCCTTTCCAAGTCGGCTTACTTGCTTTCATGATTGCCTGAACCGCGTCGCTGTGTAACCTAGCCAAATCCAAAGCTTATGCTAATTCCCTGGGCCTTCCTAATTTCACAAGGGATTTGATTTCAGCCTTGAGACCGCTAATATAGCTTGAAACAAAGTAGATTTCAGGAAGATGAGGATTAAACATCAACATTCCCGCACGCAATTCTTCAAATTGCTCGTTGTAATCCTCCAATTCACCTTCCTGAACCAGTTTATTGAAATCCTCCATGATTTCAACCCCTTGTTTTTTCTCGAATCGACTGCAAAGAGCTTCACTCATCTCCTTCCAGCGAACACCCTTACGCTGCATCAAGTAGCCTTGGATTTACACATCCGCCTGATCCTGCATATTCATGGCTGCGATTTCTACTTTCTAGTGCTCTGGAATCCCAAAAATGGCAAAGTACTTTTCGCTCTTCCTCACCCAACTTCTTGGCTTGCGACCGTCAAATACGGGAAACTCCAATTTTGGAAATCGATTTCCCGACCACGCCGCTCCGGTTGATGTCTGGCCCTCGTTACGCAGTGGTGGAATCTTGTACACTCCATGGTCCTCTGCGTTTGATCCCGGAGTCTTTTCTTACTGATCAGCGGATCCAAATGACGTCGGACCTCACCCTTGCTGATTCTTGAACGAATCCAATAATCTTGCAAAATTCTGCTCCGTCTGCACCTGAATCTGCTCCGCCATTCTCGCAATGCTGTGCTCCGTCTTGGCCTGTAACCGATCCATCTTTGCTTCCATCTTGGAGCGCAATTCAGTAGTAGCCGCCTTCAATTCCTCGATCGCCTTGTGCTGCTCTTCCTGCCGCTGAACAGCTTCGATCAACTGTCCGTGTGAATTGGCGGTGAATTGCTGGAGATGTTGCAAGTGGCTCTCGATATTTTCCAATGCCTTGAATCGCGTACTGTCCGCCATGGTCGAGGAGACGTCAAGTCTGATACCAATCTGTTAGATCTGCAGTAGGTTAGTTAGACAGTTGAGATAGAGAGAGATATGAGAAGTAAACCACAATTGTATTGAATGAGTCTCGAACACTGTCTTGGCTTTACAATTATACACTTTTCCTCAGTCTAAGGCTCTCCCTTCTTAACATTCTCATTCACGTAAACATATAAATGCATTGGCCTTGAATAACTATCACAACATTTAGAGATGCATAAGAAGAGTAAGTACACTCAAGAAAGCAGAGGGATTTTTATATGTTCTCCCTATAAGGCCAAAATTCTCACTAGGACAAATTTTGTTGGATTTAAACCTTTAGCCTAGGATTATATGTGCTCAATTTCATCACAAGTTTACAATCCACGTAAAAACAATTTTAAGGACTTAGGCTAAACCTTCCAAACATGTCATAGGATTTACATAATCAAGTTAGTCATTATTTATCATCACAGGACATCTAAGTTAGGGTATAAAAACCAAGACAAAATATAAGACAAAAGAAAAGTAAACATGCATTTTTTTTTTTTTTCGACATTTTTTCATTTTTTTCTCTCCAGATTTTATGAAACTAAAAGCAAGACTAAAGTGAATAAAACATAAAATGCATAAAACTTAAACATGAATGCATAACATAATCCATAAAATAAGGTGCAACACATAAAACATGATCCAAAACACATAAAACGGACACAAATAAGTTTTCTGAATCCCCGCCCCATACTTAAAAATAGACAGTGTCCCCGTTGTCAAAAGAAAAATCAAAGTAAAAGGGAAAAGACTCAAAAACTCACAAAAGAAATTCAGAAGCTGCTGAAGACATCCATAAGCTCTACGGAGAAGGCGGTGGGGGTGGAAGTCAACGCTGTGGAAACAAAGAAGATGCCCACGCCATGAAGGAATACTGGTTCGTTTCCTGCTTGTCCATCCTCTTATTCAAGCGTGTAAACTCCTCCATAAGAGCACCCTGTCTATGCTGCAGGGCCTCCTGGCTCAGTCTCAGAGGTCTAAGCTCATCCATGACGTCAGTAAGGCTAGGAGGATGTTGGGGCGCAGATCTGCTCGAGCCAGCCCCAGCAGAAAAGGGGCGGCTACCGGGCCTAGTGTCATGATCCATATAGTCGGTGTCGTGCTTCTGCTGCATGTGCTCATGGTGAAATCCTTGCCCAAATGATCCAAAACCATCAAATATACTAGGTGGAGGCACGGCCAACTCAAAAGTACTCTCGGGGCGGGGGTATCTAGATGGTCTCTATCGTCTCAGAGGATCATTCAGAATATCCTCTGGAGTCGGTGAAGGTGCAGAAGCCTAAATGACAAACCCGTTGGGGACATAAAGCAAGTCCATAGTAGGCCTGGTAATCTCCACCTCGTGATCATGAAAAACTGAAAGAAGCTTGTCTCTGTTGCGCTTGATCACACTAGCACTAATCAAATATGCAGTATCAATCATCAGAGTGGGTACAACCTTGTATCCGGTGAAGTCAACCTCAAGGCGCCTGGCCAACAACGCCACTAGGCTTCCATACCATATTTCTTCCGTTCGTGCTCTATAGGCCAAGACATGCATAATGAACTCAAACCCCAAGTTCAGGGGTGTCTGCATCTCAAATAGTACCCCTCTCAAACACTCCACTTCAGTTCCAGTGGGCCGGGACAATTCCTTCTTGGCCCAGATGGTGCAGCCAAAAAGTCGCAAAATAATACGGAAGAGTGGGTTTGCAATGTCCTTACCCTGAAGTGCTCTAAGAGGCCAGCTAGACGTGCCAGTGATCAGTGTCCAGGTCACAAGAGCCTTGCAGCTGGAATGACTATATGGCACTACTGGGTTAGGAAATCCCAGCAATGCATTGAATTGCTGCAACGTGAAGGTGTGCTGAACATTCCCCAGCTGGAATGTAATCGGGCCCACAAAATCTAGGCTAGTCATATCGCTTGCCAACGTAGCCATGAATTCTGCAGTAAGAGCGGGGTAGTGGTGGGGGACATGATCCAGAAGACTAGTGGCGCCTAAGTAAGAGAAGGCCTCCAATAAGTCATCATGTACCCCAAGGCGGTCTCCATCATTAGGGCTATACCATCGGGCCTTCAGATTGCCCTTCTTGTGGAACTCCTTGTAGTCCTTCTTCAGACGGGAGTCGGAGATGATGACATTATCCAACGGGACTGTAGTGGATGACTCCCTAGCCCTCTTGCTACGCTGACGACTAAACATTTTCCTGGACAAGACAAACCAAGTGAAAACTAAAATCTTTTCGAAAACAGTGAAACCAAACCAAATCAGATAAACTCAAAAGAAGCTAACATCTAACCATGCAAATTAAGAATGATAATATGCACTAGAAAAACATATAAACACATAAAGACCGAGTGCATATAAATAGCCAAGCGCAAGAGATACCACCTAATAAAATAATCGCATATAAACAATATAAAATAAGCTTCAATGCATATAAACTCACCATCATGGCAAATAGAATGCATTACCCATTTATATAACCATATGCCCCACTTAAACTATATGAATAGGAAAAACAATATAGACAATATAATCATCATGTAATATCACTATAATGCAGCACCTAATCATAAGACCATATACTCAAGAAAAGTAACATAAGTAATGCAAAACTCAATATGCACAAACCAACCATGACAACCCCATACTTAAGTTCAAAACAAGTCAAATAAATATGCAATGGATATATAACTTGTTTGCAATGTCAAATCATGCAAGGGAATAGATTTTATGCTATAATAGAAGAAGCTAATCAACCAAAAGCATAAAAATCAATTCCAAAATCAAAGCCTGAAACAGATCGCAATGAAATTTTAAAATCTAATTAGCTCACAATCCATAAACAATTTGACAATGCTATGAACATAAAAGTATCTCTAAATAAACCCAACAACACAACCATATCATCAATTTCGACCAATTTGGCTTTCGGCAAAAAGTCCCAAATTCCGCTCCTAAATCAAACCCTAGGTTTTCAATCTCAACCTAAATCATCAAATCAATCAAAATAATTGAAATAGACAAGCTTAGGGTAAGAAATCATACCAAAATTGAGTAGAAAGAGGAAGAAAATTCGGGATTTCGAAGGTGTAACGAACCGAGCCAATTAAACAGTGACTTGGGCGAAAGTGGTTCGGTGTGGGTGCTGCAGGGCTCGAACCGGGTCAGATTTGGGCTCAAGGGGTGCGGCTGGTGGAGGTGGTTCGAGTGTGGCGTGGCTGGTGGGTCAAGGTGGCTCGTTGGTGGTGTAGGAGACGAAGGAAACGAACAACGAACATGAGAGAGAGAGAGAGTGGGCTCGGTGTGGGTGGTTCTGGGCTCGAGCCGGGGTGAGCCTGGGCTCCTTGGGTGCGGCTGGGGCTAGGGGTCCGACCGACGGTGATGGGTGGCCCGAGCTCGGCTCGGTGGAGGCGAGGGCGGCTTGGAGAGTAGAAGGAGGCTGGGCTCGGTGAAGCTTCGATTCAGCAGAGGGAAGAAAGAAAGGAGAAAGAAAAGAAGACAGGCGGTGGAGGTTTTAATTTATTTATTATTATTTTTTTAAAAAAAAATTTTCAAAAATTCCGTAGGGGTCGGTACCGAGGCTATGGGGGGTCGGTATGGCCTCGGTACAACCTACTGGAATTTGAGAATTATTCGAATATACTTACCTGATCCGCCAGGGGGGTCGGTACAACCTCGGTACAGTCCCGTTTCTTGCTCCGATCTCTGTTTTTCACCCGTTTTCACCATGGTCACCTCTCAAGACATGCATGGTTAGTGCAATATGTTCTATCCCAGCTAACTTACCTATCCTAAAATTTAAAAATAAAACTAAAATTTAAAAGGGAAAGGAAAACAAAGCGGGTTGCCTCCCGTAAGCGCTACCTTTAACGTCGTTAGCTTGACGTGGTTACCTCAACTTCATTCTAATGATGTAAGAGCCCAAGTGACTCTTATTTCTTCCTCCAGATCCATTCTATCATAGTATTTCTTGAGTAGGTGGCCATTGACCTTGAATATGGCCCCTCCTTCATCAACTAGGTCCACCGCTCCATGGGGATAGATATGATGAACCACAAATGGTCCACTCTATCGTGATCTAAGCTTCCTTGGGAACAAACACAATCGAGAATTGAAAAGAAGAACCTTATCACCTACCTCATATGTCTTTGGCACCAACTTCTTGTCATGTTACTTCTTGGTGCGCTCCTTGTAGATTTCGGCGTTTTGATAAGCTTTGAGCCTCAACTCCTCCAAATCTTGCAAGTCCATGAATCTCTTCGCTCCGGCCGCGTCAAGGTCCATGTTGAGCTCCTTAAGAGCCCATAATGCTCTATGCTCAAGCTCGACGGGCAAATGACAAGACTTGCCATTAAACAAGTTGTAAGGAGTTGTGCGAAATGGTGTCTTGTACGCCATCCTATAAGCCCACAACGCATCATCTAGCTTTGATGCCCAATCCTTCCTCGAGCGTGACACCGTTTTCTCTAAGATGCTCTTGATTTGTCAATTTGAAACCTCCACTTGGCCGCTAGTTTGAGGGTGGTAAGGTGTTGCCACCCTATGAGACACCCCATACTTAGCCAAAAGAGCTTCAAAGCCCCTCTCTATGAAGTGAGATCCTCCATCGCTAATAAGAAATCGTGGGATACCAAAACGGGGAAATATGTTAGTCTTCATAAATCTAGCTACAACTTTAAGATCATTAGTACGAGTAGCTATAGCTTCAACCCATTTAGAAACATATTCTACCGCTACCAAAATATATTTATAGGGCCCAGATGAAGGGAAGGGTCCCATAAAATCAATACCCCAAACGTCAAAAAGTTCAACCTCTAGGATACCGGTAAGAGGGTTCTCATGCCTCCATGTGATGTTCCCCGCTCTTTGGCACTCATCGCAACTTTCAATGTAAGCATGTACATCCTTGAACGAAGTAGGCCAATAGAAGCCACTTTGAAGAATCTTCGCTGTGGTCTTGAAACTCTTTGCGTGGCCGCCCGTTGGAAGGGTGTGACAATGCTTGATTATGCTCTCAATCTCCTCATCCGGTACACAACGTCTAAAAATATGGTCGCTCCCCTGCTTGAATAAGTAGGGATCATCCCAATAGTATTGCTTGACGTCGTGGAGAAACTTCTTCTTGGCTTGCGAAGTCAAATCCTTAGGGATTTCTCCCCCTACAATGTAATTAGCAAAATCCGCAAACCAAGGGTTCCTCGACCCTCTAATAGCACAAATATGATGAGATAGAGGAGAAGAAGGGGGGGGAGGGGGGGGTATAAAAGGAATCCTCACCAGAACCTACCGAATCGTTTCGCATGAGGCTTTCGTCCGGCCTGAAGTCATTGATTGGTACTTGATCTTCGGACTCCATGAGGTGGTCTAAAGGCAACCTAGACAAATGGTCAGCCACCAAATTCTCTGCTCTCTTCTTGTCCCTAATTTCACAATCAAATTCTTGCAACAAAAGCATCAAACGAAGAAGCCTAGGCTTGGCATCCTTCTTAGTCATCAAATATCTTACCGCGGCATGATCCGTATAGACAATGACCTTAGAACCTACTAAATAAGTACGAAACTTTTCAAAGGCAAATACCACGACGAGGAATTCCTTCTCCGTCGTGGTGTACTTACCTTATGCTTCGTCAAGTGTCTTACTAGATGGCATGAAGCTTCTTGTCCTTCCTTTGCCCAAGCACGGTACCTACGACATAGTCACTAGCATCACACATGATCTCAAACGGTAGGTTCCAATCGGGCGATTGCATAATAGGAGCGGAGACAAGGGCTTCTCTCAATTTTTTGAATGCTTCAAGACACTCTGTAGAAAACTCAAAAGCTTCATCCTTCATAAGCAAGTTAGTTAAAGGTTTAGCAATTTTTGAGAAGTCTTGAATGAATCTCCTATAAAAGCCTGCATGTCCTAGAAAGCTCCTAATATCCTTAACATTAGTGGGAGGAGGTAATTTTTCAATCAATTCAATTTTAGCACAATCTACCTCAATTCCCCCTTTTGAAACCAAATGCCCAAGAACAATTCCCTCTTGAACCATGAAGTGACATTTTTCCCAATTAAGCACTAAATTAGTTTCTTCACATCTTTCTAGGACCCTACTCAAGTTGGCAAGACATGAATCAAAAGAAGAACCATAAACAGAAAAATCATCCATAAACACTTCTACTATATCCTCAATCATATCAGAAAAAATAGCCATCATACACCTTTGAAAAGTTGCAGGGGCATTGCAAAGTGTTGTTGCAGGAGGATGGTCAAGTATGAAATAAATATAAAGTATAGATCAGACTGACTTCCCTGTCTCAGCAAATAAATACAAGACATCCTCCCGTTGTAGTAAGAGAATAGTCAGGATCGAATCCACGAGGAAGCACGTCAGCAGTTCTCAGGTAGCTGTAAATTCTCACAGGCAAAGCAGAAAGACAGAAACAAAGGAACAAAGAAACAGAAATAAAAGCAGAAAATAACAAAAGCAAAGAACAAAGCAAAACAGAAAAGACAAAGCAAAGCAGAAACTAAAAGCAAAGCAAAGGCTCGTCGATCTCGACAAACAGTACTCGAGATCGACCACATCAGTCGACAACAGAAAATCGGAAATCACAGCAGACAGGCAAACCCGGCAAGGGCAACTCGATCTCGACAACCCCTACTCGAGATCGACAAGAGACAAGTCGACAGAAACTTTAGAAATCGACAACAGAAGACAACTCTACTCGACCTAGACGAAGCGTACTCGAGATCGAGTACAACCAACTCGAGATCGACAAGATCTCCTCTGTATCGACAAGAATTGATAGAAAATATAAATTGCAAATTCGAATGCAGAATTCAGATTTTCGACAGAAATAAACTCAATATAATAAAAGACTTCCAAGACCAGGGTATCAACACCACAACGATAACCATGCAAAGTAACACACAAGGGCACAAAAGATCATGCTTTCCATCAAATAACTTTCGTCATTAACAAATAGGCATATAGAGGCTTTCGCATAAACCCTAATTGTTACTGAAGGTTCGATAATGTAAAACAAAGTAATATATAAATACTCTAGAAGGGGGGTTGAATAGAGTATGCCCGTTTTTCGCAGAAAGTCTCAAGACTTTTGGAGCTTGTACCAAAACCTTTGAGAAGAACCTGAATCACAAAGTTAAACAATTCGAACCAAGTGCGGAAAAATGGTAAAGCAAAAAAGAAAATAACACGAGTAATTGTTTACGAGGTTCAGCGCAACTTGGCCTACGTCCCCGCCTAGGGTTCTTCCACAACCCTAGGATTCAAAAGCTTTATTGATTGCTTAGCTTAGGATCCTAATAGCTCACCGAGAAGCCTCTCTCCTATACAATTGCAATCTAGTCAACTCACGTTCCCTTGGAGTCCTAGACCAATCTAGAAGAGCCCCACCTCTCTCAGCTATCTAGTACAATCCTCTAACTCTCGCAAATCAATAGCCTAGTGCAACTTCCCGAGTTATAAACTCTCGAGTAACACTTGAAATAAATATATCCTATAAGCTCACAATGACTCTCAAAGGCTTTGAAATAAACAACAAACTATTTGAGCGCTTTGCAGAGAGACACTTGGAAGACAGATCGCTTGAAAGAATTGAAGCTCGTGTGTAGCACTTGTGTGTTCTGTCTTCTCCTTCCTTTCCTTTATATAAGCATAGAGCGTGAGGATCTTCAACACCAGATCTCCAACGGCTCTTTCCAATCAGGCTTTGATCTTGGATCTTCTATTTAAGGATACTTCGAAGCCATGATCTATTTTGAACTGATCTTCTCGACATGTATAAGGAAGGATGCAATCTTCGAATATACTTCCTGAAATGGTTAGTTATACATATATATAATATAGTGGAAGTATATAATAAGATAAAATAATATACGAATAATAAGATAGGTTTTGTATTTCATCAACTGTTAATGCTCCAAGGCTTTTGACACAAACACTGTCAAAACTTACCTACACGGACGGGCACATCATCAATCACCCCAGTTGGTGATACAACCGCTCCTTTAGCCATGGATACTCTCATGTTGACCGACTCTAGGGCTCCCAAGCTTGTCTTAGACCATATCGAAAGGGGGAGAAGGCTCACACTAGCACCTAAATCACACAAAGCCTTGAAACGGTAAGATGCTAAACCAATAGTAATGGCAAACTTACCTGGATCTCCAAGTTTCTCAGGGAACTTCACTGAACGGACCTCGTCAGCAAGCTCAGACATGGATCTCTTCTTAGCTAAGATGTCTTTAAAAAACTTAGTGTAAGCTGGTGACAAGAGGAAAACCTGTCGTTGTTCTTGCCAAAGAATACTCAAACTCACAACTAGTATAGTGTGTAAGCAAGAGGTCGATCCACAGGGAAATCTATCAATTCAAGTGCAAGTCTAATCGCTAATAGAGAATATGGTGGGTTTTTGGTGTGAAAAAAGGTCCGCCTTTTATCAAAGCGGAAGTAAACAAACAAAGTAAATTGGGTTGTAGAATTCAATGGAGAAAAATAGGTTCACCTACAATTTATCACTTTAATTGATGAATTCGATCCTTGTTTCAGCCTCTAGTTCTTGTCTTTTCCTATCAATGTCCTTGTCCAGATCTTAGGTAGATTACTAGTCCTACGAGTCCTAGCAACCCTTATCTCTAAATAACCCTAACACGGTTAAGATTCAACCTAGAGATAGCATTAAGATTATGAATTAACCAAGGTACACATAATATCAAGCTACGAGTCGATATTCAACATGTATTCAACTTCCTACACATCCAATTAGTCCTACGAGTCCTAAAGGGATATGATTGCCACTTGGGTTAAGGTTCGCTACGAGGAATCTACAAAACCCTAGCAATTGAATGAATCTACTCTAACTAGTCGGCCAGGCCAGAGAGAATAAAACACATTCAAGCAATTAAGCACAAGGAAGTCAAAACATTGCAATAGGAATAAGAACTAGATTAAGAAACTCACAATTCAACAATCAAAGATCCAAACTGTAGGCGAAACCTTGAGAGTTTAGTTGCTCATGCTCAACGGCGCTCTCAACAATGGTGTAAAGTGCATAAGGTGAATGAACGAAATAACTAGAAAAGCCTTAAATAGTCTAGAGAAATCCGGCCCAAAATAGTTTAACAAGAACCCTAAGTTTAATCCGTTTCCGAAGTTCAGCTACTGCACGGGCCGCGGGGCGGCCAGGCCAGGCCGCGGGGCGGCCGGCGATCAGCGAAATCCTGCGTTTCTCCTTCGAGCCGCGGGGCGGCCAGAGATGCTACGGGGCGGCCTGCGATTCTTCCGAACTCCCTCCTCTTCGTCTCCAGCAGCTCCTAATTCCTTCTGTAACTCGTTTCCGCTCTTTTCAATATCATTTCACCTCCAATCTACTTTACCTGAAATAATCAATAAACTCATGTAGATTCCGCCTCTTCTAACTCAACAAGTGATAATGTAAATTCAACTAAATAAATGCAATATTCACACCTAAATAATGCTAAATGCAATCTATTATGCAACACTAAATATGCTCTATCAGCTGGCATCTCACTCAAAGCATCACTGAAAGGAACATATATATTCAAACTTTGAAGCATCTTCACAAACTTTTGAAACTTACCTTCCGCTGTGTCCTTTACCTTTTTCGGAGGGTATGGAAGCACCTTCATCGGATTCGGGGCTGAAATAGACCTTGCAGAAGAATCCGTCGCTGCTGGAGGGGTCGGTACGGAGGCTGAGGGGGTCGGTACGTCCTCGGTATGGACACTGTTGTCCCCGTTTTCTTCCTCGTTTGGCGTGCTTTCGCGACCAGGCACCTCCTTTCCATTTCTCAGGTGTATTGCAGCTATTTTCCCCCTAGGGTTCTCGTCGGTGTGGCCTGAGAGCTTCCCTTGAGGCCGTGGGATTTGTGCCGCGAGATTACCTAGTTGGGAATCCACTCCCTTCTTCCAAGTTTCCAACTCTCCTATTTGTGCATGAACACCCTTAAATTGAGAATTCACATCGGCGCGAAGCCCATTGAATCCTTCCTTAAGCTCTTGTACCCATGTTGGTGGTTCTTGATACCCTGGGGGCCTATATGGGGGAACCCTTTGATCTTGTTGCGGAGGAGGTTGACTCCCTTGTCCTTTTCCACAGTTACCCCAATTAGGGTAATTGTTGTTCCTCCCTGCATAACTGTTATTTTGATTCCCCACATAATTACTATTATTATTGGGGTTCCTATAAGAAGCCCTCATATAACTTACCTCTTCGTAGTGTTCTGCCCTTTGTACCTGGCTAATATTATGGCAATCTATAGTATTATGAGCTAGAGAACCACATTCTAAACAAGGTTGATTTCTAGATAGAAAACTTACTTGCTTCTTGAGGCGTCGGGTCTCATCCTCTTGGAATTGCTGACGCACATCTGGGTCAATTTCATTAGAAGGCTCATAAAGTTTCTTACCTGACGGTCTAGCCACTGTGGTGCCATACATAGCGTCGTACTCCGTTAGCTTGTCCAATAGAGACCATGTATCAGTTGGATTAATCTCGAGGAACCCACAATCGGTGTGCAGGTTCAATCGAGTCTTGGTCTCCGCATTGATGCCTTGGAAGAAGATTTCTTGGAGGACATACTCAGGTTGTCCGTGGGTAGGGCATTGTCTCTACAACTCCTTGAATCTCTCACAAGTCTCCAAAAATGTCTCTCCTGGCAATTGGTGAAATGAGGTGATTTTCTTCCTAACCTCCGTTGTCTTTGCCGGTGGAAAGAACTTTGTCATGAACAAGTCATACAAAGCCTTCCATGTAGTGATGGACCTAGGCGCCAAACTCTCCAACCAATTCAGAGCCTTTCCTGAAAGAGACCATTTAAATGCCTTTAGTTGCACATATTCCAACGATACATCATCAGCAGCAATTGTATCGCGTAAATCAATAAAATTCTTAATATGAAGCATAGGGCATTCATGAGCTTTGCCCTCAAATTGAGATCTTTTAATTAAAGAAATAAAGTGGGATTTGATCTCAAAATTGCGCTCAATTTCGGGGAGGACGATTGCAGACTCAGGCACCCTTTGTTCTGGGTGCATGTATTGCTTTGCATTCCTTGGGATAGCATCCAACTGCTGTTGTAGACGAGTAGTTGCTTCCCTTCCTCTCGCCGCAGCCTCCCTTTCTCTCGCTGCAGCCTCCCTTTCTCTTTTTGCAGTGAGCCGAAATTGCTCCATCTGACGACGGAGGTTAGCCATCTGCGCAGCAACGTCAACATTGTTGACGTTGTTGCCATTGTTACCCGTGTTACCTGGGTTTTATGTATTGTTGCTCATTGTCCTAGCTTCTCGTAATCTGTGATGAAAAGAGCGTTCCGGTTCGGGATCGATAACAAAATCGAAATCAAGCCCGCGTCGCCCTGATCGCATAAACTGAAAACAAAGATAAAAACAAAGACACCACAATCAAAAGCAAAGGGGGATGAGCTATTCCCAAACCCTAATAATAACTAAAACTTTGGCATAATTGAAATCTCCCCGGCAACGGCGCCAATTTGATGAAGGGTTTATTTTCAATCAAATAAATTTATAAGATCGAAACTCCGCAATAGTATAGTAGGGTCAAGTTCGTCCGTAGGGAGAAAGTCAGTGACTAAATTCTAGTTACCAAAGAGCAAGAAATAACAAGAAGAGACGACAAAAATAGAGATTTTTTTGGGTTTTAAAGTTGCTGAATTTTTGGAATAAAATCAATATTATGAAAGATCTAGGGCATAGGGATCACCACAACGATAATCATACAAGCATCGCAACGAATCAAGTAAAAATCATGTTTTTATCTATTAAATAGGTCAACTTGCATCAACCTTAGCAAAACAATCAATTTATTTTCACAAATTAATTAACTTTACTAACAATCTTAATTAGGTTATCAAACTTGCGTTCAAAATCCTAATTACTATCCAATTCACAATTCAATCTTTCAATTCAATTGCAAAAAGGAATTTCCCCAATTTTCATTGAGTACTTAAGCACATAAAATAGATAAAACCAATCAATTCATCAATTCATAGCAAAATTGCAAGCATAACTATCGTTGGGATCACCCCAACCCTAGAAAAGGCGACTACTCACGGGCCGTTTCCGTTTCCGAAGTTCAGCTACTGGACGGGCCGCGGGGCGGCCAGGCCAGGCCGCGGGGCGGCCGGCGATCAGCGAAATCCTGCGTTTCTCCTTCGAGCCGCGGGGCGGCCAGAGATGCTACGGGGCGGCCTGCGATTCTTCCGAACTCCCTCCTCTTCGTCTCCAGCAGCTCCTAATTCCTTCTGTAACTCGTTTCCGCTCTTTTCAATATCATTTCACCTCCAATCTACTTTACCTGAAATAATCAATAAACTCATGTAGATTCCGCCTCTTCTAACTCAACAAGTGATAATGCAAATTCAACTAAATAAATGCAATATTCACACCTAAATAATGCTAAATGCAATCTATTATGCAACACTAAATATGCTCTATCAAATTCCCCCACACTTGAACCTTTGCTTGTCCTCAAGCAATAGAAAAACTCAACTTTGTGGCCCCACAGAATAGCAATTCATGTATCCACACCTCAATATTCTTTAAGTGCATGAAAACTAGCAAACACAAAAGAGTAATAACATCATAGCACATAATTGGAATAATCAATGGAATCAGGCAACCATATCCATTCTAGACCTCACAGGGAATGTGTTTCACTCATGTGTTTAGGCTTTAAGATACAACTCTCAACTCAAACCAATAATGCACTAAGCTCATAGACATTGACCACCATATCACCAATTCTTTACCGAAATGTCATTACTTGCGGGACACAATAAAGAAGATAAAATGTAACACTTTTTTTTTTTCTTTTCTATATTTTTTTTTCTTTTTCTTTTTCTTGTCTTGGTGCTTTCCTTACGCGAAGCGCAAACATGGGTGTCATGAATGGCCCCGGTCTATCAACACCTCAACTCACTAAAATGAAGTCCACTTGAACATCTTTTGACGCAAGTTGCAAACATGGGTGTCATGAATGAACCTGGTTACTCAATGATCAAGCTTCCTTTCCTAGTGGATAGTTTTCAACACCTTTTTGCGCGAATCATACCCATGGGTGTCATGCGTAGACCCGGTTACTAAGTGCATCAACCATTGCCACCTTATTCACTACATATTCACCAACTCAATAAAAGACTCAAACTATAACCATAAAGTCCGCAAGCAATCAAACATGTGCATCGGTCTTTCAAAAATAGATACTGCAGTCAATGCCAAGAGGTAGCAACATTAGGCGAGTAAATCACACAACTGAGCAAAAGAATCCAAATAAGGCCAAATATCCTCACAGGGTCATGTCTAGAACTTCAATATCACCCAAAAATTCAAGATTTTACATGCTCAATTATTAACCAATCATGCCCACCAAATAGTATAGAAAACATATATCGAAGGCTTCAACAATCCAAGCACATCATGGGGCATAAATCTCAACAGAAAATATAGAGAACAAACGGCATCCACATGGGGAAATAAGACCTATTCCTAATAATGCAAAAACTAAAACTTTTTTTTTTTTTTAAATTATGGTAGAACTAAATATGCATACAACTAATAGAAATAAACATGCAACCTTAAAACTTAAAATGCAGTGCAAATTAGAACTAAAATACAGAGAGTTTTCAAGTCTTCTCCCCCATACTTAAACCTAACATTGTCCTCAATGTAGAAAAGAGAACAAAAACATCAAAATAAAAATAAAAAGGGAAAAGAAAAGAAACAACTAACATGCTCACTGGTGAGGTGGTGGAGGCGGCGGGTAAGGTGGAAACTATGGATAGGCGAATCGATAGAAGTCTTCTTGCCTCTGCCATATCTGCTCCTGCATCCGTCGGATCGCCGCATGGCTCTCAGAGACATCATCCAGGCGAGCGGTCAAGCCACGGACATCACGACGAATGTCTCCAACCTCCACGTACAGCTGCTGGTTGTGGTCCCACATCACATCCTGGCGCTGGGACATCTGCTGCTGGTGCTCCCACATTGCGTCCTGACGACACGACATCATCTGCTGGTGCTCCCACATAGTGTTCTGCTGGAGACGTAATTCGGCCATCTGCTGCTGTAGCGTGTAATCTGAACCAGCACCAACTGTGCCAGAAGGTCCAGCTCCACTGCCTCCAAAATCCGTCTCAACTCTGGGAACATCCTCAGCATCTTCCTGCTCAGCTTCAGGAGCCTGCTCCTCCTCCTCATCATCATCCTCAGCCATCTCATCTCCCATAAAGAAATCAGCAGATGTAGGGCCAAAAGGGAGAGGACGGGGCAGTCTCAACTGAACACTCCCCTGATGGCCTGCCCTCCAGATCCACATCGTCGACCTGCCCTCCAGGTGGCCAGCTTTCCTCAGCTGGGCCTCATCATATAGAAAGGATCCATGCTGAGCATCATGGACAGCGCTCACATCGATGCAGGTGCGAGCGATGAGGGTGATAAGACCCCCAAAGATGATAGTTGCCTTGTTGCGCTTGTCCATTATGTCCTTGCAGTTCATCAAAAAGAGATCGACCCAACCCGGAACGACAGGGCTCTCCGGCGTCAGACACCATAGGAATGACATGTCCTTCAGCGAGATCTTGTTGACCTCAGCCTATGCAAAGAAGGTGTTCGCCAGCACCTTGTGAATCAGTCGGAGTGCGGGATGGCGAATACTGGAGTTGTACTGGCCCTTCTTGGCCTCAAAAGGCACCCTAGTAGATGCCATCCAGAAAGCAACAGGGACCTCACCCTTGCAGACATCAAGCCAACCAGCAGTCGGCGCAGCAGTAACACCCAAAATCTGTGCTAATCTCTCCTTGGATAATGTAAAATCTCTCCCAAGCAACCAAAACTCAATAGCAGTACGTCCCACACTCAAGTTTGCTAAAAATTCCTTACATAAACTAGGATAAGTGGGCACATTCTTCTCCAAAAACTGTCCCAACCCTCCATGCTCTAACAGTTGCCTAGTGCATGTATCCATCTGTAATAATCTCAACGTAGGCTCATGAAAGAACTTCGTGACAAAGAAATTCCTAGTGTTTAAACCGTTCCATTTCTCTTTTTGACTTCTACTCATTCCGTGAGGTCTCGACATGAGGAATCGGAGCTAAAAATTGACACAAACGAAATGGAAATCCAGAAAAAACTCACGGAATTGGGCTTCTGCAGAGGCCGAGGGGCAGCCGAGGATGGCGACGGGGCGGCCGGCGACAGAGGTGGCCGCGGGGCGGCTCGGCTGGTGACGAGGCGGCCGGCGATTTTCTGGATCTGAACTCTCCGACGTCGGATCTGCTCTCCGACATCCTAAACCTTCGTTCTCCGGTGTGGATCCGAAAGAAAACTTGGAGATATAATAAGAGAAAGCCGGTTTCTGTGTAGATCTAGAAGAGAGAGGTGGTGGGATGGAGTTTTTGTAGAAGGGGGATGGAAATAATGGGAAAGAGGGTGATTTTGGTGAAAGAAGGAAGCTTGGAGGAGGGGTTTTAATGGAGTTTCTAAGAGGAGCTTGAAGGAGGAAGAAGATAGAGGATAGAAGAGAATGGCGGCTGATGGTGATAGAATGGGGAGAAAAAGAAAGGATAGGGTTTAGTTTGGTAGAAAGTGGGGGCCCACATGGGCCCCTAAGGATTTCGCTGGTCGTCCAGGCGACGGGGCGGCCTAGGCTAGCGACGGGGCGGCCGGCGATTCTCGCAGAATTTTTCGCTGAGATCCAGCCGCGGGGCAGCCAGGGTAGGCGACGGGGCGGCCAGAATCTTTTTCGCCCTTTTCCTTAGTTCTTTCTCCCTGAAGTGTTAGTATGCCCCACCAAAACAAAAATAATCTAAAAAACGTAATGCACAATGAAAATAGCTAAATTATTACCTTGGGTTGCCTCCCAAGCAGCGCCTTTAGTTAACGTCGTTGGCTCGACGTTATGACACCCTATTGATCCTCAGCACTTGGTTCAGTAAGAACCAACTCATCCCCGTCATGTTTCACAAAAGTCTCATAATATGGTTTAACTCTATGACCATTTACCCTGAAGATGTCTCCATTCCTCTCATTTAGTAGCTCAACTGCACCATGAGAAAAGACATTAGTAATCACATATGGTCCTGTCCATCTGGAACGAAGCTTACCTGGGAAGAGTTGTAGGCGCGATTGAAAAAGGACCTTTTCCCCAACTTTGAGGTCCTTTCTCAAGATATGTTTATCGTGCCATGCCTTTGTCTTCTCCTTGTAGGTGACGGAGTTATCATAGGCATCCAATCTCAACTCTTCCAGCTCCTGCAGCTGTAGTTTCCTGAACTCCCCAACTTCGCCAATCTGCATGTTGCACTGCTTCACCGCCCAATATGCTTTATGTTCAAGCTCGACAGGAAGATGGCAAGCCTTTCCATAGACCAATCTAAACGGAGACATCCCAATGGGAGTCTTGTAAGCCGTTCGATAGGCCCATAGAGCATCATCAAGTCTCACACTCCAATCCTTCCTGTTTGGGGCAACAGTCTTCTCCAAGATAGTCTTTATCTCGCGATTAGACACCTCAGCTTGCCCATTGGTTTGGGGGTGGTATGCAGTAGACACCCTCTGAGTCACATGATATTTCTTTAAGAGCGCACTCACAGTCTTGTTGCAGAAATGGGTCCCTTTATCACTGATTAGCGCTTTTGGAACTCCAAATCTAGAGAATAGCTCCTTGAGGAAACCTGCAACTACTTTCGAATCATCAGTTTTGGTGGCTTTCGCCTCCACCCACTTGGAGACGTAGTCCACCGCAAGCAAAATATATAGGTTCCCAAAGGAGTTAGGGAATGGTCCCATGAAGTCAATGCCCCAAACATAAAAAATCTCACAAAATATGATGCGAGTTTGTGGCATCTCATTCCTCTTAGAAAGATTCCCAACTCTCTGACAGCGATCGCAGGATTTGCAAAAAGCATAAGAATCACGAAATATATGTGGCCAAAAGAATCCTGCATCAAGTACCTTTCTGGCTGTCTTTTGTGGTCCAAAGTGTCCACCACATTCATGGGAATGACAAAAGTTTAGGACAGATTGTACCTCATCGTCGGGAAGACACCGACGTATCACCTGATCAGCGCAATGCTTCCATAGGTAGGGATCATCCCAGACGTAGAAGCGAGCATCGTGGCGTATCTTGTCCTTTTGAGCCTTAGAAAAGTTGGGTGGAAACTCTTCCGACACTAGAAAGTTAACCAAGTTAGCAAACCAAGGACGGGGAAGAGAACTTACATTGAGGAGTTTTTCAAAGTCGGAATCTGCAGGGGCCGCGGGGCGGCCGGCGATTGCGAAGGAACTTTTCGCTGAGGAGTCGGCCGCGAGGCGGCCTGGGGTGGCCGCGGGGCGGCTGGCGATTGCGAAGACTTGTAACAGTTCTTCGTCAGGAAAGCTCCCCAATATGCCTTTTTGTCCATTCTCCTCCTGCACAATACGACTTAGATGGTCATCAACTAGGTTCTCAGCACCCTTTTTGTCCCTGATTTCAATGTCAAACTCGCTTAAAAGCAAGATCCATCGAATCAGTCTTGGCTTAGCCTCTTTCTTCGTCAAAAGGTAACGAAGGGCTGCATGATCAGTATACACAACAACTTTGGTACCAAGTAAATAAGATCTAAATTTCTCAAGTGCAAAAACTATAGCAAGGAGTTCCTTCTCTGTGGTTAAGTAGTTCCTTTGAGCTCCGTTCAGAGTCATAGATGCATAATATATGACATGAGAGCTTCTCCCTTCTTTTTGCCCAAGCACAACTCCCACAACGTAGTCACTAGCGTCACACATCAATTCGAACGGCTGAGACCAATTTGGTGCTTGTATGATTGGTGCACTAGTGAGACAAGTCTTTAACTCATCAAACGCCGTCCTACACTTCTCATCAAAAGCAAAGGTGACCTCCTTCTTCAGCAGCTCGCACAAGGGTGAGGTGATCTTTGAAAAGTTCTTAATGAACCTGCGGTAGAATCCTGCATGGCCTAAAAAGGAACGAACTTCGCGCACATTAGTAGGATAAGGCAATGATTGAATGATGTCAATCTTTGCCTTATCAACCTCAATCCCTTTATGGGAGACAATGTGACCCAAAACAATGCCTTCCTCAACCATAAAGTGACACTTTTCTGAATTGAGCACTAAGTTAGTGTCAACACATCTTCTAAGCACAAGTGCCAAATGGTTGAGGCAAGCATCAAAACTATCACCATGGACTGTGAAATCATCCATAAAAACCTCAATAAATTGCTATATATACTCAGAGAAGATACTTACCATACACCGTTGGAATGTCCCAGGAGCGTTGCACAAGCCAAAAGGCATTCTGCGATATGCAAAAGTGCCAAACGGACAGGTGAATGTTGTCTTCTCTTGATCCTCTGGTGCGATGGCTATCTGAAAGTACCCTGAATATCCATCTAAAAAGCAGTAATATGGACGACCAACAAGTCTTTCAAGCATTTGATCAATGAAAGGTAAGGGAAAGTGATCTTTTCGGGTTACCGCATTCAGCTTACGGTAATCGATGCAAACTCTCCAGCCTGATTGGACTCTGGTAGGGACCAACTCACCTTCTTGATTCTCAACCACTGTAATGCCTCCCTTCTTTGGTACTACCTGCGTTGGACTCACCCATTGACTATCAGAGATGGGATAGATCATACCTGCCTGAAGGAGTTTGAGAACCTCCTTCTTCACTACATCCATCATAGGTGGGTTGAGTCTCCGTTGAGGTTGCCTTGAAGGTCTGGCTCCCTCCTCTAATAAGATCCGGTGCATGCAAGTAGCTGGGCTGATTCCTTTGATATCCGTTATGGTCCATCCCAGAGCCGTTTTATGCTCTTTGAGCACTCCTACCAACCTAGCTTCCTGCTCTTTGGTAAGCTTGTTAGAGATGATGACAGACAAGGTGTCACCTTCCCCTAAAAATGCATATTTCAAATGCTCAGGAAGAGGCTTTAGCTCAACTTCAGGTGCCTGCACGATAGAAGGTAAGAGCTTGTCATTTGGAATGGTTAATGTCATAAATGTTTCTTCTTGTGATTTGGAAGGGAGGGAAGACAGGTCTCTTATGGTATCCTGCAGGTTAGTAGTCAAAGCATAATTCAAGGAGAATTCCTCAATAGGAGTTTCTAAAGCTACCTGCAGGTCATCTACACAACTCATGTCAAAGGTATCCTGCATACAAGTATCAATGGTATCCATAAAGCATAAGGAATGATCATCAGAAGGGAATTTCATAGCATCATATATATTGTATTCAACCTTCTCACCATCAAATTCCATAGCCAAAGAACCAGAATACACATCAATTTTCGTTCTAGCAGTCTTTAAAAAGGGCCTTCCTAGCAAAATAGGAGCCTCTTGGTTACCATGCTCCATATCCAAAACAAAGAAATCAGCGGGAAAGATCAAATTGTCAACCATAACTAAAACATCCTCAACTATGCCTCTAGGAAAAGCATTTGATCTATCCGCTAGTTGGATCACCACTCTAGTCTCATGCAAAGGTCCCAAACCCAATGATTCATACAGAGAATAAGGTAAAACATTAATAGATGCACCCAAGTCCAACAAAGCTTTATCAAACTTAGTTTCACCTATCACACAAGGAATTGTAAACATGCCAGGGTCGCTACATTTCTTAGGCAGAAGCTTTTGAAACACAGCAGAAACATGTTCGCTTACCTTAATTTTCTGCTTCCCTTTCAACTTTTGATTCCTCTTTATCGTGCAAAGTTCCTTGAGAAATTTGGCATAACGAGGAATACTTTTAATCAGATTGAGTAAAGGGATGTTTACCTCGCACTTGCTGAACGTCTCAAAGATCTCTTTGTCATTGTCGGGTCTTTTTGTGTCTCTGAGTCCTTCAGGAAAGGGAGGAACGGGTTTAAAAGAATTAAGAGGAGGGAAATCAGGTCGAACATACCCGTCAGATGAGGTACTGGAGTGGCCGCGGGACGGCTCAGCTTGGCCGCGGGGCGGCTGGCGATTCTCCGCGTCGCCAGAATCGCCTTGGCCGCGGGGCGGCTCAGCTTGGTCGCGGGGCGGCTGGCGATTTTCCGTATCGCCAGAATCGCTTTGGCCGCGGGGCGGCTCAGGGGTGCCGCGGGGCGGCTGGCGATTTCGAACCTCTTCTTCGTCGTCGTTCGCACCTGTTTCAAAATAATCTATGTTAGTATCATTATGGGGAGTGGTAATCAGCTCCTTACCACTTCTTAGCGTCACAACGCTGACGTTCTCCTTGGGATTCACCACCGTCTGAGATGGTAGCTGGTTTGAGTCCTTTGCCTGGAGTTCGCTCAGCGATTTAGCCAATTGGCTCAGTTGCTTCTCCAAATTCTTTTGGTGCTCAGCTTGACCCAAGACGATCTTTGTGAGAGCTTTGAGAGGATCCTCATTGGATTGATCATTAGTTGGTGGAGGTCCTCTTTGTCTTTGATCAAATTGTTGCTGAGGTCTGAAATTGGGTCCTTCTTGTGGATTGAAAGGGGCTTGGTTATTACCATAGCCATACCCCTGGTAACCTGCATTATAGTTGTTATTGTATTGATTGGGATTAGCATAGTTACCATACCTGGGTCGCTGAGGAACAAAGTTCCCCATGTCATTCAGCTCTACCTGTGGCTCCTGTAGCATTGGACAAGTGTCCGTCGGGTGATAAGGATCAGCGCAAATGCCACATGCCTTAAGTTGTTGTGGGGTTCCTTGTAGCATGAACCTTTTCATGATATCTTTCAATTCAGCCACATTGCTATGTAAAGCGGAAGTTGAGGAGTCAACATCGAGTACCCCTCTAGCATGAAGTCCCTTGCTGAATTGCCTAGAACCATCAGCCAACTCTGTAAACACCTCCCAAGCAGCATTGGGTGTTTTGTTCAAGATGCTGCCTCCACAGGCAGAGTTCACCGTCTTGCGCTCCTCGTCAAGCAATCCATTGAATAGAAAGAGCACTAAATCCTTCTTTGAAAAATCATGGTGGGGGCAACTAGAGCAAAGCTTCTTGAAGCGCTCAAAGTACTCGTAGAGTGTCTCTGTAGCTTTCTGGTCAATGCTGCTGATGTCCTTTTTCAGACTGTTCAATTTGGTTGCAGGAAAGTACTTTTACAGAAAGAGACGCTTCAACTGTATCCATGTTGTTGCACTACCTAGTGGCAAGTAGTAGAATCACTCATTAGCATCGTCCTTAAGCGAAAAGGGGAATGCCCTCAACTTGATTTGCTCCTCTGTGACGTTGCCTGGTTTCATTCCTACCACGACAGTATGGAACTCAGATAAGTGCTTGTGGGGGTCCTCACCACTCAACCCATGGAATTTGGGTAAGAGATGAACCACCCCAGACTTCAGCTCAAAATTGTTGCCATAAGCAAGTTCAGGAAACTCGATAGCCAATGGTTGTTGGGCTAAGTTTGGTGTAGTGAGCTCCTTCAGCGTTCGATTATCCTCGTTACCAGCCATCTCTATACTCTCTTCTTCTCCTTGATCGAAAGGTAACTCGCGAAAACGATCACGAGCTTCTCGCCTCAATCTAGAGAGAGTCCTCTCAATCTCTGAATCTAAAGACAATAGAGATGAGTTAGTAGCACGAGTGTGGACCATATAAGGGGTCCACACAAAAATTAGCAATTAAAACAACACAAGAATTCAATCAGAAGTCCCCGGCAACGGCGCCAAATTTGACAAGAGGAAAACCTGTCGTTGTTCTTGCCAAAGAATACTCAAACTCACAACTAGTATAGTGTGTAAGCAAGAGGTCGATCCACAGGGAAATCTATCAATTCAAGTGCAAGTCTAATCGCTAATAGAGAATATGGTGGGTTTTTGGTGTGAAAAAAGGTCCGCCTTTTATCAAAGCGGAAGTAAACAAACAAAGTAAATTGGGTTGTAGAATTCAATGGAGAAAAATAGGTTCACCTACAATTTATCACTTTAATTGATGAATTCGATCCTTGTTTCAGCCTCTAGTTCTTGTCTTTTCCTATCAATGTCTTTGTCCAGATCTTAGGTAGATTACTAGTCCTACGAGTCCTAGCAACCCTTATCTCTAAATAACCCTAACACGGTTAAGATTCAACCTAGAGATAGCATTAAGATTATGAATTAACCAAGGTACACATAATATCAAGCTACGAGTCGATATTCAACATGTATTCAACTTCCTACACATCCAATTAGTCCTACGAGTCCTAAAGGGATATGATTGCCACTTGGGTTAAGGTTCGCTACGAGGAATCTACAAAACCCTAGCAATTGAATGAATCTACTCTAACTAGTCGGCCAGGCCAGAGAGAATAAAACACATTCAAGCAATTAAGCACAAGGAAGTCAAAACATTGCAATAGGAATAAGAACTAGATTAAGAAACTCACAATTCAACAATCAAAGATCCAAACTGTAGGCGAAACCTTGAGAGTTTAGTTGCTCATGCTCAACGGCGCTCTCAACAATGGTGTAAAGTGCATAAGGTGAATGAACGAAATAACTAGAAAAGCCTTAAATAGTCTAGAGAAATCCGGCCCAAAATAGTTTAACAAGAACCCTAAGTTTAATCCGTTTCCGAAGTTCAGCTACTGCACGGGCCGCGGGGCGGCCAGGCCAGGCCGCGGGGCGGCCGGCGATCAGCGAAATCCTGCGTTTCTCCTTCGAGCCGCGGGGCGGCCAGAGATGCTACGGGGCGGCCTGCGATTCTTCCGAACTCCCTCCTCTTCGTCTCCAGCAGCTCCTAATTCCTTCTGTAACTCGTTTCCGCTCTTTTCAATATCATTTCACCTCCAATCTACTTTACCTGAAATAATCAATAAACTCATGTAGATTCCGCCTCTTCTAACTCAACAAGTGATAATGTAAATTCAACTAAATAAATGCAATATTCACACCTAAATAATGCTAAATGCAATCTATTATGCAACACTAAATATGCTCTATCAGCTGGCATCTCACTCAAAGCATCACTGAAAGGAACATATATATTCAAACTTTGAAGCATCTTCACAAACTTTTGAAACTTACCTTCCGCTGTGTCCTTTACCTTTTTCGGAGGGTATGGAAGCACCTTCATCGGATTCGGGGCTGAAATAGACCTTGCAGAAGAATCCGTCGCTGCTGGAGGGGTCGGTACGGAGGCTGAGGGGGTCGGTACGTCCTCGGTATGGACACTGTTGTCCCCGTTTTCTTCCTCGTTTGGCGTGCTTTCGCGACCAGGCACCTCCTTTCCATTTCTCAGGTGTATTGCAGCTATTTTCCCCCTAGGGTTCTCGTCGGTGTGGCCTGAGAGCTTCCCTTGAGGCCGTGGGATTTGTGCCGCGAGATTACCTAGTTGGGAATCCACTCCCTTCTTCCAAGTTTCCAACTCTCCTATTTGTGCATGAACACCCTTAAATTGAGAATTCACATCGGCGCGAAGCCCATTGAATCCTTCCTTAAGCTCTTGTACCCATGTTGGTGGTTCTTGATACCCTGGGGGCCTATATGGGGGAACCCTTTGATCTTGTTGCGGAGGAGGTTGACTCCCTTGTCCTTTTCCACAGTTACCCCAATTAGGGTAATTGTTGTTCCTCCCTGCATAACTGTTATTTTGATTCCCCACATAATTACTATTATTATTGGGGTTCCTATAAGAAGCCCTCATATAACTTACCTCTTCGTAGTGTTCTGCCCTTTGTACCTGGCTAATATTATGGCAATCTATAGTATTATGAGCTAGAGAACCACATTCTAAACAAGATTGATTTCTAGATAGAAAACTTACTTGCTTCTTGAGGCGTCGGGTCTCATCCTCTTGGAATTGCTGACGCACATCTGGGTCAATTTCATTAGAAGGCTCATAAAGTTTCTTACCTGACGGTCTAGCCACTGTGGTGCCATACATAGCATCGTACTCCGTTAGCTTGTCCAATAGAGACCATGTATCAGTTGGATTAATCTCGAGGAACCCACAATCGGTGTGCAGGTTCAATCGAGTCTTGGTCTCCGCATTGATGCCTTGGAAGATGATTTCTTGGAGGACATACTCAGGTTGTCCGTGGGTAGGGCATTGTCTCTACAACTCCTTGAATCTCTCACAAGTCTCCAAAAATGTCTCTCCTGGCAATTGGTGAAATGAGGTGATTTTCTTCCTAACCTCCGTTGTCTTTGCCGGTGGAAAGAACTTTGTCATGAACAAGTCATACAAAGCCTTCCATGTAGTGATGGACCTAGGCGCCAAACTCTCCAACCAATTCAGAGCCTTTCCTGAAAGAGACCATTTAAATGCCTTTAGTTGCACATATTCCAACGATACATCATCAGCAGCAATTGTATCGCGTAAATCAATAAAATTCTTAATATGAAGCATAGGGCATTCATGAGCTTTGCCCTCAAATTGAGATCTTTTAATTAAAGAAATAAAGTGGGATTTGATCTCAAAATTGCGCTCAATTTCGGGGAGGACGATTGCAGACTCAGGCACCCTTTGTTCTGGGTGCATGTATTGCTTTGCATTCCTTGGGATAGCATCCAACTGCTGTTGTAGACGAGTAGTTGCTTCCCTTCCTCTCGCCGCAGCCTCCCTTTCTCTCGCTGCAGCCTCCCTTTCTCTTTTTGCAGTGAGCCGAAATTGCTCCATCTGACGACGGAGGTTAGCCATCTGCGCAGCAACGTCAACATTGTTGACGTTGTTGCCATTGTTACCCGTGTTACCTGGGTTTTATGTATTGTTGCTCATTGTCCTAGCTTCTCGTAATCTGTGATGAAAAGAGCGTTCCGGTTCGGGATCGATAACAAAATCGAAATCAAGCCCGCGTCGCCCTGATCGCATAAACTGAAAACAAAGACAAAAACAAAGACACCACAATCAAAAGCAAAGGGGGATGAGCTATTCCCAAACCCTAATAATAACTAAAACTTTGGCATAATTGAAATCTCCCCGGCAACGGCGCCAATTTGATGAAGGGTTTATTTTCAATCAAATAAATTTATAAGATCGAAACTCCGCAATAGTATAGTAGGGTCAAGTTCGTCCGTAGGGAGAAAGTCAGTGACTAAATTCTAGTTACCAAAGAGCAAGAAATAACAAGAAGAGACGACAAAAATAGAGATTTTTTTGGGTTTTAAAGTTGCTGAATTTTTGGAATAAAATCAATATTATGAAAGATCTAGGGCATAGGGATCACCACAACGATAATCATACAAGCATCGCAATGAATCAAGTAAAAATCATGTTTTTATCTATTAAATAGGTCAACTTGCATCAACCTTAGCAAAACAATCAATTTATTTTCACAAATTAATTAACTTTACTAACAATCTTAATTAGGTTATCAAACTTGCGTTCAAAATCCTAATTACTATCCAATTCACAATTCAATCTTTCAATTCAATTGCAAAAAGGAATTTCCCCAATTTTCATTGAGTACTTAAGCACATAAAATAGATAAAACCAATCAATTCATCAATTCATAGCAAAATTGCAAGCATAACTATCGTTGGCAAGAGAGAGACTCCTCCAAACCCTAAAAATCCTATTTATACTTAATAGCCCATAAAATAAATTAGCAAATAATAAATATATCAATTTTATCTAAAGTCTATCTAAGAAAAAAGGTAAAAATAATCAAATCCGGGTAAATAAGGTCCGCTGAGAACCATACCGAAGCGGGTGACCTCGGTACCGACCCCCCTTAGGGTCGGTATGACACACTGTTGCCTTTTCTTGCTTCGCACTTCCAGATTGAGCCTCGGTACCGACCCCACTTAGGGTCGGTATTGGGTCGGTATGACGGTAATCCATCTCGGACTTAGGGAAACGCCCGTATCTCCTTCGTTATAACTTCGATTCCTTCCGTTCTTTTTCCTATGCACTCTAAATTCTCTTGCGCTTCTTTTTAATGTTGAAAGTTTCTTAAAAAACAGCTCTCAAAATTCTGTAAAACACATAAAAACTAGTGAAGACATCTATTTCTCATGAAATATGAAAACAGATGCAAAAGACACTAAACCCAATGTAAAACTCTATGAAAATGACTTAAATTAATGATAAAACATATGGAAAAATATGACTAAAAACATGCACATCATCGGCTGACGCCGACATCGATGCGGCCGACGCCGTCGATGTCGACGTTAGGGATGCTTTTTTTCGTGTCAACACTTTTTTTTTTTTCATGTTAGCACTAGCGCTGACATTGCTGACGCCGACATTCGAGATGCTGATGCTATTGATGCTGACATCGGAGATGTTGGCTTACGCCGACACCGATGTTGTCGACGCTAACGCCGACGTCGAAGATGCTTTTTTTCGTGTCAACGCTTTTTTTTTTTGTGTTAGCACTGACGTTGACATTGCTGACGCCGACATTCAAGATGCTGATGTTGCTGACGCCGACATCGGAGATGCTGACACTGACGTTGATGTTGTTGACGTCAACAATATCGGCGTCATGCTGTCGACGCTAATATATCTTATTACTGAACATTTTGTAATACATTTATATTTTAAAATTGCACTAATATATCTAATTATTGAAGATTTATTAGAAAATTTTTTAAATTACTAGAGTTATTATAAACTTTAGCCTATGCGGGATTCGAACCCACATATTTGCGCATAAGCACATCACTTTACCATTGAGCTAAAAGGCTTTTAATTATATTATAACTTAACATTCAGATAAACAATATCACCCTACAACAAACTGATATAAAAAGAAAAAACATCGCTCTACATAAAAGACATGAAGCTGAACAAGATCTAATTCGCAAAGAAATTTGAAGAAATGACCAAACCCTATACACATATCTTTTCTTTCTATTTATCTATTTTCAAATCAGCATAGTTACACAAATTATACAATATATCAGTAGCTTCTTGCATGAGCAATAACATGTGAACAATAAATGTCAAATCAGTATAAAACATAGCATAACTAGCAAGGGAATTCATACTTCATAGAGAGAATGGGATAAATATAGCATAACTAGCAAAATAGATCACAAATCATTGCTATGTTCTCACAGAACCAAAAAAAGAAAGAAAAAAGAAAAAAGAGGAAGTTAATTAAAAAAAAGTGAAGAATAAGGAGTTTATGCTGTACAAATATAACAATTTGTTATGAAAATATAACTTTATGATATGCACATATAACAATCTGTTATACAAATTGTTACTGCTGACACCGGATGTCAGCAAGATTATTATTCCCGCTTAATTTTAAGCAAATAATGTGAAAAATCACATTCATCCAGCAATAAGTCTAGTAAAGAGTTATGCAAGTCTAAATCTCAAAAAGATGACTTATCAATTAGGAAGATTACGAAAAATAACAAGGAAATTTAAAGAAAGCGCACTTTAATGCAACGTCTCTGCCATTCTTGCATAATTCTTCAATAAAGATTAAAGTACTAAATGAATTTTATATAAATGTCAAATCAAGTTAATTACACATTCGAATTCAGCATGTTATATTTGCACAAGAGACCATATCAACACAATTAGAAATAAAAAAGAACCTATACATTCTAACAAAAAAAAAAGAATCTATACATCAACTTGAATTGCCCATATCCTCTCACACAAGACACCATTCGAAGTTCTCCATAACCGCAGACCCTCCTACTCGCACACCCGCACCCTCGGCTGTCTATGCTATGCCTCACAAGTTCCTCGAACTTCAAATAAGTTCGCCCCCCGCGCTCGCAAGTGTATTTTTCTCGGCTACCCCAAGGGACAACGAGGTTGGAGAGTGTTTGACATTGAAACCAATGAATTACTTGTCTCTCGTGATGTTACCCTTTACGAAACCACCTTTACGTTTCATATCCCTGCCCTACCAACCACTCCATTGCCATCACCGTCCACATCTCCTACTCATCTGGTCGAGGAGTTCCTTTCTTTGGCCCCCATTCCGCCTACCCCTACCCCTAATGTGCATGTTTCCATCGTCGATGACCCGCCTATAGACGCCAGGGGGAGTGCCTCGCCACAAGATGCGTCTACCTCGCTCCTTGTTGAGTCTATTCCCCTTCGTCGAAGCACCCGTGATCGAGCTCCACCAGCCAAACTTAATGACTACATCTGTGATACCATACGATCGCTAGTATCCTCTGTTGATCCTCCTCCCGCTCCATCATCATCGTTAGGTACACGTTATCCTATTGAGATTATGTATTTTTTGACCGGTTTTCCTCATCTCATGTGGGTTTGTTAGCTTCTATCATTGCCGGTGTTGAGCATCGATCCTTCTCTGAGGCACTCCGCAGTTCGGAATGGCGCTTGGCAATGCAGGCTGAAATTGATGCTTTGGTTAAGAATGGCACCTGGATCGTCATCGATCTCCCTGTAGGTAAGCGTCCCATTGGCTGTAAATGGGTCTTTTGCATCGAGTATAAGTCGGATGGCACTTTGGAGCGTCATAAAGCTCGTCTTGTTGTTCTTGGTAACAATCAGCAGTCAGATATTGATT
>JBANSL010000004.1:27474966-27532466 GCA_037127255.1 Persicaria tinctoria
ATGCGCTCTCTCCTCTTCCACGCATCTATCTCCTTAACATTCTCCTATCCACTACCCTACACAATCGGTCGCCAACTCAGACACTTTATTACACCATGCCTAGGTATGATCACCTTCGCACCTACGGGTTCTTGTGTTTCCCAAACCAGTCCTCCACAGCGCCACACAAGCTTCACCTACGCTCTACTCCATGTGTCTTCCTAGGCTATCCGTCTGATCATCGTGATTACCTTTGCCTCGATGTCAAGACGCATAAGATTATTGTGTCACGTCATGTAATGTTTGATAAGTCTCGTTTTACCTTTTCTCCTCCTCCTCTCCCCTCTTCCACACCTTTTGTGTATCAGTCTGAGTCAGAGTCTTCCTTTCCTCACTTTCTTCTTCCCCAGAGCTCTCCCGGTGCTCCTGCCTCTCCACCACCACCACCACCACCCCTGCCTCCAGACCACACACCTGCAGCGTCTCCGGTGTCTTCCGACCCCGTCAGATCGTTTCCATGACCACCACACATCGCCCCGCCTCCCCTTCGCACACATCCTCTTCCTTACCCATTCAGCCCGTCCTGATGTCGCGACAGCAGCAAGATGCTGCGGCCGCAGCCCATCAATTTCCAAAACACTACCCCCCACCCTCCACACTGGTGGCGGCCTCAGCATCATGCCGCGGTTGCAGCCAATCAACATGCGGCGGGCAAGCCGCGACCGCAGCCTCCCCCGCCGCATCCCCTTCCCTCATTCCCAACTCCCAATCACCCCCTTCCCCAACCCCAACCTCCCTTTCCCCCATCCGCACCTCCCACTAAACCTCCCTCATTGACCCGAATTGGCAGGCGGCTATACTCGACGAATACAGGGCCCTTACAAGGAATGGTACTTGGGTTCTGGTCCCTCGTCCTCCTGAGGCGAACATCATTCGTTGTATGTGATTCTTCCGCCACAAGTTCCGCTCTGATGGGACGTTGGAGCGCTACAAAGCCCGTCTTGTGGTCAACGATTGATCTCAGCAGGCAGGTATTGATTGTGATGAAACGTTCAGCCCCGTGGTCAAGCCTGCCACTATCCGAGTGGTGTTGAGCTTAGCTTTGTCGCGCAACTAGGCCATTCATCAGCTGGATGTCAAGAACGCCTTTCTTCATACCATCTGAATGAGACAGTTTACATGTTTCAGCCGCCGGGGTTTGCTGATGCTGATCGTCCCAAGCACGTCGGTCTTCTGAAGCGCTCTCTGTATGTTCTGAAACAGGCTCCGTGGGCTTGGTTCCAGCGCTTTGCCTCTCATCTGCTACGCATGGGCTTCATTGGCAGCCGCTCAGACTCGTCTCTGTTTATCTATCGCAGAGGCTCGGACATGGCCTTTCTGTTGCTATATGTCGACGACATCATCCTCACCGCCTCTTCTGATGCTCTTCGGATGTCTATTATTTCGCAGTTGAGTGTCGAGTTCGCCATGTCAGATTTTGGGTCCTTTGTCTTACTTCTTGGGAGTCGTTGTTCAGCGTTATGCGTCTGGGCTGTTTCTCTCTCAAAGTAAGTATGTTGTTGAGATTGTTGCTCGGGCCAAGATGAGTAACTGCAAGCTTGTAGTCATCCCTGTGGATACATCCAACAAGCTCAGTGCTCATTCTGGTCCTCTGTTTGATGATTCGACGTTGTAAAGAAGCCTTGCCGGTGCATTGCAGTATCTTACGTTCACCAGGCCTGATATCAGTTACGTTGTTCAGCAGATCTGCCTATTCATGCATGCTCCAAGGGAACCACACTTTCAGGCCTTGAAGCGGATCATCCGGTACATCAGGGATACCCTCGAGCTGGGCACCACGATCACCCCTTCCTCTCGGCATGACCTCGTCGCTTACACAGATGCGGATTGGGCTGATTGTCCTCACACCCGTCGCTCCACGTCTGGCTACTGTGTCTTCTTCAATGACACCCTTGTGTCGTGGTCTACGAAGCGAAAGTTTGCGGTCTCTCGCTCTAGCGTCGAGGCTGAGTACTGGGGCATCGCCAACGCTGTCTCTGAGTGCTCATGGCTGCACAATCTCCTTCTTGAGCTCCGCTGCCCTCTTCAAAAGGTCACCCTGGTCTACACCGACAACGTCTCTGCCGTCTATCTGGCCAGCAACCCGGTCCAGCATCAGCGCACGAAGCATATTGAGATCGATCTCCACTTCGTCCAGGACAAGGTTGCTCATGGACATGTTCTTGTTCTACATGTCCCGTCCTCCTATCAGTACGTTGATATATTCACCAAGGGTTTACCTCGTCGGTTGTTCCTTGATTTTCGGTCCAGTCTCACTGTACGAGACCCTCCACTTTCGACTGCGGGGGTTTGATAGATTACATAGGTCTTATATTGTATAGTGAGCCCAAATGCCCAATACCTTATAACCTATATATATATATATATATATATATATATATATATATATATATATATATATATATATATATATATATATATATATATATATATAATGGGTAACTTGTGCACACCCCTTAGGGTGTACTTTGTGCGCAATTGTGGGCCTTTGATCTTATTATGATGGATGGTCTAGATTAAAAGGAGTTTTTTCTTTTATTTTTAATTAAAAAAATACAGGACCCATTAAAAACCCTACTTATTCCCCACAAGAGGCCGTGTGTTTCAAACGCTTCTAATTCTCTTCATCTTCATCAGAGAACTCGAGCGATCGGCAGGCGAGGCGGAGGCGTGGAGATCAGCCCTGGCGAGGCGAAGGCGAAGGGGGAGGATGGTGGCCAGACGGCAATAGAGGGACGATGGCGGCGGCGATTGTGAGATTGCGAGGAGGAGATCCAACAATCGCTGAATCCGAGGAGGCGGTTATGGAGATCCAACCGTCGCTGAATCTGGGGACGAGATTGCGAGGCTGAGGTGGCGACGTCCGCAGCGAAGTCGTGGCGGTGGCGATTTGTGCTCGTCGACGAAGGTGGGTTGTGGAGATCCAGTAGGTTGAAGGGCTGCCGGCGAGATTGAATTGTGCTCGTCGACGAAGGCGGTGGCGATTTGTGCTCGTCGACGAAGGTGGATTTGCGAGGGTGCGGTGTTACAGGGCTGCCGGCGAGAGGTGGAGATCGATGAATCCACCGGTGAGCACCATCTCGCCGACACCATCCACCACCCCGACCACCAGCCGCCTCCTCCATTCTACTTTCCAGTTTGGCCTCCGTTCTTCTAATTGACCTCCATGGTATTCATTTGGTAATTTTTTTTTGGGTGGCGGGGGTGGGTGGGGTTGGGGGTTGTTTGTGATTGTGTTAGGGTTGACGAAATCGATTGGGAGAGGGGTCTTCGAGATACATAATTTTGATTCATTATTCAGACATATGTTTCGAATTTTGGTTACTAGTGGTACTGAGTTGGTAAATTATTTGGTGAAATCTGATTTATTATTCGTTAGAATATAGACTTCGGTTTGGCAACAACATAAACCAAAACATTATTCAGTGAAATGTACGACATTATTCGGTGAAATATTAAGCATTATTCGTATAAATTGTAAGTATTGTTTGGAGAGTTGAGGTTTCTATTATCTGAAATTGATCGACAAAAAAAAAACATTATTCGGTAACATATGACAAATTATTCAGTGGAATTGGTAAATTTTGATCTGAATTGGATGGAAAAAGGTAACATAACATTAATCGGTAGGATGTGAAACATTATTATTTAGTGGAATTGTCAAATTTTTAACCAAACGAAATTATATGAGTCCCGCCAATAAATCACCCATAATAATTTATTTTTCAAAAAATCATTAAAATTCTTTACATTTTTAAGAAAATCAGCAAAAAAAAAATAAAATAAAGAAAGTGGAGTACACGTAAAGCAAACAAGGGGAAAAGGAGATTGAGTGTTTTTTTTAGTGGGTCCCACAAGATTTTTCAGCAAAACAAAAAAAAAAACTCTTTAAATCATGACCATTCATTCCATTAGATCAAGGGCCCATAATTGTGCACAAAGTACACCCTAAGGGGTGTGCACAAGGGAACCAATCCCTATATATATATATCATTGTCTAATGAATGGAAACCCTAAGGAGGATTTTATATCAATCTTGTGATCTTACATTAATTAATAAATTAAATGGGAGAGATGACTGACCAGATGTGTGCTTCCCATCGACCAGTTCTCCGGTAGTAGGTCACCCCTCTGTACTGTGAGCTCCTCGACCTCGGCCCCCGCCGACTCTTCTTCAACGGTTGTGCCACCGCTGAACTTTCCATCGCCCTCTCGTACGGATTCTTGGTGGTCGGCGCCGCTGCCTCCGACGACCAGCGGAACTTCACCCCAGCGCACTAGGACGAGGCGGCAGCCGCCCCAGCCATTACCTCCTCCACCGGGAAGAGGAGGAGAAGCCGAATATCTAATCGGGAGGATTCTCATCGACCCGACCCGGGAACTCCTCGGTATCGGATCCTGCTTCCTCGAAGTGGTCGACCTCTTCCTCAGCCGCAGCCTCCGAAGAGCTGGAATTGTCATAGATTTTGTTTCAAAATGATCAAATTTTTTTTCTTTTTCCGAAATAGCCAAAGATTCAAAGTAATTTGGAAAATAGCCAAAACAACCTAAATATTAAAAAATAATAAAATAACAAAGTCGTTGTTTCAAATAGCGACTTTGTATTTTTTTATTTTTTCAACAAAAATCATATTTCAGAATATATATATATATATATATATATATATATATAGGTTGGTTCCGGTGTACTCAACCCTTAATGTGTATCATGTCCTCAGAAATTATTCATCTATTTGTTCATGATTATTCGTCTGTTTTCACATAATTATTCATTTGTAAAAAGAGTCTAAAAAAATGTAAATTTTATTCTAACGAATAATCGCTCAATACCACCGAATAATTTCATTCCACCGAATAATCTCCCAATACCATCGAATAATCAGAAGTTACTTTTAATCTCATTCGTTGATCTTCTTAATTCAATGGCCCAGATTTGTTCACATGATACACGTTAAGGGCTGAGTACATGTCCTCTCTCTCTCTCTCTCTCTCTCTCTCTCTCTCTCTCTCTCTCTCTCTCTATATATATATATATATATATATATATATGACGAGAGGGTTTCTCGACCAAATAAATTTATAGTCAAGACCCCCGCTATAGTATAGGGGAGTCAGGTTCGTCCTTATGAGAGAAGTCAGTGGTTCTAGGTTTAGTGTGTTTAAGGGTTCGGGAATAGCAGGAAAAGGTGGGGAGGTTGTTGTCGATGTCGACTAAGACTTGGTCGACGTCGAGGGAATGATAGGAGAAAAGGTGGTCGGTGTCGGGTAACTTTGCAGGATAAAAATAATGAAATAAAATAAATAAAGATGCAAACTTCCAAGGTTAGGGATCACCACAACAATAAACATATGTGCATATCATAAATCGCATAAAGATGCATGCTGTATATCAAAGAATCGACTTTCGCAAATTCCAACAATTTAGGTGATAGAGGCTCTCGCATAAAAACCTACTTTGTTTCTACCTTTTCTTAGTTAGGATTAGTCGACTTTCGCAAGCAAAGCCTAATTACTATCCAAATTCATAATAAGATCACTTTCGCTTCAATATCATTAATAAGGAATTTCCTCAACTCTCGCAAAAGATTAAGCACATAGGTAGATGATGATAAAGACATATAAATTCATGGATTTATAAATCAAACACACATATATATGTCTCCTTCCTCCTCCTCCTCCTCCTTCTCTCTCTCTCTCTCTCTCTCTCTCTCTCTCTCTCTCTCTCTCTCTCTCTCTCTCTCTCTCTCTCTCTCTCTCTCTCCCCTCCTCCTCCTCTCCTTGCACCCTAAGACGACTTGACTTGAATTAATGAAAATCAGCCCCCTAAGGCTTTATTTATAGCCTTCATTCCCTAGCTATTCTAGGTAAGAAAGTCTATCTAAATCTAAATTTAATTATCTAAAGGCTTAAAGATAAATAAATGCAAATAAAGGAATTAAATCCAAGTAGGAAATTATATCTAAAATAGGTAAATCTTCCATGTGTTGATAGGTCTTGATAGATGTTGATAGATCTCGGCCAAACTCGGATTCCTTCGGCTCCAAGGATTTCCAAACCGCGTAGGACAGCAAACCGCGTAACGCGGCTCCGGGACACGACTCCTCAAGATCGAGTAGGTCTACTCGAGATTGAGTAACGTGGTCGTCGACTATGGCTCGGCTGGGCGTCTCGGGTAACTGGTGCTCGATCCGGCTCGGTCAGATGCTGCTGGGTTGTTGAGATCGAGGAAGTTCCTCGAGATCAAGTAAGAGTGATGCTCGGCGTCTTCAGTCCTCGGCTTCTCGACTTGGCACGGATCCTCGACTCCGGACAAGGCATCAGGGGTTAGTCGATCTCGACTAGTTTACTCGAGATCGAGTAAGGCTCCGGAGTCGGGTTGATCTGTCTCTCATCTTCTCGACCATGCTCTACTCGACCAGGTGTGCTCGGGCAACTTTTGTCGAGATCGAGTAAGTGAACTCGAGATCCCGTAAAGTTGGGCTCCGGCTTTCTGCTCTGTTCTTAAAACGCACTTTCCTAAGTTCTCGTTCGTCGGATTGACGCATATGACCACGCGTTGGAAAGCTCTTTTCGAGGGCTACAACTCTCATGAAGACATCAAAGCTTGATTCAGAATGAAGAATGGTGAAAAATGGCGTTTTCTCCAGCTGCACCATTCTTAGCTTCTCCATGAGTTTCCTTTAAGCTCCAAAGTGCGTCCGATTTCTGCGAAATATAACAAAAACTTGTGTAGACCTCCACATATTGCAAATAAACATAAAATACACAAATTATGTATTATTCTAACCCAAATGCATGCAATGTATGCAGAAAATGATATAAAAGTTACTGTAAAACATGACAGATTCAGCTCACAACAAACACCTCATACTTAAGTTTGCTTGTACTCAAGCAATACTTTTATTTATTATTCAGGGGGAGAAATCAAAACTCTCAACTTCTTAGATTCATTGTCATATAACCCTGCAGTCAATTACCATCCTTGAAAAGGTACTAGTGTCACAAATTAATGCATGTGCAATAAAAGCAACATCTACTCACAAAAGGAGGGTTATGCAAAAACAATTCATGTGACAAAGCATTAATAATCAAGAGGACTTTAATTTAGGCTAAATAAGGAGTGGATTGGTAAAAGGCTAAAGGTGTGCAATTTTTGGGCAATGTGGTGCTAATGATCCGGGGAAATGGAGTACTTTCCAAACTTGAATTTCCACATTTCTTCTCATAAGATTCATCACCTTTCATAATGCTTTTTCTCAATAATAATATTTTTACCTCTCTAACCTCAGCACCGCCTTCTCGCGAGTCGCAAACATGGGTGTCATGAATGACCCTGGATATTTAGTGCTTTGGACTCCTCACCTGTGTGTCCCATCTCACCAAACTATTATCTCAGCGAGCAAGGTCAATCTACCTTTATCTCCTGAGGTGATTGGATTTTCTTTCACTTATTAAATTTTCCATATATTTCAAACAATTTCCCGCCAAACTCCAATAATGATAATAACAACACAACAACCACATAACAATCTCCATAATGTAACATCATTCTTAACATAATCCCCGGATAGGAAATACGGTAAAGAATGGGAAATATTTTGGAACATGTGGAGCAAAATATGAAATAAGGCATAATATGACTTTTGTGATGCATAAGCATAGGTAAGGCTAGGATATAACAATATGAGCATTATATGGAAATCTAAAGTCCTCCATCCTCTTATCTTGGAACATGTCAAAAGCAATTTCAAATTTTACATCATTTCATGGTTTTCAATAAATAATGCACTTCATTGGATATCCCTTTACTAAGCAATTTCATGCTATATCTCTAATGAATCTAATTTTGCATCGTCGAGTTCAATTAAAGGCTTCCATGACATTAATCAAAATTTTCAATGGGGGTCATTTTTATAAACTTTTGAAAACATGTATATAAGCACAAAAATCAATAATGAATTTCAAAATAGGCATGTATAAGCAACTCAAGAAATAAACTTTTAACATGCACAAATATGGTCAAATAAATCCAATATGCACAAAGTAAGCCCTTCCCCCACCCCATACTTAAACATTACAGTGTCCTCACTGTATAAAAACAAGGGTAAAGAAAGAAACTCACTAGACAGGTGTGCAGGGCTTCAAAATATCGAGTGAAAATGCCTGGGCCGAGTCCGAATTTAGCTTGCTTCTATCCCCATGGACCTGAAAAAATGTAGAAGAAAAATACCCACTGTTGAACAAAAATGCGCGAATAATCGTACAACACATTTTATTTGATTTTTTATATTTTAGTTCGACCCCCTTTTGGTTATCCTCTTGATTCGAAGTCGTATCGATACCAAGATTTTGGTGGTTTTAGTGATTTAGGCTGCACCCGAATTTTAACGGGTTGCCTACGTATCTCTTGGAAGAGAATCAAGCCTCACGTAGTTCCGAGTGGTTTGAGTTTGTGTGTTTTATCACCTTTAAGGTTTTCATGCATCATTGGATCGTATTAGGACCCACCTTCTCGGAAGGGTAGCCCTAACATAAATCACACTATCATATGCATGAGATTTTCTCGTGTATCACCCGAATAAATTGAGCACACCTTCTCGGAAGGGTTTCCCAACTCAACGGCTATCACTTACACGAAAAATCATGTGTATTTAATTTAGATTTGATTTTAACCCCATTTTCATTTTAAAAGTGAATTTAGGGATTAGCGACTGTACCCGACATATTTTGAAATTTAATATCGGGTTACCTACGTAGCCGTTTTTACGTCGTCAAGTCTTTACGTAGTTCTTATAGAAACCAAGTTTGATTTGGTTTTTAAAAAAAATTTGATCGTTTGAGGATCGGGATTGAACTCGACGAGCTCGTAGCTTTATGTCAAGCTTCCTACATACCCGTTTGACGGGATCAAATCTTATGTAGTTCTTTCCGAACCAATTTGTTTGTTTTGTTTTGACCTCATATTCATTTAAAGAGAATTTAGAGGCGGACGACTGTACCCGATATATTTTTAGGATTTAATATCGGGTTACCTACGTAGCCGTTTTTACGGCGGCAAGTCTTTACGTAGTTCTACCAAAGGACAAATTTGATTTAATTTGAGAAGGGCGACTGAATCCGATATATGTTTAATTTGATACCGGATTTCCTACGTAACTCGTAAAAGAGTATCAAGTCTTTACGTAGTTCTGCCTGGACTGATTTGATTTTTTTTTTTATAGACGATTGTGCCCAACGAGCATAAGCTTTATGTCGAGCTACCTACGTACCCGTTTTGACGGGATCAAATCATCCGTAGTTCTTTACAAAAGAACCGAGTTTATATTTGGTGAAACTCGATTTGAGGTTTTAATTCCGTTTTTATTGAAGCCGAATTGAGATTGACCCACTTGAATTAATTGGCAAAAAATATTTAACGAGTTTAATTTTATGTTTTGATCAAACTCGAATTCTTAATTTACGCCAATTATAATTCATATATTTTAGTGGGTCGGTTTCGTTATTAGGCATACTTTTTCAAATTTGCCACAAAAATATACGGGTGTATTTATGTATAGAAATGGTTGGCTGCAACTTGTTAAGTTTTGACTTAACAAATGCAATCATCTTTCTATGGGCCGAGCCCAAACAGTTTCCCAAATCAGCTGAGCCCCATTTAGCCACCAAATGAGTATGAAGTCTGAACCCATCTCATATACTCCGTATTTTTTAGGGCAACAGATATAGGCGTTCATCTTCCTCCTAGCAAGTGGCAGCAAAAGAAAGTTACGGTGTTCTTCGACATGGGCTGCGGCGTCCCATTGACACACCACCATGGAGGCCTGAATGAAGCGCTTGCTTTGAGCAATTGAAACCGAGGAAGGCAGTGAAGGTTGGAGCGAGCCGCGCCTCGCCACTCCGAAATGAACCGAAGACCTTCTGCGCTCAGGGATGTTCTAGGGCTTTTTTCCTTTTGCGAATTTTAGCCCTAGATTTTCTATCTGGGTGATATTTGAAAGATTAAATCACAAATTATGATCCTCTTGTTTCTCCGGGAAACGCCCTCAATTCGGCTTGAAGAGGTTGGTTTAATTTTCCCTCTTGTTTCTCCGCCATTGAGTTTTCGCTTTGTGCGCTTGGGCTAAGCATTGGCTGATTTGGGATTGCCCGTTACAGTTTCTCACCGATTTTGTTTTTATATCACCAATTACTGTTTTTTAAGATCCCAATTCATGCTTGTATATTTTTTTAGGGACTAGTTTTTGGTCTGGAGATTGTATGATTGTTTAGGCAAAAGCATCTTTTTTTTTAGAAAGAACACAGAAACTTTTATTGTCTGGCCTCTGTTAGGTTTTCCAAAGGGCCACTGTTGCCTTCCTTCATTTGCTTAAGCCTGATTTTAGCAAAAAAATTGCCATAGTTTCGCCATGGTTTAGGCGATTTTGAGATTCCAAAACCCATATCATATGCTTAAAACAAATATAACTTTACAAAGCTATATCGTTTTGCATAGGGGATCTTGGAACCATGAAAACTACCTTGAATCTTCTTCTTTCTGCAGCAGGAACAAGGGTTGCTGATGTTGTTTATTGTTTGTGTGTGCCGATTTCAGGTTTCTCCAGGAGTAGGAAAATCCAGAAGAATGAAGAAGCTCGGCAGAAGAGGGAGCCAGGAAAATCCAACCAAAAACCCTCCTGAAATTTACTTTGTAGCCTTTTATAGGAGAGATGGGAGGAGTTAATTAAAAATAAAAAACCCCTTTTCATCCCACGTACTGGCAGTTTCATGCAGTTTCATTTTGTTTTGTTAACTGCAATGTAAAGCAGTTACAACTGCTAGTTGATGGGCTAATTGGGCCCTTTTACATGTTTTAAGCCTGTACCCGAAGCCCATTCACAAAGTCCAGTTTTGGCTTTTACAAAATTTAATAAAATCATCACAACTCTCAATTTATAAAGAATATGATGGTTTTGCTTTTGAATTCATGAATCCATTTAATTCACCAAAATTTACCCTCCAACAGTTGCCCCCCGAACTTTGTGCGTGTGAGATATCGAACGCGTTCAAAGTTCGTTATTGCGCTATTTATGCATCATGCTTGTTTCTCGCGGACCTTGCTTGAGGAAGCCTTTGATTTTAATTTATGGTCTGAAGAAAATTGGAACTTGTATTTTGCTCCTATGAAGATTTGATCACAGAAAAACAATTCTACTATGACCAATGAGAGGTAATCTGGTATGGGTATGTGAGAGTCGGACATATTTTCCCTCTCGAAACCAGATTTCTATACTTTTCTGGTTTTCTAACCAGTTTGGCTTTTGATCTTTCAAACCGGTAGGTTTTTGGCTTGAGTCATATTTGGCTTTGACTTTTGCCGGTTTGGTCTTTTGACTTTTGGCTAATTTGGTTTTTGGCTTTTGGTCAGAGATTTTTTACTTTAAGCTTGAATTTGGATTTGACGGTTTTCTTGTGAGGGACAAGAATTTGGTTTTGACAACTTGGTGTCGTAGGTTTTGACTTTGTGAGGGATCAAGCCGCTCGTAGTTCTTTGTGAACCCATTTTTCATATGCTTCCGGGTTGTTTGATTTGTGGACTAATTTCAAGTCCTCTTTTTTTAATATGCATCACTCGAGTTACTTGAGCACACCTTCTAGGAAAGGTTTCCCAAATAACCAGACTATCATTTGCAAACCGGGATTTTTCCTCCTTTTTTTTTCCTTTTTTTTACCGCATCATTCAAATCATTCGGGCCCACCTTCTAGGAAGGGTTTCCCAAATAACCTGACTATCATATGCGAACCCGGAAGATCCTGTTTTTTTTTTTTTTTGTGCGACTGAATCTGACATATTATTTTTTTCTATGTCAAATTTCCTACGTACCCCTTGTTGGGAATCAAGTCTTAACGTAGTTCTAGGCAGAACTATTTGTTTTCCCCCCTAAGGAGGTACTTGATCATTTTGACACCCTTACTTGGCTTTAGGTGTCCTTGATTTGCTTGAGCTTATGGACGAGAGCTTTTGACTGTCTCTTCCGGAGCTCTTGCTTTTAGTCCTTTTCATTTGGACTTTCTTGCTTTTAGGCTCATCAACTTTTCCGAGCCTTTCGAATACCGGAGCTTTAGATTCTCCACTTATCGAGGCTGAATTAAGCCTTTGAAACACCGAGGGTTTAGATTCTTCCCTTGTCGAAGCCATATCAAGCCTTTGAAACACGGAAGATTTGGATGCTTCATTTGTTGAGGCTAGCTCAAGTCTTTCGAATACAGAAGATTTCGATGCTTCACTTGTAGAGGCTAGATCAAGCCTTTTAAACACCGAAGAGTTAGGAGTTCCACTTGAAGCCATCTCAAGCCTTTCAAATGCGGACACTCTAGGCTCTATCATACTTGCGGTTAGAACACCCTCTTCGTATGAGATTTGGAAATTTTTGACACAAGCCTCCTCGACGAGTTTTTGTGGCGTTTTACCCTTGAAATAGGGTTTTAGCTTCTGCACTTGAACTTTATGCTTCTTGTGCATTTTTGAAGCTTCACCGAAGCTTGATTTCTTTCCCTTTGATTTCTCTCTTAATTTTGAGGACAGAATTTGCTTCTTGGAGTGAAGAGTAATCTTTTTAACTCCTGCCTCATTTTCGTCCATGTCATTGATCCATGAGACCATAAAACATTGAGCGATGTCTTTTTCATTCAAGGACTCTTCTTTTGAAGTGTCATCTTTCACCAACGCTTTGAGAGGCAATGAAACCGTGGGGCTGCCCCCGGCTTCAATAGCCATAGCAGATGTTCTTTCCGTTTGAGAAGACACTTGGAGTGAGGGAGTGGACTCTGCAACGTCTACCACTGAAATGGTATTTGATGAAGCTGCTTTAGTTGAGGATGTTGCCCCCTCGATTTCAATTTCTCATTTGTTAATCATCTCATCTATGATGTCTTTGAAGACGTAGCAATCTTTGATTTGATGACTAACGAGTTGATGATACGAGCAGTATTTTGGATCACTCGTTTTGCCAACCTCTTTTGGCTTTTTCGGCTCCGAGAGTGTTAAAAGTCTAGCACTCATCAATTCATCAAATATCCCTTGTACATCATCATCGTCAAAGGGATATTTCTTTTGCCTTCTTTCATGGCAGGTGAATCTCTTGGATGGCTCCTTGGTTTCCTTTTTTATTTGAGCTTTGGCACCATTCTTGTTAACGAGTTCTCGATCACGTTTGACGAAAGTCGCCATGGACTCATCTTCATCTTGTACCTCATCGCCATTAGTTGTGTTAGCCTCACTATCTCGAGGCCTGTTGGATCCTTGTGCTAGTTGTTTTTCAACATTACACGCTTCATTAAATGAACGAGGTTCGACACTTCCAACATGTACCGCTAATTCCGGTATTAAGTTGTTGGTGCACATTTGAACGCACGCTTGTTCACTTAATTTCTCATGGCATTGGAGTCTTATACTCCTCCACCTAGCGATGAAGTCGTTCGCGAGCTCGTTAGGCCTTTGATAGGTGTTTGCGAGATCTAGAATGGAAACTCTCGCTTTCGAGCTCACAAACTGAGCTAGGAACTCTCTTTGTAGATCGTCCCATGTTTGAATCGACCCTGGTTGAAGTTGAGTGTACCAAGTGAATGCCGATCCTTTCAAATATTGGACAAATTGCCTAATTAATAAGGCGTCATTTAAGGTAGTTTCACCACAAGCAGAATAAAAATGAGCTAGGTGCTCGTGGGGTGAGCCGTGAAGGCCATCGAACTTTTCAAAGCTCGGTCTTTGGTAGCCTGGGGGAAATGGCATCGAATCATAACTTGCTGGATATGGCTTTCTATATCCAAACACTTTTAGATTTTGTGATGCATAAGCTTCTTTTATCCCTTGAGCGATCATCTCTTTGATTTCTTGTGGAGTGATCAATGTGCTACCGCTTGACCCTTCACCATTTGGCCTTGATTGCTCTTGTCTATTTTCTTGAGCTTGCATATTTAATTGTGCGAGAAGTGTTGCTATTTGAGCATCTTTCTCATCAAGTTTTCTTTGCAGCTCTTGAAGCTGCTCCTCGACACTTTGTGTGCTGGTAGTCAATACCGACATCACATATGTTCCATCTTGTGAGATGTTTGCTTGAGATTTAACCATTGAAGCATCTGAACTCATTAGCTCCAACCGGTCTTTCTCTCTTGCATCCACTTTGGAGACTTGGCATATTTGTTGAATATCCTTGCCCTTCTTGGCTCTTGAAGGCTTAATCTTTGTGGCCATGGGTTCCATCTCTTCCGAATATGAGGCCATGTTGACTTGTACAACCTCTCTCGGATAAATGAACATAGACCCAACGAGGATCCGACTTGGAGAAGCCACTTGTGGAATTTCTTCTGCCCCCTGCGATCTAAGAAGATCCTTTGCAAAGGTTGTACTGGCTCGCTCTAAATTTGATGAATGAGCTAGCACAAGAAGAGGTCTTGTCTTGTCGCGTGGAGATCCACACTTGCGTCCCCTTCTCTTCATGGATATGGGTGCCTTCTTGGCAATGGAGACGGTTTGTGCAGACATTGCGATCAACCCCTCATTCTTTTTGGTAACATGAATGATGGGTTTTTGAGCGACCTCAATAGTTGGCTTTGTGCCGTTGTAACCACCCTCCTGCATTTTAAGCTTGTTGCAGATGGGTTGGTTATTAAGCTTGTTGTCACCGAGTCGGGTGATCTTGAGCTTCCTGCCCCCATGCCTTGGAAGGGCTTCAGGCTTCATGCCCCCATCCCTTGAAAGCATTGCAGGAGACTTCGACACCCACTTGACGACAATCTTGTTCTCTAGAGCTTGAAGAGCCCCAAAGATGTTGTTGACAGGGATCGTTGAAGACATCAAATCCCGGGTGATGTCACAGTGAGCTTCACATGATCTTTTCTTGATCCAGCGGCCTCCTTTGATGATAAAGGTTGCTGGAAGCTCGTTGAAGTTGACAATCACTTGAGGTGCCATTTGTACCTTTCAAAAACATATAACCCTGTATTAGTATAAATACAACTAAGAGATGAAAAGGCAAAAAGGGTCCCACCGTGCGTGCCAAAAATATGTTGAACAAAAATGCGCGAATAATCGTACAACGCATTTTATTTGATTTTTTATATTTGAGTTCGACCCCCTTTTGGTTATCCTCTTGATTCGAAGTCGTATCGATACCAAGATTTTGGTGGTTTTGGTGATTTAGGCTGCACCCGAATTTTAACGGGTTGCCTACGTATCTCTTGGAAGAGAATCAAGCCTCACGTAGTTCCGAGTGGTTTGAGTTTGTGTGTTTTATCACCTTTAAGGTTTTCATGCATCATTGGATCGTATTAGGACCCACCTTCTCGGAAGGGTAGCTCTAACATAAATCACACTATCATATGCATGAGATTTTCTCGTGTATCACCCGAATAAATTGAGCACACCTTCTCGGAAGGGTTTCCCAACTCAACGGCTATCACTTACACGGAAAATCATGTGTATTTAATTTAGATTTGATTTTAACCCCATTTTCATTTTAAAAGTGAATTTAGGGATTAGCGACTGTACCCGACATATTTTGAGATTTAATATCGGGTTACCTACGTAGCCGTTTTTACTAGGGGTGGGCATGGGACGGGACGGGACGGGATTAGGGTAATCCCGCGTCCCGTCCCGCGTATATTTTGCGGGACGGGATCGGGACGGGATTTAATATTTTTTTTTCAAATCCCGCCGGGTCTTATCCCTCTCGGGACGGGACGGGATCGGGTCGGGACGGGACGGGATTTGTCCCTCGTAAAAAAAATATTAAAATACAATCCAAAACTAATAAGTAGAAAGTTACAAATAAGGTGTTAATTAAAGTTATGCATAATAATAACATTACATAACAAAAACAGTAGGCAACAATATTTAAGCATTACAACATAGCTTTGCAAAATAACATTACATAACAAAAACAGTAGGCAACAATTTAAGCACTACAACATAGCTTTGCAAATGAAGGAAATCAGTGAAAGAAACAACACTAGCACTAACAGTAGCCCAATATACTACTAACAGTAACCAAACTTATTTCTTTTATTTTTAAATATTTTTATTATTATTTTAAATTTTAAATTATGGGTTTAAATAAATGTTAAGTAATATAAATATATTCTTATATATTTTAATTAATTTTAATTTTAATTAAATATTTAAATATATATAATTTTATATATATGCGGGACGGGACGGGATTTGCGAGATTCGAACTCTCCGTCCCGTGTCCCGTCCCGCGTAATTTTTGCGGGACGGGATCGGGACGGGATTGAATTTTTTTCTCTAAATCCCAACGGGATCGGGACGGGATGCGGGACATGACAGGATTTGCGGGATTTGTGCCCACCCCTAGTTTTTACGGCGTCAAGTCTTTACGTAGTTCTTTTAGAAACCAAGTTTGATTTGGTTTTAAAAAAAATTTGATCGTTTGAGGATCGGGATTGAACTCGACGAGCTCGTAGCTTTATGTCAAGCTTCCTACATACCCGTTTGACGGGATCAAATCTTATGTAGTTCTTTCCGAACCAATTTGTTTGTTTTGTTTTGACCTCATATTCATTTAAAGAGAATTTAGAGGTGGACGACTGTACCCGATATATTTTTAGGATTTAATATCGGGTTACCTACGTAGCCGTTTTTATGGCGTCAAGTCTTTACGTAGTTCTACCAAAGGACAAATTTGATTTAATTTGAGAAGGGCGACTGAATCCGATATATGTTTAATTTAATACCGGATTTCCTACGTAACTCGTAAAAGAGTATCAAGTCTTTACGTAGTTCTGCCTGGACTGATTTGATTTGTTTTTTATAGACGATTGTACCCAACGAGCATAAGCTTTATGTCGAGCTACCTACGTACCCGTTTGGACGGGATCAAATCATCCGTAGTTCTTTACAAAAGAACCGAGTTTATATTTGGTGAAACTCGATTTGAGGTTTTAATTCCGTTTTTATTGAAGCCGAATTGAGATTGACCCACTAGAATTAATTGGCAAAGAATATTTAACGAGTTTAATTTTATGTTTTGATCAAACTCGAATTCTTAATTTACGCCAATTATAATTCATATATTTTAGTGGGTCGGTTTCGTAATTAGGCATACTTTTTCAAATTTGCCACAAAAATATATGGGTGTATTTATGTATAGAAATGGTTGGCTGCAACTTGTTAAGTTTTGACTTAACAAATGCAATCATCTTTCTATGGGCCGAGCCCAAACAGTTTCCCAAATCAGCTGAGCCCCATTTAGCCACCAAATGAGTATGAAGTCTGAACCCATCTCATATACTCCGTATTTTTTAGGGCAACAGATATAGGCGTTCATCTTCCTCCTAGCAAGTGGCAGCAAAAGAAAGTTACGGTGTTCTTCGACATCGGATGCAGCGTCCCATTGACACACCACCATGGAGGCCTGAATGAAGCGCTTGCTTTGAGCAATTGAAACTGAGGAAGGCAGTGAAGGTTGGAGCGAGCCGCGCCTCGCCACTCCGAAATGAACCGAAGACCTTCTGCGCTCAGGTATGTTCTAGGGCTTTTTTCCTTTTGCGAATTTTAGCCCTAGATTTTCTATCTGGGTGATATTTGAAAGATTATATCACAAATTATGATCCTCTTTCCCCCTTCCCTCTAATCTTGTACTCAATCTCCGAATTTAATCGACTTTTTTTTTTGTTTGCAATTTGCACAATTCGGGGCTTTTTGGTCTAGATCAACTGAAGAAAAGGGCAAAAGAACTCAGTGCTTCAAAAAATTTGAGGAAGCGTGAGGGAGGCTTCGACTTCAGGAATTGAAAGAACGGGAAACGCCCTCAATTCGGCTTGAAGAAGTTGGTTTAATTTTCCCTCTTGTTTCTCCGCCATTGAGTTTTCGCTTTGTGCGCTTGGGCTAAGCATTGGCTGATTTGGGATTGCTTGTTACAGTTTCTCACTGATTTTGTTTTTATATCACCAGTTACTGATTTTTAAGATCCCAATTCATGCTTGTATATTTTTTTATGGACCAGTTTTTGGTTTGGAGATTGTATGATTGTTTAGGCAAAAGCATCTTTTTTTTTTTAGAAAGAACACAGAAACTTTTATTGTCTGGCCTCTGTTAGGTTTTCCAAAGGGCCACTGTTGCCTTCCTTCATTTGCTTAAGCCTGATTTTAGCAAAAAATTTGCCATAGTTTCGCCATGGTTTAGGCGATTTTGAGATTCCAAAACCCATACCATATGCCTAAAACAAATATAACTTTACAAAGCTATATCGTTTTGCATAGGGGGATCTTGGTACCATGAAAACTACCTTGAATCTTCTTCTTTCTGCAGCAGGAACAAGGGTTGCTGATGTTGTTTTTTGTTTGTGTGTGCTGATTGCAGGTTTCTCCAGGAGTAGGAAAATCCAGGAGAATGAAGAAGCTCGACATAAGAGGGAGCCAGGAAAATCCAACCAAAAACCCTCCTGAAATTTACTTTGTAGCCTTTTATAGGAGAGATGGGAGGAGTTAATTAAAAATAAAAAAACCCCTTTTCATCCCATGTACTGGCAATTTCATGCAGTTTCATTTTGTTTTGTTAACTGCAATGTAAAGCAGTTACAACTGCTAGTTGATGGGCTAATTGGGCCCTTTTACATGTTTTAAGCCCGTACCCGAAGCCCATTCACAAAGTACAGTTTTGGCTTTTACAAAATTTAATAAAATCATCACAACTCTCAATTTATAAAGAATATGATGGTTTTGCTTTTGAATTCATGAATCCATTTAATTCACCAAAATTTACCCTCCAAGCCTCCAACACCCACAATAGAAAAACTAAAAGTTCAAAAAACAAACAAAAAGCAACAATGTCCAAAAGTCCCAAAAATAAAGTTTATTTACAAGCTCTAGATTTTATAGTCGCTAGGCCGACTTCTTCATTAAGCATTAGCCTGACTCATCTTTGTCCGGAGGTATAGGTGGATCTGGTAGTTCCTCCGGTGGTGGGAAGCGTGGGATGTCATCCGGGGGCATCATGTGAAGAAGCTTAAACCTCCCCGAGTGAACGCTCCATGGCTTCACCCATTCATCTTCCTGGGCTCCAGTTGGCATGCATAAAGGAAGATATAAAGAAAATATACATACCTCATCATCATACCTCTTCCGCTTCATATGTTGATTTGTTTGCGTATCTCCACTACAGCAAAACAGTGGAGTGGGAAGAGATATTTCCACCTCATCATGCGGAGCTTCATGCCACTTTGCTAGGACCCCATACTTGAATATGAACATCGGTTGCTCAAAATCATCGAGGATAATCTTCACTTTGTAAGGTAAAAGCGATCTTGGAATGCCTTGGGCAACAATGTCCCACTTCTTCTCTTCTAGTGCCTTTTCTTCTTGGGGTCCTTCAAATGGTTTTTCAAATATAGATTGAAAAGGTGGAATCGAGATCGGGGAAGGACATACCTGGCTTTCTGTAAAAACCGACCATTCTTCCCATGCAGGATTCCCTTCGACAAAGTCTTCCATCTTTGTACCTAAGCTTAAACACAACTAAGCTAGGCGCGATTGATATCTCCCCGGCAACGGCACCAATTTGACGAAGGGGTTTCTCGACCAAATAAATTTATAGTCAAGACCCCCACTATAGTATAGGGGAGTCAGGTTCGTCCTCAGGAGAGAAGTCAGTGGTTCTAGGTTTAGTGTGTTTAAGGGTTCGGGAATAGCAGGAAAAGGTGAGGAGGTTGCTGTCGATGTCGACTAAGACTTGGTCGATGTCGAGAGAATGATAGGAGAAGAGGTGGTCGGTGTCGGGTAACTTTGCAGGATAAAAATAATGAAATAAAATAAATAAAGATGCAAACTTCCAAGGTTAGGGATCACCACAACAATAAACATATGTGCATATCATAAATCGCATAAAGATGCATGCTTTATATCAAAGAATCGACTTTCGCAAATTCCAACAATTTAGGTGATAGAGGCTCTCGCATAAAAACCTAATTTGTTTCTACCTTTTCTTAGTTAGGATTAGTCGACTTTCGCAAGCAAAGCCTTATTACTATCCAAATTCATAATAAGATCACTTTCGCTTCAATATCATGAATAAGGAATTTCCTCAACTCTCGCAAAGGATTAAGTACATAGGTAGATGATGATAAAGACATATAAATTCATGGATTTATAAATCAAACACACATATCTATGTTGGGATCACCCCAACCCTAGAAGAAGGAAATTAGAAACAAAACATAATGAAAGAAATTAACTTTAACATAAAATAAACTAAAACTTACAAAACCTTTGTCTCCTTCCTCTCTCTCTCTCTCTCTCTCTCTCTCTCTCTCTCTCTCTCTCCTCCTCCTCCTCCTCCTCCTCCTCATCCTCCTCCTCCTCTCCTTGCACCCTAAGACGACTTGACTTGAATTAATGAAAATCAGCCCCCTAAGGCTTTATTTATAGCCTTCATTCCCTAGCTATTCTAGGTAAGAAAGTCTATCAATATCTAAATCTAATTATCTAAAGGCTTAAAGATAAATAAATGCAAATAAAGGAATTAAATCCAAATAGGAAATTATATCTAAAATAGGTAAATCTTCCATGTGTTGATAGGTCTTGATAGATGTTGATAGATCTCGGCCAAACTCGGATTCCTTCGGCTCCAAGGATTCCCAAACCGTGTAGGACAGCAAACCGCGTAACGCGGCTCCGGGACACGACTCCTCAAGATCGAGTAGGTCTACTCGAGATCGAGTAACGTGGTCGTCGACTATGGCTCGGCTGGGCGTCTCGGGTAACTGGTGCTCGATCCGGCTCGGTCAGATGCTGTTGGGTTGTTGAGATCGAGGAAGTTCCTCGAGATTGAGTAAGAGTGATGCTCGGCGTCTTCAGTCCTCGACTTCTCGACTTGGCACGACTCCTCGACTCCGGACATGGCATCAGGGGTTGGTCGATCTCGACTAGTTTACTCGAGATCGAGTAAGGCTCCGGAGTCGGGTTGATCTGTCTCTCATCTTCTCGACCATGCTCTGCTCGACCAGGTGTGCTCGGGAACTTTTGTCGAGATCGAGTAAGTGAACTCGAGATCGAGTAAAGTTGGGCTCCGGCTTTCTGCTCTGTTCTTCAAACGCACTTTCCCGAGTTCTCATTCGTCGGATTGACGCATATGACCATGAGTTGGAAAGCTCTTTTCGAGGGCTACAACTCTCATGAAGACATCAAAGCTTGATTCAGAATGAAGAATGGTGAAAAATGACCTTTTCTCCAGCTGCACCATTCTTAGCTTCTCCATGAGTTTCCTTTAAGCTCTAAAGTGCGTCCGATTTCTGCGAAATATAACAAAAACTTGTGTAGACCTCCACATATTGCAAATAAACATAAACTACACAAATTATGTATTATTCTAACCCAAATGAATGCAATGTATGTAGAAAATGATATAAAAGTTACTGTAAAACATGGCAGATTCAGCTCACAACAAACACCCCATACTTAAGCTTGCTTGTCCTCAAGCAATACTTTTATTTGTCATTCAGGGGAAGAAATCAAAACTCTCAACATCTTAGATTCATTGCCATATAACCCTGCAGTCAATTACCATCCTTGAAAATGTATCAGTGTCACAAATTCATGCATTTGCAATAAAAGCAACATCTACTCACAAAAGGAGGGTTATGCAAAAATAATTCATGTGACAAAGCATTAATAATCAAGAGGACTTTAATTTAGGCTAAATAAGGAGTAGATTGGTAAAAGGCTAAAGGTGTGCAATTTTTGGACAATGTGGTGCTAATGATCCGGGGAAATGGAGTATTTTCCAAACTTGAATTTCCACATTTCTTCTCATAAGATTCATCTCCTCATCGGCGAAAGAAACGGGGTGGGGGCGGTAGAGAACAATTTGAGGGTGTGAAATAGGGAGGAGGGTTTCAGGGAGGGGATAACATCAGGGATCAGACGGAAATTTCGGTTTATTATGCGGGAAACGAGAGAGGAGATAAAGAGAGTACGGAAAAAGGGTGGTGAGAGAGGGAATATAGAGAGCTGATAAAAAATGGGTGATGCACAATAGAGTCGTTGTTGTTAACATCGACTCTGTCCTTATATATATATATTGACTTTTTTAATTAAATAAATACCTGTAAATTTTATTATTTGTACAAAGTCCCTGTTTTATAACAACCACTTTGTTTTTAATTTTTTTTTTAATATTTAGGGCTAAGTCGCTGTTTCAGACAACGACTTAGCCCTATTTTGGCTATTTTTCAAATTACTTTGAATCTTTGGCTATTTGGCAAAAAAATATTTTTGTATTTTTGACCATTTTGAAAAACAATTCTATTAGAGACCGACCCGACGCGCTTGCCCTTGTTTTAGGACGACGTTGTTTGGCAGGGAATTGATTCCAGCGAGTCTTAGATTCGACATTGTTTTATCTTTGCTGGGTTAGTCGGGGGCCAAACTTTTCCCCTCCCTCTCTTTTTCTCTCCATTTCTGTTTAAGGCTTTTCATATTCCACGCCCTGTCTACTTCTTTATTTCCTCTTCTGTTTCTTCTTCTTCCTCCTCATCATATAAATTTTTTTATTAAAAAACGAGGTTTGGAGGTTTATGCAGTATCTTTGTTGTTCCATCTCTCTGTAGACTACAGGGGTAATTTTCCGATAACCTACGATTGATAAAAATAAATTACACACTCCGTTCCAAAATAAAAGTCGTTTGTAATCCCTTTTGAATTAATCAGATTGAATATAGAATTGAAGAAACCCTTTATGGATTAAGGGTTCTTCGATTATCAATCCAAAAGGCCTACTCGCAAATTAACACACGTTCTGTTCCAATTGTTTCTTAATTCTGTCGATCGAAATTGAGATTAACTTTCATTACATTCGATCGAAAAGAATTCCAATATATATGTTCAATAGCCAATTCACGTGAGCCGCCAATGTTGACCAGTGTTTGTTAATTAACGATTTGTTAATTAATTACCAATTTCATACGGTGGGGAATTCGATTCGTTCAAAGAAATCAAGGAGCATAAGCAAGATCGACGCTTTTAGTTTAGCAATTGGCCGGCCTAGCCAATTGCTATACATCACCTCTCTCCTCTCTCGATACTTAGGCCGGTTAGGTTCCTAGGTCTTCTAGCCCATTTCATTAGTGATGAAGTTCTCACCTCTATCATCGAAGATAACAATCTGAACGAGGTGTTAAGAATAAAAGCTTTGAATGATAAGGGCACAAGGCTTTGCTATCCTCAGGTATATATCTATGTGGACCCGACTCTTTTCCCCGATAGAAGCATTACGGTGGTAAATGAGAAAAACTAGTTGATTCAATTCCCAATCTTGTTTAAAGATTTCTCCTAGGGTTGTGGATCATGTAATCGGCTTGACCATTTCTTCTTCAATTGTCCCAAGTGCAAACAAGTCACCGGGAAGGTGGAGATTCCTCTTACATAGGACCATCAGCATTGTGTCTCAGATGAGGCTAATTTGACAGGCAAATATGACTTACTTGAATGGATCAAATTAGTTGCTTCTAAGAAACCAGTGATGGAAGCCTCAATTCTTATAGGCAATGTTCTAAAAGGCGCTAGGCGGTGGGTGGCCGCCTAGCGCCTAGGCGGTTAGGCGGGTGCCTAGGCGGCGCCTAGGCGGACATAGAACAAACTTGATTATTTCCTTATATTTTGACGAATAACACTTGTCAATAATTCATATAATGTAATAATAATCCATAATATCACTCATAAACCCAAATTTTTAGTAGTTAACTAACACTAAAGTAAATAAATGCAAAAGTACATGTCTGACTAACAATTCTAAACCTCCTAAAATCCAAAACTATAAGTTCGATTGAAAAGCAAATGCATCCCGACATGGGGGATAAAAAAACCCTAAGTCAACTAATCATATGCTTAGAAGCGCAAATTGAATAATCGTTGGACTAGGCGGGCCTAGGCGGGACTAGTCGGGCCCAGGCGGCGCCTAGGCGGGACCAGGCGGTGCCTAGCCGGCGCCTAGGCGGTTCTTGGACAAATTTCCGCCTAGAGGTCCGCCTAGGCTTAAAAATTCCTAGGTCCCGTCCCGCCTAGCGCCTAGGCGGCGCCCAGGCGGCGCCTAGGCGCGATTTTTTAGAACACTCCTTATAGGACACTCGAAGTCGGATTTATCATCCTTTAAGGTCTCAGATCGATTAGATCATTCGATGTCCTTTGTGAAGGTTGCAACCACTACCTTCCATCCAAGGGCTAAGCCTTAAGGTTTAGAGTCAGTGATGATGATCACCCTATCTTATGAACTGATGTATAGCAATTGGCTAGGCCGGTCAATTGCTAAACTAAAAGCGCCGATCTTGCTTATGCTCCTTGATTTCTTTGAACGAATCGAATTCACCACCGTATGAAATTGGTAATTAATTAACAAATCGTTAATTAACAAACACTGGTCAACATTGGCGGCTCACGTGAATTGGCTATTGAACATATATATTGGAATTCCTTTCGATCGAATGTAATGAAAGTTAATCTCAATTTCGATCGGCAGAATTAAGAAACAATTGGAACAGAACGTGTGTTAATTTGCGAGTAGGCCTTAATCGAAGATCCCTTAATCCATAAAGGGTTTCTTCAATTCTATATTCAATCTGATTAATTCAAAAGGGATTACAATGTTTAAATAGAAAACCTAAGATCCAATTCTAGCATGCAAGATATAGTTTTGGTTTCTTAAAGATAGAATTTTAATCCTAAAGATAAAGTAAACCTAGAAGACAAAACTTAATCTAAAATCCTAATATATAAAATAATAAAATATGATAATTAAGAAATCCTAAAGATAGACTCTCCTAACCATCTTATTTAACCTAACTAAGAAATACTAAAAATAAGCAATTCTATAATTAGACTCCAACTAACATAGGAGTTAGTAAAAATAGAATATATTAAAAAAAAGAAATATAAATAATAAAATAATTAACGTCGTTTCTTTAATGACTCCCAAGGTGGAGCCTTCTTCTTCCGCTTGAGGATGACATCATTCTCCTCCAATTGAAATCGATCGTCCTCGAGTCGTCACCTGGATCAAGATCGTTGTTTGACCCACAGAAGGCCATCTTGACCCGCATCATTCTCCCCATCTTATCTTCGATTCGTCCTCGAATTGAGTCATTGAAGAGAAGTAGGGAAGGAGCAACAACCAAAAAGTAACTTCCTTGACAATCAACTTGAGATGGTGTCGGCAGAATTTGAGGCAAATGAACCTCAAAAACAACACCTTTCATAGGGATCATCGAGGAGTCAAAAGGAACAAAATCAAAAGGCCCAATAACCCCATGAACTCCAAAATTATCAAAATGAGGAACATTCTCAAGAGGTACAATAGCTAACTCAAGAGAAGTGTCCTCAACGTCCTCATCGTTGTCGTCAGAAGCACCCAACACATCATGCGCAGCACTGCAGTCCACTTGCAGAGCAGTTTCGGATGCCTTAACGGAAGAGTCCTGCAGCGTGTGACCCCCTGTTGGAAGGCTCGTCGAGTCAGCTTCGTAAAAAGACTGAGGTGACTCAATTCCGATGTCGGAGTCAACGGGAATATGCGAAATAAGTTCGACGCGCTGTGCTAACTCTGGGCCCACGATTTTGATCTCCTCCTGGGATGCGGGCGCGACTGAATCAGGGGTGCCGGATGGTATGGTCGCGGGTGCAACCTGATTGGTGTATGTGTCGCAGTGCGCTTCCCGTCTTGCCGCATCCTCCTTCTTGGCTTTGTATTGGCGCTGTCGTGTCTGTTCCTTCAAAACAGCTTGAGGCAAAATGTGTAGGAGAGTAACTCTCCTCCCATCAAAGGTGAAGGCATATGTATTCGCACGACCATCATAAATAACAGAACGATCATATAACCAAGGACGGCCTAGCAAGATATGGCTACAATCCATTCAAGCAACATCACATAACACTTTATCATGATATGATCCAATAGAAAATGAAACTAAACATTGTTTGGTGACCATTATATCAGATCCATCACCAGTTATGCCATTTAACACATAGTGAGTAGCTCTAGGAGTAGTAGTTAAATGGAGGAAATCCACTACCTTTTCATTGATGAGATTGCAGCAACTCCCACCGTCGATGATAACGCTTAAGGTAGCCTCGTGAACCACACACTTGGTGTGGAAGATGTTCTCCCGTTGATCAGCCATGGGAGACTCTTGAATGTGTAGGACCCGTCGAATGACAAGGCAGAGAACGTCGTCGAACTCTGTGGTGTCGATCTCTCTAGCGTGTGGCGCAGGAGGGGTATGGGAAGGGATGGGGTTATTGTCGTTCGACATGTTCCTACAATATCAGAAGAGAAACAAGTAAACGAAGCAAAGACCAGAAACCAAATAATGCAAGCCCTATTGATTACTAAGAGTGATTCAGTTTTAGATATCAAAGAGGCGAGAAAAACAAGGCACTATATTCAAGAAATTCCCCTGGACACATAATTTGCAATATTGAAGACAGCAAGTAAGAATCAAAGTTGCAAATTGAATCAGCCACAAGTCGGATATCAAGGATAGCAAGTATAAACAAGCAGCTAATGTGTCTAGAAAAAGAAGTACAATGTGATGCTCGAAATAAAAGAAGATGTAGCGATCGACAATAGCAATCACAAGGGCAATCAAGTGCACACACTCCGTCAACTATTATCTGGCGGTTGCAACACGGTTCAGAAAAAAAGGAGTGTGACCAAGGCTCCTGTGTCGGCGCAGGACAAAATCACACAAAGTAGGGTTCCTTTGTAATGCTTGAAACCAAATAGATCATCTAACATGTAGCAAATAAAAGAAAGAACAAGATGCTATGAGTTGCTAACTCATCAATGCAAGGTAAAATGAAATAATGCTCCTTTTTTTTTAAGCTCTCGGCTTACTGTTTTTTTTTTAACTAAAAACGAGCTATTGTCAAACTTGAGAATAACCGGAATTAAGAGCAAAGAAAAATAAAATAACAATGCTACGATGATCTAAAAGTAAGCAAAAATAAAGAAATAAGGGAAAAGGGCTAGAAACTGGAAAAATTATGGTTCTTTAGTGGTGCAAGTTCATACAATGCTTAAATCCAAGAATCACATTCATAGGCATGATATGTAGCAACATGGAATAAAAGATTAAAACTTGCAATCAAGAACTCAATATCTTCCAATTAAAGATCCAAACAAGAAATAACTAAAATAAAGTGCCAATTTTTAGGGTGAATGATAAAGATAGAATTTTTTTATGCAGCGGGGTGGTGAAAAATAGGCATGAAAAGAAATCACTCAATTAAAGAATCAAGAGAGTAAAGAGCTTGCATACACCTGAAATCCGAAAACACTTGATACGTTTGGGATACCCGATCCTTCGCATGTGGGCTCAAGATCAAGAATCACGTATATTTGTCCGATCTTGCATTGCTCTTCCAGTATCTCCTGATTAACAAAATTAACTAACTAATTAATAGACTAATTTAAACCAAAGTTCTTAACTTAAGAATCCTAACAACTAAATACGATGGAAATAAATTGACTAATTTAAATAAAGTAACAGCAAAGAAAGCAAAGGAAGCGTCGGTGCGGGAACTCGCTAGGCCGGCTCCGAGTTCGCTGGGCACGAGTACGGGAGCGCAGGAGGCAGGCTCCTCAGGGCGCTGGTGTGCGACGGTGATCGACGACGAGGGCGATGCCGAGGAAGCCGGAAGTGCTCGCAGGGAGCGAGAGCGGGAGCGAGCACGCGGAGCCGAGGATGTCGAGCGAAGCCGAAGCCGCGGGACACCGTCGCTGGTAGCGAATGTGCGAGCGAAGGCGAGTGCGAGGGCGTGCACGAGCGCGCGAGCGCCTAGCGCCAGGACTAAGACGCGACCGGTCAACGTTGACCATTGACCGGTCATCGGTTGACCATTGACCGGTCATCGGTTGACCATTGACCGGTCAACGGTCATCGGTTTGACCATTTGACCATTTTGGTCAATGGTCAACCGTTTGACCATTGACCGGTCATCGGTTGACCATTGACCGGTCAACGTTGACCAACCCATTTTGATGCCAATTTTTTTTTTAGTGATGCCATATTTTACCGTTTTGATGCCAAAATTTTACTATATTTTATTTTCACTTTGATGCCACTTTTCTAATGAAAATGATTGGATAACACTTTTTTAATGTCACTTTTTTTAAACCTTGATGACATTTTTTGTTTACAGTAATGTCACGTTGATCATTGATGCCATTTTTTGTACTGTTAACGACTGATGCCACTTTTTTTTATGTCAATTTTTTGATGATATTTTTTTTACCATGATGCCATATTTTTGATGATATTTTTTCAAAGTAGTATTTTGATGACATTTTTTTCTTTAATGTGATACAAAATTTTCAAAATGGTATTTTGATGTCATTTTTATAAGGGAAAACTAATTAAAATACCCCCACTTTTGGGGACGTGGTAAAAATATATCCTCAACTTTCAAATGTAATAAAAATATCCCGACCTTTGAGGATAGTGGTAATATATTACCACAAGGTTTTTCACGAGTCAAAAATGCTGACAAGGCAGTTTGCATGGATTTTTTTACAAGGGTTTTCTTAAACAGTGTTCTACTGTCCTCAGGAAAAAAATAAAGAGCTTGACTAAGTTTATACCCAATATATTTTCCTCCCTTATGTGTTCTTCCGTGGTCGCCTCTTGAATTGGCTTTCAGGTCTTCCAAGTAGCTCATGGTTCCTCTTCAATGTCAGTTTTTCTCCCTCGTGGTCGACTATTTTGAGTTGTCTCTTTCACATCTTCTTCACCTCTTATTCGTTCACGAACTTGGTTGGGTAAGTTTTATTTTTTCACCTCTTCGTTGTTGTGGTCGGTTTAGTTTTTTTGTCGGTTTGGTGTTAGGAATAGTCGTGTTGTGTTAATTTGAGGCAATTTTGGTCGGATTAGTTGCTTGGTTGAATCAATTTCGTTTTTCGGGTTCCGTTTGTTATCGTTTTATTTCCTAAGAAAACTGTTCAAGAAAACACAATTTCCGTGGTAATTTGTAAAAAAAACCTTCCATGTATGTTGTCTTGTCAAAAAAAATCCACGTATGCTACCTTGTCAGCATTTTTGACCCGTGAAAAAACACAGGATAATATATTACCACCCCCTTTAAAGGTCGGGATATTTTTATTATATTTGAAAGTTGAGGATATATTTTTACCATACCCCCAAAGGTGTGGGTATTTTAATTAGTTTTCCCTTTTTATAATGTAATTATTTGATGCCATTTTTTTTAATCAAATCGATTGATGCCACATGTTTTTAATTTAATCAATTGTATATCAATTTATTTTCATCGATTATACTTTCATTCACTGATGACACGTTTGTGATTACACTTCATTGATGCAATCACTTGTGGTGACATATTCATTAAATTTTTATTCATGGATGACATTTGTTATTACACTTCATTAATCACAATTATTTATGGTGACAATTTTATATAATTGATGACATAAGAGCTTAAAACGTGGAATCAAAATATTGTCACCTTATTGCACATATAAAAATACAAAGTCTTTGAAACTACGACATTAATATTGGTTGTATACGTAAAAACATCTATTATAGCATGTCATCAACTAAAAAAATGCATCAATGTAAGTAATATAATGCAGAATCAATAAAATATAGGGCCAACCACTTCGGGGGTTACACATCATCTTCAGGATATGTGAATACTTCACAGGGGCAAAATATGCATCCCTGAAAGTTTTAGGCCGCTTTCTGTAATTATATAAAATATAAGGCCAATCTGTAATTTTTAAAAATTTCGGGCCGGTTTCGTTATTTATTAGAAATTACAACACAAACCTTTCTTCCCCGTTGGAAAATTGCAGAGATGGCGGTGGCGGGTCAAATTGCACATCGGGGCGTCGGCTGCCATTGGAGCTTGATTCCACCGCCGATGAAGAGCGCATCGGGATCCTTGGGCATGACAGGAGCCGATTGGTTGGAGGCGGCTTCGGGGCAGCGCAGTCCTTGGTGGGAGGCGGCTTGCGGGTGACGGTGGAGGCCACCAGCGACGGGAAGAACCTCCTCAGGAACATCGAGATCGAAGTCACACCACCTGAGATTCTGATATTGTATCCGAAGATGAGGCCTCCCATGGTTGCACCGATGCAGGTGATGGTAATTTCTAATTATTCAGATCCACGGGCAAAAGGAAGGAGAAGAGTGGGAAGAGGTTGGATACCCAATAAACAATTAATAGGGTTTACGCTAGTTAAAAAAAAACAATTAATGGGCCTAACTACCTAAGTAAACATGCTAAATAGTCTAAATCACCAAATTCCCTCAATTAAGAAAGCCTAAAGATGGACTCTCCTAACCATCTTATTTAACCTAACTAAGAAATACTAAAAATAAGCAATTCTATAATTAGACTCCAACTAACATAGGAATTACTAAAAATAGAATATATTAAAAACAAGAAATATAAATAATAAAATAATTAACGTCGTTTCTTTAACGACTCCCAAGGTGGAGCCTTCTTCTTACGCTTGAGGATGACATCATTCTCCTCCAATTGAAATCGACCCGTCCTCAAGTCGTCGTCTGGATCAAGATCGTTGTTTGACCCACAGAAGGCCATCTTGACCCGCATCATGAACTACCTCATATATGATGCTACTTTGGTTAAGGTTGCAACAGCTTATGTGGATGCCACTCCTGCAACTCTTACTTCTACCCTGAATTTATAGACAACGAGGAGGACCCAGACAATGAACATTTCAATAAGTTAATTGTTGGTTTTTCTCAAGATGATTTTGATAGTATCCTCAAAGACCTTCCCATGGTCCCACCTCAATTGAATTCATTCTCCTTGATTTGAGCACCTCTAGGGCACTGGTCAACTCGATCAGTCCCTCTATTGTGTCTCCTATGGGATCAAACTCGGTGGTCCAACAGTGGTAGCAACTAAAGATAGGGGGTCTTGTCTAACATCAAATCTAGAAAGCAAAAAAGTGGCACTGGCGATGCTGACATTGCATCCTCCTAGCCGAAGGATGGAGCAATTAAATGGCTAAGGTATGATCCCTAGAGTACAACTCCCTCTTATTACCGAGTCTGTAATGGCAACTCATTAATTAAGAAGATGTTGAATCAACCACCCTATTGTCATCTTCTAGCACTCCTTTTGGTCAACTCCGATCAGGTAGTTAGACGACAGGGCGGTAATTTCATGATTTTCCATTATCTTTTGAATTAATCAATTATGCCTAGGAAGTTCTGTTGTATTGATCTCTCTAGCAACTTTATGGTTGGTCTAGTTCGGCTAGTTTTAGCAATTCTCTATAATATATCTGCGTATCAATGTGAATGGATTATCTTTGCTATCATGAAAATTATGTTGTTTGATCTCAGACATAAACATTACATTAAGTTGAGTATAAAATATACTAGCATTTACTTTGCTTATCATTGTGAATGGATTATCATTTCTGTCATGAAAATTATGTTGTATGAGCGTATGAGTCGTATATTCGATTGGCTCTCTTTTGCTCGATCGGCGTCTTCGCTTGCTTATTCGCTTATCTCTGACCGGCGGATTGCCGTCACCAGTGCGCCATGGGGGACACCCCAATGGCATCGCCTGTGCCTGTAACAGGGGAACAAGTGCAGCCCGAGAGTATGATGGTTGATAACAGTGGGGTCGAACCAGAACGGGGAGGCGGTTCAGCGCCAAGGAGAACATGGAGAGACATGGTGGTGGGTTCCAGTGAAGAGAAGAGGATGGTTCTCGACGAGGACTTCTTGGATGGGAAGATTGCTATGTCTTTCCCGGAGGGTGCTTGTGGGGATCCTGTGTTCACCATAGAGATGGAAGTCCTTCAAGCCCTGGCTTCGATGTGGCAGACGTCTTTGATTGTCAAATCGCTTGGGAATTTGGTTCCGCACGCGATAATGGAGAGGAAATTGAAAGAGATTTGGCAACCGGGAGGAAGGATGGTGGTGGCAGACCTTCCCAATGGGTACTACGTGGTCAAATTCGATGCTGAAGGGGATTACCTAAAAGCCCTCACGGAAGGGCCATGGATGATGTTTGGCCATTACTTAATTGTCCAACAATGGAGCCCGGATTTTGACCCAGACACGGACGTTATTACTACAACTCCTGCTTGGGTCAGAATCTCAGGTCTCCCTATGATTCTGTATGAGGAACAAATTCTTCTCCGACTGGCTATGGGTATTGGGAAACCAATCAAGGTTGACCAAAGGACGTTATCCTCGAATAGGTGTCGTTTCGCCCGGATTTGTGTTGAGGTCGACATAACGAAACAACTCAAAGGGTCCATTACGGTGAACGGTAATCGTTTCTATGTTGAATATGAAGGACTGCACTTGATTTGTCTCAGATGTGGCCGGTACGGTCATCTCACGAATAGGTGCCCCCTTGATCACAGTCATGAGGTAATTCTCGTTGACGGCAATGGATCAAATAATGGGTCCAAGGCTTCCCAACCGGAAGGGACGAAGGTGACCGGAGAAGGTGTCAGGCCGGCGAACGAAACTCCGAGATACGGGGAATGGACGATTGTGAGCCGTCGTCAGCCTAACCGACAAGGAAAGAAGAAAGAGGACCCGAAATCTACGCAAGCTCCCAAAGAAGGAAATAGTTTCGTTGTTTTAGGGAAGGATATAAGGGAGGAGATTAGTACTGATGCTAATATGATTCAGCAGAATAATGGGGGAGAAGGGAAGGATATTAAGGAAAGCAATCCCCCTCTTTTGGGAGGCAATTTCGGATATAAGGAAAGTGCCACCATGGAGGGAGTTTTGAAAAATCAAAGCATTCTAAGTCCAAATGGGTTATTTGAAAAGGGCTCTTCTTCCACGTACAAGCTAGATAAAGGGAGAAAGATGATTAAAAAGACCGGGGCCAAGAATGGGCCCAAAAATAAGGGGGTTGGGCCGGAAGCCCATAAACCTTTGAAAAGGTCGAGATTGGCCAGTGACCCTCCGCTAACATTCATTCCCAAAGTTAATTTTCAAGGGGATAGCAGGTTTATGACAGACGCTCACGGCGTCGATGGAAGCACTCCCCCTGAGAGACTGGTGGAGCGCCAGGTGATTGTCGAATCTCTGGCGCAGGTTGGTGCGGAAGGGGGCTCTACTTACAACATCATGGATAAAGGTTTGAATTCTGATGAAGATATTGGGAGGGTGTCTATTACGCCGTCCGATGAGACCATGACAGAGGGCAGTAAGCCATCGCCGGCCAACCAGGGCCACCAGACTAAGTCTTCTTGACTCTGTTCTTTTTCGTTTTTCTTCCTCTTATTATTTTTTCTTATGAATTGTTTACTTTGGAATTGTTTCGGAGCCAGTAAGCCTGGTTTCCGAAGAGCTATGAGGTACATGACCAGACATTTTTCTTTTGACGTCTTAGTTATTTTTGAACCTCGTATTTCAGGTGATAAGGCTAGAGAGGTGTGTGACAAGATGGGGTTTTCGGACTGTGTTCGGGTGGACGTTATTGGCTTTACTGGTGGGGTTTGGCTGCTATGGAGGAAAGAGAACGTGAATTTACAAGTGGTGTCACTTGGTGAGCACCTAATCCACGCGACGATCAGTGCGGGCTCGTCTATTTCTCACCTAGTTGTGGTTTATGCTCCCCCGGCTCCCAATCGTCGTAGGCGGTTCTGGCGTGACCTTGAGACTGAGATTGTTCATATTACTGATCCTCTTTTGATTGGGGGAGATTTTAATTGTATCTTGCACTCTTCTGAAAGGATTGGGGGCTCTGGGCGGCTGTCAGAGGATTCTGATGTTTTTATGCAGCTTGTCAACCAGTTGGGGCTGATCGATCTTGGCTACTCTGGGCAACCGCATACGTGGTCTTCGGGTAATTCTTCTAGAACCTTTGTCGCTAAACGGCTCGACCGCGTTTTCACCAATATTTCCGGGAGCCTCCTCTGGCCAGATGCTAAGGTGACCCACCTGCCCAAGCTCTCTTCGGACCATACCCCTCTGTTCTTGGCCCTTAGGCCGAATCTGAGATCGGACAGAAGTCGGCGCCCCTTTCGTTTTGAGGCTGCGTGGATTACTCATCCGGATTTCATGAATTTTATCAGGGAGTCTTGGTTAGATAGCATGGACACCAGCTACGCTTTGGAGGATGTTCGCATAAAGCTTGTTAAGTGGAATAAGAAAGTCTTTGGCAATATTCATGAAAGGAAACAGAATTTGATCTCTAATCTGAATGGGGTCCAGAAGCTCTTGAGGGTTAGTCCGACGAACACTCTCCTGGAGAAAGAGGCGAAGCTGCAATCGGAGCTTGCCGTGGTTATGGAACAAGAAGAAATCCTGTGGTTGCAAAAATCTAGAATTCAGTGGCTCCAAGCTGGTGACCGCAATACTAGTTTTTTCCATACCTCGACTATTATAAGACGGAGATATAATCGGATTGACAAGTTGCAGGCAGATGACGGTAGCTGGATTACGGAGGGGCAAGAGCTCGAGGACCATGCTGTCAATTTCTTTAAAGAGCTTTACTCTCTGCAACCCCCGTTGTCACATCCCACGAGTTTCCTTCATGGGGGCTTTCCGCCGATTCACCAAAGCCTCTGGGATGATCTTGACAGCCCGGTTAGAGATGAAGAGATTGTGGCGGCGATGAAGAAGATGGGGGCGCTGAAAGCCCCGGGAGTCGACGGTTTCCAACCTATTTTTTATCAGAAATGCTGGGGTACGGTTGGTAGGTCTGTGATTAATACAGTTAAGGATTTCTTCTTGAGCTCCAAACTTCCTCCGGGCCTGAATGACACACTTATCTCCTTGATCGCGAAAGTGGATGATCCGAGCAAAATTAATCAATTCCGTCCTATCAGTTTATGCAATGTCCTTTATAAGATCATCACTAAGGTGCTTGTCAATAGGTTGCAACGTGTTATGCCTCATTTGATTGGGCCTACTCAGGGAAGCTTTCTTCCGGGGAGACTTATCACCGACAACATCGTCATTGTTCAAGAGGCTGTTCATACCATGAAGCGGAAGAAGGGTCGGAAAGGGTGGATGCTCCTCAAGTTGGATCTTGAGAAGGCTTACGACAAACTTCGTTGGGATTTCGTGACTGATACCCTTATGGATGCTGGCTTCTCAAGTGATTGGGTGAATTGGATCAATGAGTATCTCTACCACGTCCTTCCGTCTCCTATGGAATGGGGAGGCCACCGAGAGCTTTACCCCTGCGAAAGGTATTAGACAAGGAGATCCTTTGTCTCCCTATCTCTTCGTCCTTTGTGTTGAACGTCTCAGCCACTTAATTAACCACTCTGTGAGCCAGCGTGAGTGGAAACCGATCAAACTATCCAGGAATGGCCCAGAGCTTTCGCACATTCTGTTTGCGGACGACATCATCCTCCTTGCTGAGGCTTCTATCGAGCAAATGGGGGTTATCCAGCGATGCATCGAAAATTTTTGTCAAGTGTCCGGGCAGAGGATTAACCCTAGTAAGTCCAAACTGTTCTAATCAGGTAATGTTTCATCTTCGCTTGGTGCTGAGCTCCAAAGATTAAGTGGCTTCCAGGTGACGACAGACTTGGGAAGGTACTTGGGAATGCCCATCATACACAATCAAGTGACCAAAGACACCTTTGAACCGCTGCTTGAGAAAATTTCGTCCAAGCTACGTGGTTGGAAAGGTCGGTTTCTCAGCCTTGCTGGGAGGGTTACTCTTGCCAAGTCGGTCCTGTCTTCTATCCCCGTGTACACCATGGCTACGGTTATCCTTCCGAAAGAGACATGCCGGAAAATAGATAGTTTAATCTGCAATTTCATTTGGGGAGGAACTGAAAATAGAAGGGGTATGCATCTAGTGAGTTGGGAGGAAATGTGCAAAACCAAGGAGAACGGAGGGCTTGGGTTGCGTGCTATGAGCGATCTGAATTTGGCCTTGGTCGGTAAGCTTGGATGGCGGTTTATTATGGGAGGTAACAGCCTCTGGATTGACGTCATTCGAGCCAAGTATGTTAGAGAGAACTTATGTGACAGGGCTAATCCCTCTTTCATTTGGAATAGTGTGCAAAGAGGGGTCGAAAGGGTGGTTATCCCGGGTTCGAGGTGGCTGGTGGGTTCGGGAAGGATGGTGCGTTTCTGGCTCGATGCTTGGCTGTTGCAGGAGAAGCTTTTGAATGTCGCGTTGCTGCCGATCACTGGTACCGAGAGATTTGCGGTCGTCAGTGACTACTGGAATGAAGGGAGTGGCTGGAACTGGGATCTCCTCTCGAATATGCTCCCAAATTCGGCTCTACTGAAGCTTGCATCTATAGCTCTTTCGGAGGATGAGGAGATGGTGGATTCTCTGAGCTGGAGGCTCCCTCCGAGTGGAGACTACTCGGTTAGCTCTGCCTTTGCGATGATCCAGGGGAGAACTTCTGATTGTTGCATTGACAAACAATTTTTCAAAGGCATCTGGGACCTGAAAACCACGGGGAGAGTAAGGATATTTACATGGGAAGCTATGAAGGGTGTCATCCTGACCAATGGAGAACGATACAGGCATCACCTGGCGAATTCAGCAGTCTGCACAGTTTGTGGTGTGGCGGATGAGTCCTTGATCCACCTCTTCCGGGACTGTTTAAGCGCCAAAAGCTATTGGGATTCCCTGAATCCGCCTCTAGACAGGGAAGCTTTCTTGAAAACTGATTTTGCTATTTGGTTTCGTTTGAATCTTAATTGCAATGTTAATGTTTATACTGGTGTGCCATGGTCTAGTTTTTTTGCCACATCCATATGATGGCTTTGGAAATGGAGAAATAATTTTGTGTTTGGAAACGAACAATTTGCAGGGGATAGGGCGGTTTTTGTGAAGAATCAAGTTGCGGAATATCGGGATGCTTGCAGACCACTGGGGAAGGTCAATCCGAGAGTTGAAAGAATGGTATCCTGGGAGAGGCCTAGGGAGGGGTGGTTTAAGGTGAACACTGACGGATCTGTTAAGGAGAGTGGCCTGGCGGCGGCGGGAGGCGTTATCCGTGACTGCGACGGTCGTTGGCAGGTAGGTTTTGTATATAATATTGGCTTATGCACAGTTTCGATGGCAGAGCTATGGGGTATTCTACATGGGCTTCGGTTAGCTTGGAATCGGGGATACAGGAGGGTCATCTTGGAAGCAGATTTCCAATTGGCGGTGCTGCTTTTAGGAAGGCCTATGGATCGTTATCACCCTCTCTTCAGCCTGGTGTCGCAATGCCAAGGCTACCTTCAAAGGGATTGGACCATCCAGTTCCGGCACATCCTCCGTGAAGCCAATTCGGTAGCGGATTTTCTTGCTTCGCATGCTTTTTCTTTTAGCCTAGGTCTTGATGTATTGGATGACCCGCCTCAGGGTGTTTAAAATTTAATTGCTGATGATGTGAGGGGTCGGGCTATCCCCCGTATGAGTACTACTTAGCCCTTTTTCTATTATTAATAAAATTCCCCCTTGAGGGGACGGAGGGCTCCATCTCTCGTTTTGATCAAAAAAAAAAGTGAGTTAAGTATTAAATACACTAGCATTTACTTGGCCTGGATAATTTCTATTAGAAAACAAAGAAATACGTCAAAACCTCAATAGAAGTCAACATGAATCATGTTACTTCCCAAATCTACAGAGCAAGATGTATAAAAATCTAAATATAAGAGTAAGGTCCTCTCTCAATAAGATAGCAATAACAACCATAGTAGGCCAACTTCCAACTATGGGAATGAACAAGTGTAAAGACCAGAATTTATTAAATATTATATTTACCCGGTTTGAAAAGTTTTCAAAAACTTGCCCTCTAGCAACTTGCTATTTTGGGAAAATCCTTTCAAATAATTCCAGCATCTTTTAAATTTGGGACTTTAGCGGATCTTATTTATGCTTTCGAGCTTCGGATTTGAAACTTGGAGTCTAGCTTGGTTATTTTAAAATAATTTGAAATTTTGATTTGGATTTTCCGAGAGTCGAGATTCGAGTTAGATTGTCGGGATTCGAAATCGGACCTTACGGGACCATCACTCTCTCTCTCTCTCACACACACACACACGCGCGCGCGCGCGCACACACACACACACACACCATCTCTTTTGTCCTCTTCTCCATTAACCCTCATAACCCCACCCTTTGCCTCCTCTATAAAGGGATGACACAAATCCCAAAACCCTACCCCTCACTCCCAAAAATCTGAAAACCCTAAACCCCAGAACCATCTCTCTCATTTCGAAATCCCAAAAGGAAACCCTCACCCTCTCCTCATCTTCTCCATTGCCAATCCTCAAGCCTCTCATCAAATTTCCTTTTCTTTCTTGTTCCCAAGCCCAAAATCCACCCAAAAACACTTCCTGGAAGAGCCAAATCAAGCCCTCACTATCTCCTTCCCCTGTTTTCCAAAAGTGAGCTCGGTTGTGGTTGTTTCCTTTTGTTTTGATCCCAAACCTTCATAAAAGATGACTTTTACTCATCCTCTGTCTTTCCTAGGCTCGTTCATTTATCTTCCTCTTTGATTTGGAGCTCGAAGGACCCCCATTAAAGCTTCGAAGGTTTCCCTTGAAGACCCTTGGTAATCCCTCTACCGTTCTCCCCCTCTAGTCCTTGTTAGTAGTCCTTGTTGAGTCTCTATCTTGACTCGTACTCGCCTATTTTTTATACTGATAATGTTCTATTTATATAGCGGGGAACCTTATTTATAATTATCTTTTCTTATTTATTTCACGATATTACGACTATCAATAATTATTTTCCGTCCATCATCACATCTCCTCGAATTTTAGTTAAGTCGTGTCTCGACTGAGATTCGATACAGATGAATCGTATGCGGTTGTTTCTCATTCATATCCCTCGTTTGGGAGAGGCTTAATTTGATCTCCTCGAGCTCATCATGGTACAAGCGGAGGCCCTCTGTCACTCGGGAAGGACTTCGTCTATACACATTTAAATGTTATCTTCGCTAGCTCATCAAGCTACAAGCGGAGGCCCTCCATCACCCGAGAGGGACTTAGTTTATACTCATTTAAGAGTTATCTCCGCGAGCTCTTCAAGCTACAAGAGGAGGCCCTCCGTCACTCGAGAGGGACTTAGTGTATACTCATTAAAGAGTTATCTCCGCGAGCTCATCAAGCTACAAACGGAGGCCCTCCGTCACTCGAGAGGGACTTAGTTTATACTCATTTAAGAGTCATCTCCGCGAGCTCATCAAGCTACAAGCGGAGGCCCTCCGTCACCCGAGAGGGACTTAATTTATACTCATTTAAGAGTCATCTCTGCGAGTTCATAGGGCTACAAACAGAGGCACTCCGTCACTCGAGATGGACTTAGTTTATACTCATTTAAGAGTTATCTCCGCGAGCTCGTCAAGCTAAAAGCGGAGGCCCTCTGTCACTCGAGAGGGACTTAGATTATACTCATTTAAGAGTTATCTCTGCGAGCTCATCAAACTACAAAAGGAGGCCCTCCGTCACTCGAGAGTGACTTAGTTTATACTCATTTAAGAGTTATCTCCGCGAGCTCTTCAAGCTACAAGAGGAGGCCCTCCGTCACTCGAGAGGGACTTAGTGTATACTCATTAAAGTGTTATCTCCGCGAGCTCATCAAGCTACAAAGGGAGGCCCTCCGTCACTCGAGAGGGACTTAGTTTATACTCATTTAAGAGTTATCTCCGCGAGCTCGTCAAGCTACAAGCGGAGGCCCTCTGTCACTCGAGAGGGACTTAGATTATACTCATTTAAGAGTTATCTTTGCGAGCTCATCAAACTACAAAAGGAGTCCCTCCGTCACTCGAGAGTGACTTAGTTTATACTCATTTAAGAGTTATCTCCGCGAGCTCATCAAGCTAAAAACGGAGGCCCTCCGTCACTCGAGAGGTACTTAGTTTATACTCATTTAAGAGTTATCTCCGCGAGCTCATCAAGCTACAAGCGGAGGCCCTTCGTCACTCGAGAGGGACTTAGTTTATAGTCATTTAAGAGTTATCTCCGCGAGCTCATCAAGCTACAAACGGAGGCCCTCCGTCACTCGAGAGGGACTTAGTTTATACTCATTTAAGAGTTATCTCCGCGAGCTCATCAAGCTACAAGCGGAGGCCCTCCGTCACTCGAGAGGGACTTATTTTATACTCATTTAAGAGTTATCTCCGCGAGCTCAACAAGCTACAAGCGGAGGCCCTTCGTCATTCGAGAGGGACTTAGTTTATACTCATTTAAGAGTTATCTCCGCGAGCTCATCAAGCTACAAGCGGTGGCCACCTGTCCCTAGAGAGGGACTTGGTAGTATCTTCGATCCGGGAGTCAAGCACTACGACTTGATGCCTCACGGGGAGCAAACTCCAGCGTAATGGGACTTAAATCTTTGATCCAAGCGGCAAGCTCTCCGGATGCCCGACGTGGTGCTAGCTCCATCGTTCTGAGCAAGATCTTGGATGATGCCAAGTTTCACGAGGGATAAAATCAACCTTTTCTCCCTATAAACAAAAGAGAAAAATGAAGTTCCTTAAATGGTTTCAATCATGAGAAGTATTGGATTATCCCACGTGTGTGCCATCGCCCGAGCCGGGCAAGCTTCTTTGTATTTAGATAGTGTTTACTTCTATTGAAAAATTCATCCACGAGTGTTAGCTATTATGAATTCAAAACTCGTCTTCCTCGTTAAATACCACGGTACAATTGATGTACCTTTCCGCCACTGATTCACCTGGCTACTTCCTCGATCGACCATTGCAGGCCGAATCCTCCTTGGAGAGTTCTACTTACACCCAATTGATAAGAAGAAACTAATTGCCATGATCACAAACGCCCAATTGACGGATCGCTCGAACAATAAGTGAAGGCGACTTGACACCCTTCATCCGCGTACGATCGACTAGGAGTGGCCTTGTCCAGAGCATCCAATGGCTTCGGGTAGCTCAAATGATAAGTGAAATCGACCTGAAGCTCCTCAGCCGCGTACGGGAGCAGCCGCTCGCGTAGGCAAGAAGCGGAATAAGCATGGGTTGCACGGATGAACTCTTTACGGCCAGAATAACTTCTGAATACCAACTGATGGCGGTTCTAATTCATCGTCATCAGGATCGCGAAAATATCGATCAGCGTATTTAAAATAGCTCTACGAGCCTTAAACTGGATAGTTGAAAGTCCAGCTGCGAGTAAATCGCCAGATGACTTTTGTATCACAATTGCCTTCGAACCCGCGCGGTTGACCCCTCTTTAGCCCACAGGTGTATTCGTGTGCCCATCATATGTGAATATTCAAATTCTGTTGCTGGAGCCTCTTACAAAGGATTTTGGTAGGCTCGTATATATGCCCACCTTTTGAAAGAAACCCACAAATCTTCGCATAAATTCCTATATATATAGGGTGAGGTTAAAGTGAAAAAGGGGCTTAAGATGAAAATTTTGTTTAAAGTGAAAATGAGATAATTAAGGGTAAAAACTGCGCGCGGGTTTGATTTAAAAAAAAAATTGAACCGGACCGGTTTGAAAGAAAAATGGGTTCGCCCAGCCCCTCTCTCTAATCTGTGCTAGGGCTTCTTCTCTCTCTTTACCTCTCTCTGTTCAATCTGGTTCTCTCTCCGTCCCTCTTCCTTCGAGTTCACCAAGCCTAACTTGATAGGGTTCAAGATCCATCTCCTCATCTGATTTCGTCCCTCACCTTCCGCTTCCGGATTTTGTTTTTGAGGCGCCGCCATGGCAAAGATCGGATAATGGATTCCATCGAGGTCGTGCGGATCGTTGAAGGAGACGCCGATCTTTGCAGCGGCCTGAGAGTAATTGGAGGGAAAATAAGCGAGCGTCGCCGGGGCTACCAGAGGTTTGAGCATCGCTAGAGGCCTCCGGTGTGGGAGGGAGCCGATGAGCAATGCTTCGTCGAATTGCTCCAGTGATTTAAGGTATTTGTGTATAAGTTTTGTTAATTATTGATTTCTATCCCTTCATAGGTCTTCGTTGGTTTCCAATTTGTGGTTTTGTTTGCCCTAGTTGTTCTTGTGGGACGGGACGAGACGGGACCGGGACGGGACGGAGGTCGTCCCGCGTAATTTTTGCGGGACAGGACCGGGACCGGGACGGGACCGGGACGGGACGGGCCTTGTCCCTCAAAAAAAAAAATTATAAAAAAACTCAAAATTTTCATATATATATTGAGATTCTCAAAGGCGTAATAAATATATATATGTATAATTTTTTATATTTTGCGGGTTCTCATATATGTGTACACATATATACGTATGTACATGTATATAAACACCGATGCGGTGTGTATATATATGGCCTTACATAAACCTGGGCAAACGCGGGCGCATGCCGAGCTTGGACAGGGCTTTGCCAGAGATTTTGTCCCGTTGTTGCGGGCACGGGCCGAGCTAAGCACGCTTAACGGGTTGGAAGTCATGTCCAAACCCGTCCGCGAATGCGGGTGCGGGTAGCCCTTGGGTACCCGCAAACTACACACTGTTTTTATTAAAATTATACACCTATACATACATACTGTTTTTATATATATAGCTATAAATATATACATATAATCAATTTTAATATATATATATATATATATATATATATATATATATATATATATATATATATATATATATATATATATAATATGAATACATATATAGTTACTGTTTTAATTTTTTTAAATGAACAATTTATATTACATGTATAGCTACTGTTTTTTAAAATGAATAATTAATACTATAGTATATATTAAAATGAATAAATACATATGTATTACATATATAGTAATTGTTTTTTTAAATGAATAATTATTATTATATATTACAGTGTACGTATGTAATTATATACACACGGCTACTATATATATAGATATACTATATAGTATTATACTCTATATCCTAATATTATATATATAGTATTATTATTATTATTATTATTATTATTATTATTATTATTATTATTATTATTATTATTATTATTATTATTATTATTATTATTATTATTATTATTATTATTATTATTATTATTATATGTGTGTGCGGGACGGGATTTGCGGGATCCCACCGGGTTGTGCCGCGTCCCGTCCCGCATACTTTTTGCGGGACGGGACCGGGACGGGTCCGGGATTTGCGGGATTTGTGCCCACCCCTAATCTATCTATTTGTTGTCAAACTCTCTTCCTACTAATCATCCTTTGCAGCCCCTATAATTACCGTTTAGCAGCTCCTTGATAAAAAACTCATCCTTTGCAACCCTTATATACTTTATCATTTTCATGTCAGCACACATTAAAATTTAAGTTGGTGTTATACACATGGTCTGGCGTCTTGTCAATTCCGCTAATTTTTTAACCTATTAGCTCAAAAGGTAGAGCAATGTGGAATACACACATGGTGTGGGTTCGAGTCCCACATAGGTTGATTTGTTTGAATATTCGCCGGAAATTTTATCGCTACTGGTTATAGTACACAATTGCAACTATAAAAGACAGAAACGACCATTTAGTTTCTTTGCGTGTTTATCACGTTGTTTTTTGCGAGTTTCTTGGAAGTTTTCAATTGGATTAGTTGGATTGTCTTCGACAAAACGGATGCTTTTATAGGTACATTTAGTAACTCAACTGTGTTTCTCCCTCTTCTAATGTGCACTTCAGTTTTTATTGTAGAAAATAGTGCACATCTATCAATATAAATGATGCACTTTGTATTATCATTCCTGCACTTTATAAGGTTATTTGTGCACTTTATAATGTTAGTTGTGCACTTTAAATTATTAAATGTGCACTTTATAATATTATTTATGCACTTTAAAAGACTTGATTTGAAAATTAACCTTGTAATAATTCTATTTTGGTCTGTGATGAATTAGTAAGATTAGATTTAGTTAACTACTTAACCTTTTTTTTGTCAATTTAGAAAGATGGACGTATATTTGTTTCACAAATTTGATTTTTTTAACATCTTATTTATGCATTTTATCATTTTAGTCTTGCACTTTATTATTTTATTTTTGCACTTTATAATCTTATTTGTGCACTTCATATTATTATTCATACACTTCATCATTTTATTCTTGCACTTTATAGTCTTTAATTGTGCACTTCATAATCTTATTTATGCACTTTATATTATTATTCATACACATCATTATTTTATTCTTGCACTTTATACTTCATATTATTAATCATACACTTCATCATTTTATTCTTGCACTGCACAATTATGCACTTTATAATTGTAATTGTGCACTTTATAATTTTATTCATACACTTCATATTATTATTCATAGACTTCATCATTTTATTCTTGCACTTTATAATCTTAATTGTGCACTTTATAATCTTATTTATGCACTTTATATTATTATTCATACACTTCATTATTTTATTTTTTCACTTTATCAATTTATTTATGCACTTTATAATTGTAATTTTGCACTTCATAATCTTATTCATGCACTTCATATTATTATTCACATACTTCATCATTTTATTCTTGCACTTTATCGTTTTATTTATGCACTTTATAATCTTAATTGTGCACTTCACAATCTTATTCATGCACTTCATATTATTATTCTTGCACTTTATCATCTTATTCATGCACTTCATCATCTTATTTTTGCACTTTATAATCTTAATTGTGCACTTCAGAATCTTATTCATGCACGTCATATTATTATTCTTTAACTTCATCATATTATTTTTGCACTTTATAATCTTAATTGTGCACTTCAGAATCTTATTCATGCACATCACTTGAAAAGCTAAATACAGAGATGAGGTGAAAACACCTAAATACAAAAGATGAGACCAGGAGAAATATTTTTGTGACCAGCAGCAATACAAAAGATGACACCGGCAGGATGCAATTCATATCGCCTAATGGAGCCCACAAGACATTGGGACCTAAATCGGCAGCAATATTTCTAAGTTCAGCCCATAAATATGGCAAGTTGAAGGATCTGCATCATTTTATTCTTGCACTTTATCACCTTATTTATGCACTTTATCAAACTAAAATTGCACACTATATTAGATAGGAATTTTGCCCTGCCTAGGTTCCAAGGACGAACCACAGGGTCTCGAAAGCACCTATGATTTCGCACCTTGCAATGCAATAGGCTAGACCTACTGTATTTTTAAAATTTTCAAGGCAAAAAACAAAAGGCAATGAAATACTAATACAATAATACATTATACATGGCTTACATACTAATAAACCAAAGTCCAAATGCAGTAGAAAAGCAATAAAATAACAGCCTCTAAAATACAAGACTACATCAGGACTTCAAAAGCAGCAGCACTGCAGTAGGAAAAAAATGTAGATTCAGACAACAAGCAGCTGTTTGCGATCACTGAACAGCAAAAAAAATGCAGATTATCATTTATGCAGATGGCCAACAGCTTACAATAAGAGAGCTCATCACCATCAGCTTACAATAAGAGAGCTCATCACCATCAGATTTGGATGAAGCCAGTAGCTGAGCAAGCAAATGGCCAGCAGCTTCAACGAGCATGACAGAACACTGCAATAAGTAGCAGCACAAAAAAGCAAAAACATTAATTAAACCCAAGCATGAAGAGAAGAAAGTAGTTGTGCAAACACATGGACAATAATATCTCTAGACTAACCATTTTGAAATGCAGTAGAAATTTCAAATTCTATCTCTGAAATCAAGTTTATCGTCCTTATATCTCATAGCCTGAAATGCTTCTCCATCATAAAAAAAAATAGCAATAGAAGGATGAATAAGAGTGCCATTTTTCATACCTTACAGCAGCCTCTGCAGATGAGCAAACAACATTAAGAGCACCTTTGTAAAACAACTATTTAAATTTCATCTTTCTTTTTAAGTATGTAGTTCAAGGAAATTAGGAAACTTCAACTAGCATCCGGCCACCAGCAAAAGATTTTCAATCAAAGTTAGGGGAGAACAAATAGGACCAAGCAACTAGAAGCAACCCATATCCTTTTTCAGCTACTGCTACCTACAAAGTTAACCAAGAATAGAAACAATAGATCGACCTAGCTATCACCAACCTGGCAATCCTAATGCATTTCAAAGCCTCATCCTTGTTGCCATCCATGGGTTCAATTGGAGCTTTAACCAAACCGAATAACTAGAACAAGCTCAAAAGCTCTGATCCAAAGCAAAATCCTATTCAAGTCTGGATCCAAAGCTTAGCTTTAGGTACGATTATCATCAATAAATGGCCGTATAACATTCCCGAATTCAAATGAAGGCTTGGTAAATTCAACAGAAATATAGAAAATCTACGGCATCGGATACTTGTCGGCTTCACCTAATTAATATGTAAATTCAATAAAGAAGATCAAAATAAATAGAGACTTGATCGATTTAATTGGAGAGACACTATGAGGGTTAGGATTCTGAAAAACAAAAACAAAAACAATAACTAATTGCAATAATAAACAGGGGGAAAGGGGGAATTTAGAGCTCTTTGATAGACCTCAAGGGATTTGGAGGGATTCACATCCAGTAGAAAGAAGCGATTCAATAAACCAGTTGGATTGAAGTTAGAACATTTAAGGTCGATTGTACTGTCAATCCACATCTTAGGTGATATTTGTATTTGGAACAATCAAACCTCATTTTGCTCTTTGGGTGATTGGTAGCATCTTAGGTGATATCTGTATTTGGAAAGGATTAAATTTCTGACTAAACACATGGAAATTCTCTAAAAATCACATCGACACAAAAATTTCAGATCAAATATCAGCGGTTAGAACTAATAGATTTGATCAGTATTAAATTAACATCAACAACATGTATTCAAAACAATCAACAAAACTAAGAGTAAGCAAAATCAACAAAACCCAAAAGCCACGTGCACGAAATGACAAGGACTGCTCAATTATTGAACAAATAGTGCAAAATCGATGGTCGAATCTACAAGGTTCGTGCACCATTCGCACCATACTACCAAAAAGGGGCACGAAATGGCGCCCTCCAACCAACGAAGCTAAAAGAAATCAATGAAAGCGAAAGCATAAGGGAAATAATGAACAAAACTAATAGAAATCTGACCTTGGTTCTTTGATGAAGATGAAACATATTTTTTGGGCGGATTTGATCTCCGAGAAATCGACGGGGAAGGTTGCAAACCCCTTTGTTTTTCCTTGTTCAACAAGGGCGGATTTAACCTAGATAAATCACAAATCACAAATCCCCAATTTACCTTAATCGATTCCATCCAAACCCTAACAATTGAAATTTCTCAAATTAATATGGACAATATCAATGTGTGGGAAAAATCAAAGTAAAAAAATCCAAAAGTGAGGAAACATATCATAATTGTGTAGCATGAGAGGAAGAGGAAGAATAGGGGGTTGAGCAATCAAAGGTAAAGTAGGAAGAAGGGTGGTGGTTGGGCTGGTGTGGCCGGCTGGGGGAGACAGGGCTGCTGGCGAGGTAGGGGCGGGCTTCTGCGGAGCTATTGGCGAGCGCGAAGAGGTGGTTGGTGCGGGAGTTGTTGCAGGTCGGAGCTTCTGGCGGTGGTGAATGCCGACGAGGAGAGGCGGCAGTGGCGAGTGCGAGAGAAAGCAGAGAATGGCGGTGGTCAGGTACATGATCGAAGAGCGAGCGAGCAGATGAACACAGGATACGGGATTACAAGGGTAAAGGGTCGGCCCATTAAGAGATTAACAGGATCCGCGTCCAAAAAAGGCTCATTTTCACTTTAAGGAAAATTTTCAATTTAAGCCCTATTTTCATTTGAACCATTACCTATATATATATGTATATATATATATATGTATATATATATATATACATATATATATATATATATGTATATATATGTATATGTATATATATATATATATATATATATGTATATATATGTATATGTATATATATATATATATATATATATATATGTATATATATGTATATGTATATATATATATATATATATGTATATACATATATATGTATGTATATACATACATATATGTGTATATATATATATACATATACATATATACATATACATATATACATATACATATATACATATATACATATACATATATACATATACATATATACATATATGTGTATATACATATATGTATATATGTACATATATGTATATATATATATACACATATATGTATATATATATACACATATATACATATATGTATATATATACACATACATATAACATACATATGTATATATACATACATATAACATACATATGTATACATATATATATATATATATGTATATATATATATATATATGTATATATATATATGTATATATATATATATATGTATATATATATATATGTATATATATATATGTATATATATATATATGTATATATATATGTATATATATATATATGTATATACATATGTGTATGTATATACATATATGTATGTGTATGTATATACATATATGTATGTGTATGTATGTATGTGTATGTACATACATACATACATACATACATACATACATACATACATACATACATACATACATACATACATACATACATACATACATACATATATAGGATAGATCATATGAGAACAAGCCTTATTGAGTAAAATGAGAACAGATCTAGGCCTTTGATTGATGAAAAATGGAGGGTTGTGATTATTCCTAGATAATTTATTATTTTAATTAAAAAAATCAGAAAAAGGATTTTGCTTCTCAAGTTGTTGCGCGTGTAATTCATTCCCTCATCTTTCTTCATTTAAACCGTCCGTGGCGACTCCCAGGAAAACGCTCAGGTGCAGGGAAGGCGGCGGTTGCGAAGGTGGACGACAAGCTGCCACCGATGGCAACTGCATCAGGAGCGGGACTTCGCCGATGGGATCGCCTTCGTCTTTCTGGCAGGCGGATCCGGCGACTAGAAGGGCGGATGCGATGGGCCGATGACGGCGATTGGAAGGGCGCGGGCTGATGAGGCGGACGACCCACACAAAAATGGCGACGGCGGCTTGTGAAGGCAGGGCGGATGCGATGGCACCGGTGGATCTGCAAGGTACGACGCAGCGGTGATGGCTCTGATTGCCCGAACGCGGGACTCCGGCGATGGCATCGCCTGAAACTGGAAACAATAACCACCAGCCACGGCGGTTGTGGTGATGGGAACACCCCACAAACCGACGACGGGGGTCAGGGAGACAATTGCGAGAGCAGCGGTGGTGGTTACACAGAAAACTGGGCAGTTTTGGTTGCGGTTATGGCGGTTCTCCAGCGGAAGTTGGATGGTCAGGGCGGTCATGGGGGAGAAACCGCCTGAAAAAGGTTGTGAATTATTCATCTGGAGTTTTGCTTTCCTAATTCGATTGAATTTGTATCTTCAATTGATTTTGAATTATTCATCTGGAGTTTTTGATTCATCTTCAATGCATCGATGCTATCGAATAATCATGCGATACCATCAAATAATCCTGTGATATCATCGAATAATTTTAGTTATACTACTGTAACATCATCGAATAATCAAGCAATACCATCGAATAATCAAGCAATACCATCTAATAATCAAGCAATACCATCGAATAATCAAGATATACCATCGAATAATCAATTGATACTATCGAATAATCCTGATATACCATCGCACAATTCGTTGATACGATTGAATAATCCAGATATATCATCGAATAATTTAAAGAGAGTGCACTACACACGCTCCCAATCCAGCAAGTGGGCAAAAAAAAAAGATGTAGGCCCCACTAATTTTTAATTAAAAAAAACTAAAATTACCTATTAATCTCATCCATTCATTTCACCAAATCAATGGCCTAGATGTGTTCTCATTTTACACAATAAGACATGAGTACCCATGAACCATCCTCTCTCTCTCTATATATATGTTCGCAACAACAACTTCATGTCTTGCGCATAGTTTTAAGTTGTGAACTTGCCCCATTATCGAATTCGATCATCAAATTAAGAATCTTGGGATTTTAGACTCATTTAAGAGTTATCTCCGCGAGCTCATCAAGCTACAAGTGGAGGCCCTCCGTCACTCGAGAGGGACTTAGCTTATACTCACTTAAGAGTTATCTCCGCGAGCTCATCAAGCTACAAGCGGAGGCCCTCCGTCACTCGAGAGGGACTTAGTTTATACTCACTTAAGAATTATCTCCGCGAGCTCATCAAGCTACTAGCGGAGGCCCTCCGTCATTCGAGAGGGACTTAGTTTATACTCACTTAAGAGTTATCTCCGCGAGCTCATCAAGCTACAAGCGGAGGCCCTCCGTCACTCGAGAGGGACTTAGCTTATACTCACTTAAGAGTTATCTCCGCGAGCTCATCAAGCTACAAGCGGAGGCCCTCCGTCACTCGAGAGGGACTTCGTTTATACTTACTTAAGAATTATCTCCGCGAGCTCATCAAGCTACTAGCGGAGGCCCTCCGTCATTCGAGAGGGACTTGGTAGAATCTTCGATCCGGGAGTCAATCACTATGAGTGGATGCCTGACGGGGAGCAAACTCCAGCGTAATGGGACTTAAATCTTTGATCCAAGTGGCAAGCTCTCCGAATGCCCGACGTGGTGCAAGCTCCATCGTTCTTAGCAAGATCTTGGATGATGCCAAGTTTCACGAGGGATAAAATCAACCTTTTCTCCCTATAAACAAAAGAGAAAAATGAAGTTCCTTAAATGGTTTCAATCATGAGAAGTATTGGATTATCCCAAGTGTGTGCCATCGCCCGAGCCGGGCAAGCTTCTTTTTATTTAGATAGTGTTTACTTCTATTGAAAAATTCATCCACGAGTGTTAGCTATTGTGAATTCAAAACTCGTCTTCCTCGTTAAATACCACGGTACAATTGATGTACCTTTCCGCCACTGATTCACCTGGCTACTTCCTCGATCGACCATTGCAGGTTGAATCCTCCTTGTTGAGTTCTACTTACCATTGATAAGAAGAAACTAATTGTCATGATCACAAACGCCCAATTGACGGATCGCTTGAACAATATGTGAAGGTGACTTGACGCCCTTCATCCGCGTACGATCGACTAGGAGCAGCCTTGGCCAGAGCATCCAATGGATTCGGGTAGCTCAAACGATAAGTGAAATCGACCTGAAGCTCCTCAGCCGCGTACGGGAGCAGTCGCTCGCGTAGGCAAGAAGCGGAACAAGCATGGGTTGCACGGATGAACTCTTTACGGCCAGAATAACTTTTGAATACCAACTGATGGCGGTTCTAATTCATCGTCGTCAGGGTCGCGAAAATATCGATCAGCGTACTTAAAATAGCTCTACGAGCCTTAAACCGGATAGTTGAAAGTCCAGCTGCGAGTAAATCGCCAGATGACTTTTGTATCACAATTGCCTTCGAACCCGCGCGGTTGACCCCTCTTTAGCCCACAGGTGTATTCGTGTGCCCATCAAATGTGAATATTCAAATTCTGTTGCTAGAGCCTCTTAGAAAGGATTTTGGTAGCCTCGTATATATGCCCACCTTTTGAGGGACTTAGCTTATACTCACTTAAGAGTTATCTCCGCGAGCTCATCAAGCTACAAGCGGAGGCCCTCCGTCACTCGAGAGGGACTTCGTTTATACTTACTTAAGAATTATCTCCGCGAGCTCATCAAGCTACTAGCGGAGGCCCTCCGTCATTCGAGAGGGACTTGGTAGAATCTTCGATCCGGGAGTCAATCACTATGAGTGGATGCCTGACGGGGAGCAAACTCCAGCGTAATGGGACTTAAATCTTTGATCCAAGTGGCAAGCTCTCCGAATGTCCGACGTGGTGCAAGCTCCATCGTTCTTAGCAAGATCTTGGATGATGCCAAGTTTCACGAGGGATAAAATCAACCTTTTCTCCCTATAAACAAAAGAGAAAAATGAAGTTCCTTAAATGGTTTCAATCATGAGAAGTATTGGATTATCCCAAGTGTGTGCCATCGCCCGAGCCGGGCAAGCTTCTTTTTATTTAGATAGTGTTTACTTCTCTTGAAAAATTCATCCACGAGTGTTAGCTATTGTGAATTCAAAACTCGTCTTCCTCGTTAAATACCACGGTACAATTGATGTACCTTTCCGCCACTGATTCACCTGGCTACTTCCTCGATCGACCATTGCAGGTTGAATCCTCCTTGTTGAGTTCTACTTACCATTGATAAGAAGAAACTAATTGCCATGATCACAAACGCCCAATTGACGGATCGCTTGAACAATATGTGAAGGTGACTTGACGCCCTTCATCCGCTTACGATCGACTAGGAGCAGCCTTGGCCAGAGCATCCAATGGCTTCGGGTAGCTCAAACGATAAGTGAAATCGACCTGAAGCTCCTCAGCCGCGTACGGGAGCAGTCGCTCGCGTAGGCAAGAAGCGGAACAAGCATGGGTTGCACGGATGAACTCTTTACGGCCAGAATAACTTTTGAATACCAACTGATGGCGGTTCTAATTCATCGTCGTCAGGGTCGCGAAAATATCGATCAGCGTACTTAAAATAGCTCTACGAGCCTTAAACCGAATAGTTGAAAGTCCAGCTGCGAGTAAATCGCCAGATGACTTTTGTATCACAATTGCCTTCGAACCCGCGCGGTTGACCCCTCTTTAGCCCACAGGTGTATTCGTGTGCCCATCAAATGTGAATATTCAAATTCTGTTGCTAGAGCCTCTTAGAAAGGATTTTGGTAGCCTCGTATATATGCCCACCTTTTGAAAGAAACCCACAAATCTTCGCATAAATTCATATATATATATATAGGGTGGTTCTGATGCAAACAATGCTTACGGTGTAAATTGTGAACAATTATGAACCACTAGATCTGGAGAAATCAAAGGCCCAGATTAATAATGCTTTTAATTTTTTTATTTTAAAAAAATATATGGGCCCACCCTTTATCACAGTCACGCGCACATGAACACCCATTTGATGGTTTTTTTTCTTTTTTTCTTTTTTCTTTATCAGCGGTTTTTTTTTTTTTTTTTTTTTTTTTGATTAGGTAAGAATTTGAGAACCAGACAACATGCTGTCTGATAACTCAATGGCCGACGAATCGGCAGACGGATGAACCGTCAACATACAATATACAAAAACACAAATCAACTGAAATGAAAGAATCCCCCAAACGACCCATAAAAACCCATCAGCGAGCGAAGGAGACGAGGAAGATCCAAGGCGAGTCGCGAATGCCGAGGACACGGGAGAGCACGAAGACTCACACGGTGCCTCGACGCCGAGAAGGCGGAGAACAGCAACCCACCTTCGAAAAGGGCGAAACCTGTGGAAGTGTGGATCACCGACGTTGCCCCCACCTAGATGAGGGATCTTCAAAGACCACAAACACAACCACGATCCTCTCGATCATACAGGACGCCCGATGCTGCAACCCAACTCGGAACTAAACGCCACCATGCCAAAGCAACGAACCGACGCCAACAGAAGAGACTAATACGGGCCAAACCAGGGAGGAAAACAATCACCACACGAAAATTTGTGAGTTAACCCGGAACCAAACTGAAAAGTCCGGGATGAAAATAATAATGATAATATTATTAAAATTATTTTCTAATCCCTTTCGGGATATTGTTCAAACCCTTTCGGGATTTTGGTCAAACCCTTTCGGGAAGTTAAGATTACATATATAAATAAATATATACTGTAATTATATATATATATATATAATTTTTTTTTTTTATTATTATATTTTTTAATCTAAAACCTCCACCCAATTTTACTCCGTATCAATCCCAAATCACAAATGTGCCGTGCAAGCACGAGTCACCAGTGAAGCAATCCCGAAAAATCCGGGATAAGGCCTCAGAGGAAACGTGCCACACAAGGAGAGGCAAGGGAGAGGACCTAGGACGCCGGAGGGAATTGGCCGGCGGAACCGGACAAGGAGGCCAAGCTTCACCCGGACAGTGCTGACAAGGCTAAAGGCGGAACCAAGAAGACCGAAAGGGAGGACAAGGATGGCGATGGTCGGGGTCTCGGAGACGAGGCCAGACGGAGAGGATGACCGCCAGCGACGAGGAGACCGGATCGACGGGAAGGATGACACCAGGACGGGGCTATCGAGGCCAAGGGTGGAACCGAGGAGGCCGAAATGGTGGACAAGGATGGCGAGGTCTAATTCGTCGAATCAAGGGGGAAGGATGTATAGGGCCCAACAAATTGGAGGACCAAGCAAAAGATTCGACAGATGGGTTTCGGTTTGCTGTCCTTTGAACGCACATGGAAGGACACCATGGTGCTCGAACCAGAGAGTTGGATTTTGATTCACAGGAAAGACGAGCCCTAGATCCAAAAATCAAAGGCAAATTGTACAAATTGGTTGAAGGCGAAAATATAGTTGAGATCCACGGGTATGGATATACAAAGGCAAAAGCCCCATCAGAGCCAATTGGACAGAAAGAGGTATGCGAAAAGAATGAGATTTTCAATCTCCTTGACGGAGAAACTAACACCGGTGACCAACCACTTGGTGACGCAACCCAACTCCGAGCACTACTACCGAGTACCTGGAGACAGCGAAGCATCCCCAACGAACAAGTAGGTCGACCGGAGAGTATAGGCCCCGAAGGGATTAAGACGACCTTTCTCTCTCTAGAGTAGAGAGAAGAGGGAGTGTCACAGCGGTTTTTTTTTTTTTTTTTTTTTTGTTGTCTCCACTTCCGTTCTTTTATTTGTATTTTTAATGCTTTTTTTTGGTTTCTTTTTCTGCTTTCTCTTTTCTTTCTTTTTAGTTCTTTATTTTTTATTATCTTTTATAAATAAATAATAGGAGGAAGTACACATAAATAACAAACTTATTCATCTATCCATATATAATTATATATATGATGAATTTTTTGCCGTATATGTATCTACATTTCTACTTATCTTATTTCTAGTTAATGGGAAAACATGAGTTATTTATCTAAATTCTCCAAGTATTCATTGATTTATAAGGAATTATTTATAGAAATTAGTGAAATTTTTCGTAACAATATTTGTATTTAAGGTTGAGTAATGTGTCATTTAATGGGGAAGTATGAGTTACATATTCATCTAAATTCTGCAATTATTCATCGATTTATGAGGAATTATTCATAGAAATTAACGAAATATAATTTGTGTAACAATATTCATATTTATGGTTGGGTAAAGTGTGATTAAATAGGAAAGCATGATTTATTCATCCAAATTCCGCAATTATGCATCAGTTGATGAGGAATTATTCGTAGAAATGAATGGAATTTTGAGTAACAATATTTGGATTTATGTATGAATAATGTGCGAATGGGAAAATATGATTTATTCATCCAAATTCTGCAATTATTCGTCGGTTTTTGAGAAATCATTCGTAAAAATTAATGAAATTTCCATTTATATAAATTCTCGTTGGCCCCAAAATACTTTTTTTTTTTAACAATTTACAACCCGATTTCTGAATCTGAAAAATGTCTCAATTTCAATGAATATTTTACCAAAATCGGATGAATAATTCAGGGTTATTTATGAATACTACGTCATATTCCACTTAGATAAAACAAAATGAAATTCACCTAGGCTCCACACAATTTCGTAAAAATCGGCAATTGCAACCAATATTCATCCAAAAAAAATTAAAATCTTATGGGCCCCACACATTTTTAAACAAGGCAACTTCACCCAAAATACACCACTGGCGATTTGGAGCGTGAGTAACAAACACACAACCGAGAGTGTTGCACAAAAACCGTGGGTTCCATTCGTTTTTTTTAATTAAAAATTCTTTTAATCCTAGTCATTCATTTCCTCCCATCCAATAGCCAACCTTTGTTCACAACTTACACCATAAGCATTGTTTACATAATACCTATATATATATATATATATATATAGTATGGATCAAATGTTAACAACCCTTACGGTGTTCAGTGTTAACAAATCCTGAACATTGATTAGTGATGAATCAAGGGTGGAGATTAAACGAATTTACTGATTTTTTTTAATTAAGGTGACGTGGGACCCATACCAAATCAACACCCACGTTATAACAAGTGCGTGTGTTTTGAAAAAAAACCCTAACCCATCTCTCATCCATATTTTCCCCATAAATCTCCAACCCAATCCACTCCGATCTCAACTAGATTGGATTTGAGGTAGCCGATGGCTAGCATTGTCGTAGCCGGAGCCCTAGGTGACGCCATCCGCGGAGAAATCGCACATCTCCGGGAGGAAGAAGAGATCGAGAGAAACCGCCGCCGAGGAACAATTGCACATCGTCGAAAACCGCTGCTGCTGCAATCATCATCCTCGAAAACCGCCGCCGCTGTAACCATCTCCCTCTCCTCTCCCACGCCAGGATCCGGTGCGATGAGGGTTTCGACAACCAGCGGCGGCTATGGAGACGGCGAAGCAGCGAAGAGGTGATGGCGAAGCAGCGATGGCGATGGCGAAGAGGCGGCATCGATTTGAAGGAGGACGATGGTGGAGCTAGAGAAGGCTGATGGAGGACGAGGCCGACGACGATTTGGCGATGACGGCGTCGGCGATTTGGTTAATTAGATGCTTGCCTTCGATTTTACAGAGTATTCGTCAGTAAATTTACGGTAATGACCTTCGGTGGTGACGATGACTCATGTTGGCGATGATGACCTTTGAATTTAAGTAAGCCTTTGATTTAGTGGATTAACTTCATCTTTCACATAATATGGATTAATGGATGAGCTCTTGCAATTTGTTTTTAATTTGTATTAACTTCAGTACGTTGATACTGATGAAACTTGTTGAATCTAGTCGATCGGTGTAGGTAATAAACGATAACTCCTATTTACAGACGAATAATAACGATCAATTTAGCGAATAATTACTATTAATATAACGAATAGTCCTTTTGTTATTATCTAAACAATAACTTCTCTTTACCCACGAATAATAAGGATCAACTTAACGAATATTTACTATTAACCTAGCGAATAATTGCAAAATTGACCAACCTTTTTGCTTTTATCTAAAATTATATATCTAAATGACAACTCCTCTTTCCAAGATGAATAATAACAATCAATTTAGCGAATATTTACTATTAACCTAGAGAATAATTGTAAAATTGACCAACTCTTTTGCTATTATCTAAATGATAACTCCTCTTTACAGACGAATAATAACGATCAATTTAGCGAATATTTACTATTAGCCTAGCGAATAGTTGGAAAATTTACCAACCCTTTTGTTATTATCTAAAAAACAACTCCTCTTTACACACGAATAATAAGTATAAGTTAGCGAATAATTAATATCACCTTATCGAATAGTTCAAACAGTGCACCACAAAAAAAAACATTACACCACCAAAAAACGTAACACCACAAAAAAAAAAGAGACGCACGCGCACGTAACTCAGCAAGTGGGCAAGGAAAGAGGTGGGTCCCATTGATTTTAATTAAAGAAAAAAAATCAAATTGCTAAATAATCTCAGCCACCCATTTAATTAAATCAGTGGCCGAGATTTGTTAACACAAAACACAATAAGGGATGTAAACACATGACCCAACCTATATATATATATATATACATATACATATATGTGTATATGTATA
>JBANSL010000004.1:27537466-27737466 GCA_037127255.1 Persicaria tinctoria
CGGAAAAACCGCTACAGAAGTCCAGGATCAAAGCAACGGAACAAGTCCAAAAGCCCAGGCTACTCGATCTCGAGTAAGCCTGGTCGAGCTAGACAAGCCATGTCCGAGCAGCCATAGTCGAGCAAGCCTGCTCGAGGAGCCAGCCAAAGCGAGCTCCGGAACCCTACTCGACCTAGACAAGCACTAGTCTAGGTCGACGAAGCCCAGACACCCATCCCCGGAGTCGTCGAGGAGAGCTAGCCGAGGACGACCAAGGAGACTCGCTGCAGCGGAAAAGGAAAGTCGCTGCCGCGGATCAAGCCACTCGCTGCCAGCGGAAGAGCCAGCTCGCGGAAGCGGAAGCAACACCCAACTCGACCTCGAGGAGCCCTTGTCGAGGTCGACGAGAGCTTGACTCCTTGTCCGAGCCAGTCGACTAGACTTACCCGAGCAGAGCCAGTCGACAAGACCAACCTTACTCGAGATCGACGAGACCAACTCGAGGTCGACGAGCCCAGGAAGTCCATGACGAGCCACATCGAGCACCAGCAAGCCGAGACGACTAACCCTACTCGAGGTCGACGGGACCTTGTCGAGGTCGACTAGACCAGCTTCCAGAACCTTCTCGACTAGCCTTGTCCGAGTAGGATTGGAGTTCCTTGATGCCGAAGGCGGAAAATTCTATCCGAAGTTGCTGAAATCTATCGAGATCTATCAAGTCTATCCATGGAAGGCGGAATCTATCAACATGAAGACATACCTACCCTAATTAGTTTTATCTTTTCCTTATGGATTTATTTCCCTTAAAACATTTATTTATCTTTCAAGCAATTTAGATATAGATAGATATCTTCTTTCCTAGATTAGCTAGGGAATGAAGCCTATAAATAAAGCCCTAGGGGCTGGTTTTTCAATCATCCAATTCCGAAGAGAAGTAGTTAGTTCCATTCAGAGACAAGTAGTAGTTTAGGAGTTTGAGGTTTTTAGGGTTTTGGCGATTTGCGAAAGTTGATTGCCGGAATTGTAAAGGCTTTGAATTTAGTTTTTAATGCAAGTTTCTTTTTATCAATCAATGTCTACGATTGCGATGAGGCGTGAGTAGTCCACCCACTTCTGGGGCTGGGGTGAGCCCGACGGTGGCCATGTGAGGCGATGCGATAAAGGTCAGATCTTTTGTGTGATTCATCTTCTTTCCCTATGAGCATGATTCTTTTGCGAGAGTTGAAGGTGATCCTTGTTTGTGTTATTGAAGCGAAAGTGATCTTAATGCAACTTGGATTAATTATGTGAAAAAGGGTTAGTAACAATTAGGGTTTCTGCGAGAGCCTCTATATGCCTAGTTGTTAATAACGAAAGTTATTTGATGGAAAACATGATCTTTTATGCCTTTATGTGTTGTTTTGCATGGTTATCGTTGCGGTGTTGAAACCCTGGCCTTGGAGGTCTTTTAGTATATTGAGTTAATTTCTGTCAAATTTCTGAATTCTGTCAAAAATCTACGATTTTGTGTTTCTGTTTTTCATCGACCTAGACGAAGCTTTGTCGCCCTTGAGTAGCATCTTGTGGAGGTCGAGGAGGGGTTGTCTTAGTCGAGTTGTCTTTTCTTCTGTTTCTTGTCGATTTTCACTTTCTGAGTCACTGTGTTGGTCGATCTCGAGTACTGTTTGTCGAGATCGACGAGAGCCTTTGCCCTTTATTTGGTGCGTTGTTCTTTCTTTGCTTTTATTTCTGTTTTTATTTGTTCTTTGCTTTTATTTTAGTTGCCCTTGCCGGGATTATTTGTTTCTGTTTTATTTCTGCTTCTGCTGGTGTTTCTGTGTTTTTCTGCTGCTGTTGTGAGAATCTGATAGCTACCTGAGAACTGCTGACGTGCTTCCTCGTGGATTCGATCCTGACTTTTCTCTTACTACAACGGGAGGAAGTCTTGTAATTATTTGCTGAGACAGGGGAGTCGTTCTGAACTATATATGATTTTATACTTGACTTACTCCTGCAACAACAGTGGGCCCCCTTTTTCTAACATTTTATAACTTATATATTATATGTTAATTGTTAATCGGTTTGAGATTTAGCGCGTCGGTTTGGTTCAATTTGGTTGGATTTAAATGAGTTTGGTTCGGTTCGGGTTTAACCGTTTACTTACTTACGTATTTATTGAGATTTAAATAAAGAAATAATATTATTGGGGGTTTAAAAAAATATTTTTGGACTTGAAGATTTAAAAGGAAGTTGGAAAAGAATCTCAAAGATCGGGAAGTGATTTAATAAATAAATTGGAAAATGATTTTGGTGAACATTTTCAAGGGTCGGAATTCTTAATTGTTTAATTTGGATTTTGAAATGGATTTTGGGACTAACTTGGGAACCCGACTTATTCGATGACTAACTAGCATGATAAAATGATCGTTTGACTGACCGGATGATATATGTGACTAATAGCATGACTTGTGGTGAATTATATTAGAGATTAAAGGTTAGTTAATTACTTAATTACGATAATGATATATATATATATATATATATATATATATATATATATATATATATATATATATATATATATATATATATATATATATATATATCCGTATGCAAAGTATGGGTATAAACTGATAGTATGCGAATTTGGCTAAGTATGTTATGGAGGTTATCTTAAGCTTATGAGTTGGCAAATTATGATGAAAACGATATGAGATGGTGAAACGAGATGAGAAATTGATTTGAGACATTAATGTTGTTGATGATGGGATGGTTAACTTATATATGTTTTATGTGAATCTTGTGTGTGTTATTTGATATGCTTTGTATAAGTTAGACTTAGACTTATTATGTTATTTATGGGATTACTAGGTGATCTCTTATATGTTGGATTGCTTGCCATTGCTGATCATTGTTTGGATTCTGCGCTTCTCCAGGTAAGTTCTTTGAACTTACTCATGATGGGCGCTCTATGCACTGGGTGTTATATAGTAGGCTAGTGTTCATGCACCATACGACTTAGAATCACGCTTAGGATCTAAAATGGAAACCATATGACTTGCTATATGTCTTTGCTAGAAAACGGCCGTTATAGGTGTTTATTGGATGTGACCTTTTTCTCTATTCTTGTCATCTTAGTGGGGCTTATTATAGAAAGTTGCTTGCACTTGATGGGTGAGGTAGGCTTTTTGGTAATAAGTCGCCATAGGACTCTTAGAGCATTAGGCCTTATATGGGTGTCGTTGTTTGCCTTCTTTTCATAGTTAGTAGGCTCCTTACGTAGGGACGGCCTGCACCGTGGGTGAGGTAGTTCCCTTTGAAGGGAGTTGCTAGAGGATTCCTTATGAGCCTAGAGGGACATGCTATTTGGCATTTCTTGTAACTGCGCGCTTCTTTATTTATGTCCGCACTTAATTATTCGTATGCTTGTCTGTTTAAGTTCCACTTTGCATTACGCATTTCATTTTAGGAATAGGATGCTTATTATATACCTCTCAGAGTGTGTTTACACACGCGCATGAGTGGCCTGATGATTGACCCAGATCCCCCTCATTTTTTTTAGATTCAGGTAACCGCTAGCTGCTATCTTTGCTTATATGGATGTTTGGCGGGTTCAGACTTTTGGCGTTAGATTGAGAGCTCGAGAGACCACTAGACTTCCTCTCTTATACGTTGTTTTGTCCCGGCTATGTCGTGGCACCTTTGGGATTGTATTTTGCTTTAACTTCACTTATGCTGGTTGCATGCCTAAATGGATTTTCCGCGTTGTAGACTTAGGACAGGCACAGGGGCTTACCCCGGGGTCTCCAACGGACCTTACGGATTTGGGTGCGAAATCCCGCTTTAAACTACAAATCTTCGGTTTCAAACCTTCAACCTGTACTCGGAGCGCAAGATCCTAACGAGGGGTTTTATCCCTCGAAACGTAACTCGGGAATCATAATCCCGGGCCGTTACACGACGCGGAGCAAGCTCCAGCGTCATAGGACTCCAAGTATAGTCCGGGAGCTCAATGCGTCCACCGGATGTCCGACGCGGAGCAAGCTTCTGCGTTATGGGACTTAATAAAATAATCGATCTAGGAGGCTAGCTCTACGACCGGATGCCCAACGCGGAGTAATCTACCAACGTCCTGGGACTTAATAAAACAATCGATCCGGGAAATCTATTCTTCGACCGGATGCCCGACGCGGAGCAAGCTACCAGCGTCCTGGCCGGGACTTAATAAAATAATCGATCCGGGAGGCTAGTTTTACAACCGGATGCCCGACGCGGAGCAAGCTACCAGCGTCCTGGGACCTAATAAAATAATCGATTCGGGAGGCTAGCTCTACGACCGAATGCCCGACGCGGAGCAAGCTACCAGCGGACTGGGGCTTTATGAGATGTTGCTTTGTGATTTAAAACATCTTTGTCAACCTTTGACTGCCCCGTAGCCACTGTTGAGAGCCAATATCTTCTCCGCGGATGGAATTCAAGGTGTAAGGTGCATGGCTTTTGTTTCGCGGTTGTCCTGGATTGGATACGGGCAGGGTGTCTGATTCCTGGCAATGATCCCTCTCCGCCGCGGATGACTTCCTCTCACCCCTTGAGGTGCTACTACAGTACGAGCATATATTCATACAACGGTAGAGATGCAAATTATATATTCTAACGCCCTTCAACTAGCTGCCTACTCAGTCTGGAATGCATGTATCGACAACATTATTATCTATGACAGCACCGCAGTAGCCTATATGATTCAACAAAGAGCATGCCTATTTTCATATGCCTTAGCCTCTATTTGCTAATTTCAATTTTGAATGAGCATCCACAACAGCCTTAATTCAAGGTATTTTTCTTTTATCCATAGAAATGCACTCACATCTATTTCTATGCAAATACCATTTTATCAAAAAAAATTAGCGCAATGCTCAGGCTATCAGTTTGTTCGACCGAAGAATCTCATGTATATTTAGAACCTTTATCAAAGTAAGATAAACGGATTACTTACCTCGAAAAATTACCTCTTAGCGTGAGGAGTCCCCACGGACGGCGCCAATGATGAAACCACAATTGAAAAGTGAACCTCCTTACACGTCCCCGTGGGGGAGGTGATCCGCGTGTCGATTTTCATTTGTTCGGCGGTCTTACCTGAAGCCCCCCTCTTCCTATTATCTATCCTAAACGGGGGCCTCGACCTGTGCTGCCGGACCTATTGCTCGGCTCGTTCCACTTTTCGGGCGATGATCTCACCAAATGTCGGCTCATTACTGAGTCGAGACGAATCCGCTCAGATAGGCTTGTAGAACCCCCTATTCCCGGCTTATGCCCCTCGGAATATCCTGGGAACCGACCCCAATCTCCATTCCCCCTCTCATGTATTTATAGTGTAAACATGCACTTCCACATGGAGGTCACACATTGCCAAGTGTCAAGTGCCCTATGACATGTGGGAGGGGGGCATGGAAGCCACGTGTCCTTGCATGCATGCGGGAACCGCGGATATGGTTTATTGTCCGTAGACGTCTTGAGTCTCTATCTTGACTCGTACTCGCCTATTTTTTATACTGATAAGGTTCTATTTATATAGCGGGGAACCTTATTTATGATTATGTTTTCTTATTTATTTCACGATATTACGACTATCAATAATTATTTTTCGTGCATCATCAACCATGCTCAGCCAAAAATGCATAAGGGAAGCCACACCTCCCTACCTCTTGAGAACAGAGGTCCTCCTCAGTCATCTCTAACTCCTCGACTAGTTCTCGCAATAAAACTTTTGGGTCCATATCGGATGAATAAAGGGGACGTTCAATGTTGCAGTAACTACAGAGGAATCAAATTGCTGAGCCACACTATGAAGGTATGGGAGAGAGTGATCGGGATGAGACTTCAGATATCGGTTCACGTGTCGGAGAATCAGTTTGGATTTTTGCCTGGTAGATCTGCGGTTGAGGCTATTCACTTGTTAAGGCGACTGATCGAGATGCACAGAGACAGAAAGAAGAATCTGCATATGGCCTTTATTGATATAGAAAAGGCCTACGACATGGTTTCGAGAGAGCTTCTTTGGAGATGTTTGTCAGCAAAGGGAGTGCCTGGGTCGTATATCAGAGTTATCAGGGATATGTATGATGATTCGATGACAAGTGTCAGAACGTCGTGTGGGGATTTAGAGTTTTTTTAGGTTCGAGTGGGGCTTCACCAGGGCTCTGCGCTTAGTCCGCTCCTATTCACTTTAGTTATGGACTCATTGTCTGCTTCTCTCCAAGAGGAGTTACCTTGGTGCATGCTGTTTGCCGACGATATTGTTCTAGTGGACGTCTCCAGTTCGGAGTTGGCTCGCAGACTAGAAAACTGGAGAGAAGTGTTGGAGTCTAAGGGTTTCAGATTGAGTAGGACCAAGACCAAGTATATGAAGTTCAGCTTTGGAGAGGCCAGGGTCCCTGAGACATCCGTTCGGTTGGGGGAGGATCTTGTCCCAAGGAAGGAGCATTTCAAGTACCTTGGTTCGTACCTCCAAAGCGATGGGGGTATCGACAAGGATATTGAGAATAGAATCCAGGCTGGGTGGTTGAGTTGGAGGAGAGCATCTGGGGTCCTCTGTGACAGGAAAGTCCCGAATAAGCTGAAAGGGAAATTCTATAAGGTGGTTGTCAGGCCGACCCTGTTGTATGGCGCAGAGTGTTGGCCTAGTACTAAAGCTCAAGAACAGAAGTTGGCGGTGGCTGAGATGAGAATGCTGAGATGGATGAGTGGGTATACGAGGCTAGACAGAATCAGAAATGTGGACATTAGAAGCAAGGTTGGGGTTGTGAGTATCGTTGATAAACTTCGGGAGTCCAGATTGCGATGGTTTGGGCATGTTCGTTGGAGGCAAATTACAGCGCCGGTGCGACGGTGTGAGAGTTTGGAGCTTGGAGCTTTGTGCCGAGGAAGAGGTCGACCGAAGAAGAGCTGGATGGAGGTTATTCGATAGGATCTCAATGCGCTGAACCTCTCGGAGGATATGACTTCGGATAGGGACCACTGGAGGAGATGCATTCGGGCATTGGATGTCTAGAATCCCTAGGATGGGTGTTGAGCCATTCATTTTGCTTCCGCTCTACCTTTCTTCCTCCTTCTATCTGCTTTCTGTCGGTTATCTACATATCTGTTCTCTATCTCTCTGCTGGCTATTACCTATCTCCTACTAGATGCCCTAGGACGTTGGGTTTCCTTTGCTCTATGGTTTTGGGTTTTCCGGAAACACTCTCTCGACTAGTTCGGGGAAAGAGTGCGTACATCCCGACCCCCCAGACCCCGCTTCGTTGCGGGATATACTGGGTTGTTGTTGTTGTTGTTGTTGTTGTCGGATGAGATGACGTCATATAATGTAATTGATAATGCACATTTCTAATGGGCATTATAGGATAATTTAGTTGCATTTACATTGTAGAATATGCATGTTTTAGTGTTAATTTAGATAAAACTCTTTTTGTGGAAAAGTTCGGAATCTACGCTATTTCGGTTGAATTGTGCAGAATCGTAGATCCGACATGGTGGAAAGCAAGGGAAAGCTGTTAAACATGGCCAAGTGAAGTCAAGAAATCAAGCTAAGAAGAGAAAGAAAGGAGAAGAGAAAGAAAGAGGGAAGAACAATGAAGAATCGAGCTTCTGGGCATCAGTCGCTGCCAGCGAATGATCAGTCGCTGCCAGCGAGTGGAACCAGAAGCCTGGAGCCCAGCAAGCCAGCGAGAGAGAGCCTGCGGGAAGAAAGAGCCAGCGGGAGAGCGAGCGAGGAAGCTGAGCAAGCGAGCAAGCCAACACCATCCGCTGGTAGCGGCATCATTCGCTGCAGCGAGACGTCCGCTGCCGCGGAAATAGTCGCTGCCAGCGAAACTCACCAGGACGACGAATCTTCGGCCACTCGCGACTGCGGAAGGGAGAACTCGCCCCAGCGATTTTGAGCTCTCGCGGCCGCGGAAGACCCAGCTCGCAGCAGCGGAATCAGGTGCTCGCGGAAGCAGAAGGAAGGGTCCTAGGAGGATGGAAAAAATTCTAAGGCATGGAAAAGTCGCTGTCAGCGAGTGTGCCAGCGAGTTGGTAGCGGAAATCCAACAGAAGCTCAATCAAGGCCATTCGCTGCCAGCGGAAATTTCTCGCTGCCAGCGGAATCCGACGCTGAATTAATTTAGGAAAGTTCTATCTTTGATCTAGTTTGTTTAGGAAATTTCTATCTTTTATCTATCTTTTATCTACCCTTTATGGAAGACATTAGGCTTATAAATAGGATGTTCTAGGGTTAGTTTAATTAAGTTTTCAAGTAGAGAAAATCACCATTGAAGAGAAGAAAGCTTAGGTAAGCCATGAGCGGCTAATTTTCCTAGTGTTTCGCCTACGTTTTCGGAGACTTGGTTGGTGAATTGTGAGTTTCTAATTCAAGTTATTTTTCCTCTTTAATTCTTTCAACTTCTTTGTGCGATATTGATTATGTTATTGATGTTATCTTGACTCGCGACCTTGATAATATTGATTTCATGCTAGGATTTAATACTTTCGTATTTGTGTTATTTCCGTAGTAGCACGCATAAGATTGTGGATTCCGTGTTTGAAGCATGACTATGTAGGGAGTTGACATATATCTTAAACATTGATTTACCGTGTTTAATTGGTGTTATTTATATGCTCAAGTTCTTGGGACTATTTGCTATCTCTTTGTTAAATCTTGACCGTGTTAAGGTTGCATTGAGGTGTAAGGGATTAATTGGACTCGTAGGACTTTTAATCTACTTAAACCAAGACGAGAGGAATTCGTAGGAAAAGATAATAACTTGAAAAGGATTCGATGATCAATAAAACCAACCAAAGTCGAGAACTTGTAGGTGGAAACGCTTTTCTTCCATCATTTATTTGCTTTTGTCAATATTATCTTCTTTTATTTTCATTCATAAAAATCGTTTCTTTTATATTGATAAATACACAATATTTAGAAATACTTGATTCTCTAGGGTTCGACCCCTTACTTGCATACTATACTAGTTTGTTCGTTTGGGAATTATTTTTGGCAAGGGAAATCAACGACTTTCCTCTCCGTCAAAATTGGCGCCGTTGCCGGGGAATCAAGTTTATTTCTTTGTTTTGTGTATTTATTAATATTTGTATATATATCTAATCCAGTCGTGTACCTATCTTACGGTTCACGACACCCTAATTACTAATATTTCAAGATGTTGGAGTTATTGCAATACCAAGGAGAATACTTTCACCATTACCTCGCAAGAGTGCAAGATTTAGTGGATGAACGTGCTTCACGGGGTATCCAAGATGATGTGAAAGAACAAGTACTTTGCGTTCAAGATGGCATGCTTCCCGAGATACGAGAATTCGCCCAATCTTTGAAAAACGAAGGCTTTTATGGTTTGGATTGGCCGGAATTGTGGGATATTTTCCTTTGTGTGGGTGACATGGCAAAGGTGGAAGAAGAATACATGTTGGCATCCACACCCTTACCTTTCAAACCAATGGCGGGCGTGATACATGAGGAAAGCCAAGACGCAAGTACCCATGGTTCATTCGAAGATGGAGAAGAGAGCCTGATGCCCCTTGACATGGAGTCTCATGAGTGCACGCTTGAGGAACCATGTATTTTGGCACCTGCTCCACCTATGGAAATCATCCCCAACGCATCTATTGAGGAACCAAGTCCGGAGCCGATTTCTTTGGCTTCCGAGCAAGGTAATGATATTTCTTACACTTTTGTGGATTTTGGTGAATATGTAGATCCTTGGGAGCATTACTTCGACAAACCACCAACGGAACTGTGTTGGTGGTACTACATACCCTCGGCGGGAAGTCACGCTCGAGCATATGAAGAGTTGGAGACCTTCTTCAACATCACATCTTTTAACTTCGGCTTCTTCATATGTGGTGCTCGCCTACCTAGATGGTGTGCATCGGGGTTTGATTTGCTAAAGAGAGCTTTGGCGATGTCCGAGTGAGTCTTGAACACATGAACAAATAAACCGTCGAGTCTATGACGATAAACAAGGACGCTTCTCGGGAGGCAACCCGAGGTATGTTTTTGTCTTGCAATTTCAATTTCATAATTATTTAATTAGTTTTAGTTTTTTTTTTATTTATCTAATTAGGCTAGAAATTTCCTTATTTTATTAGATAGATTTCTTTTCGGAGAAGTGTGGAGCTAACCTTGCAGGGGTAAGATAATAAGTCGGAAAAAAGTAACACTGGGCAATTTTCGCTGGCAGCGAACCCAATTCGCTACCAGCAAGAGCAACCAGCAGCAACAAGGAGGAGCCGGGCACAACAGCACGACTCGCTGCCAGCGAACCCAACCCGCTGGCAGCGAGTTCCTTCGTCCTTCCAAGACGACCTGGGACCCCCATCCGGATTTTCTGGAAAAAAAAAAAAAAATTATTTTTGGAAATTCCATTTACCCCTTTTTACCCACTTACCTTTTCACCACCTTCCTTATTACCCATTATTCATATTTCCCCCACCTTCCATTTTTACCATCTTCTTCCTCCTCTCTTCCAAAACCCCCATTCAACCTCCATTGAAGAACCTCCAAGCTTCCCACCTCCATAGCCACCTCACCATCTCCACCACCCCGAAAACCAATTCCGGCACCGGATTCCGACTCCCGACAAGCCGATCTACGCAACCACACCACGTTTTCCACATTCCGACCACCCATCAACCACCACCACAAAATCACCCATATCCCTTTTATTCTTCCGCCATTGAGTAGATCGGGTCGAGTTGGGCAACTTTCGTGAAGAAATTTTTGAATTCCGACGTCCGGACAACGACGCCGGAGTTTCGGAAGCTCCGACTCGCTCCCGCGGAACAGTAGCCGCCACCACAGCCGCCACCAGCGAAGCAGTAGCCACCCACCACAGCAGCGGACGTTGCAGCTCTCCCTTGATCCGAGTCGCTGCCAGCGAGCACCAGTCGCTGCCAGCGAGTCGCATCCACTACGAAGCAGCTCCGGAGCTCATCGGTGTCACCCTGGTCGCTGCCAGCGAGTATCCGTCGCTGCCAGCGAGTCTCACCCAACGCGCAGCTCCCCCGATCTGATCTGATTCGCTGCCAGCGGGACTTCATTCGCTGCCAGCGAAAATCCTGCAGTGAGTCGTTTTGTTTGTGAGTTCTCGATCTTCATCCTTTGATTTTAATTATTATGGCTTCTCCACCAATGGTTAGGCCTAGAGGATTGACTAGAGCTCAAAGGACTAGGTGGGATGGTCTTGATGCTCGTCGGTATGTTTCGACGAAATTTTTTGATATCCCCACATTGAGATTATTGGGACTTGAGGAGAGTGTGCGGAGATTTATGGAGATTGGGGATATTGATGGCTTGGTAGACAAGTGTGTCCGTACTTATCCGGATTTGGTTAGAGAGTTTTTGGCTACCTTTGCACTGGCTAGTAAGGATAGTTTTACTTTTCGATTGGGTGGGGCAAATCAAACTATGACTTTTGAAGAATTGAAGAATGTGTTTGGGATCATGGGCAATCCCTCCGCCCGTTGGTCTGAATTGCCTCGTAGCTCCACCCCTCAAGAACGATGGTTTGAAGTCACACAAAAGGTCATGACCTCCGGCAATGACTACAATTATAGCATCGTCCACCCTTCCCTTAGACTTTGCCACAAGGTCCTAAACAACACTTTTTTCGGGCATGCTGAGATCAACAAGGTTTCCAAAGGAAGTTGGGCATGGATGACTTGCTTATTGCCCGAAGCACATGACACCCCGGATTGGGTCGAGCTCTTCTTTTCCGCTTGTGCCGAGGCTACTAAAAAGCATTCAAGGAAGGAAGAGGTGAAGATTGGCTTTGGAGGCTTAATTACTTTGCTTGCTTTGGAGCTCGACATTGATTTGAATGCCTATGTCCCTTGTTCGGACAACTATAGGCTCAATTTGGCTTCGCTAAAGAAGGCTAACATCGTGAGGGAAGGTGATTATGCGGGGAGATTCATTTGGTATGCCGGGGTCAACAAGTCCCACACTTTGGTCCTCCCTCGTCCACTTCCCACCGGTCCGTCCCCCGCCGATTTATATATTCCATCCGACGCTCCACCATTTGGCCCACCTCCGAACACCAACGAAGGAGATGCTAATGAGGAGCCTTATGAAGAACCGACGGAGATGGAGTATGAGCCGGTAATGCAAGTGGAGACATTCCATCCACAAATGTCTTATGGCGGGGGAGCTAGTTCTTCACATGGCGGATATCATGACGAGTCTTATGATGGATTTCCCTCTCATGGCTATTTTGAGAGTGCCTTCCGTCAAATCACCGAGCGTCAAGATGCCACGGACCGACAAATTGCGGAGAACCATAACATCCTCATGGAGCAACAACGAAAGAATCACGAGGATATCATGGCCCAATTCAACGCTTGGGCACCCTTTGGGTGGCAAACCCAATTTCCACCACCACATTGAGCTCGTGAGTTTCCTTCTCCCTCACCTATTTCAATTGTTTGATTTTTGTTGTCTTTATTTCATTAGGGACAATGAAATATTCAAGTGTGGGGGAGGGGTTTAGTGTACATATTGCATTAGTTAGGTCATATTTAAAATTTTCACATGCATATCATGTTTATTTCTAGCATTTATATTGCATTAGAAAAAAAAAAAAAAAATTTGAAAAAATTGAAAAACCCAAAAATATCATGCATTGCATTCATGTATTATTCAAATACCCATCTTGCCTTAAATGTCCTCTATTTTATTTGAGTTTTTGAGCTTGACCTATAAATCCCATGATATGATTGAATTGGCTAATCTTGTCACCTACTTGTGTTGATTTTCATTGGAGCATGACTTGTTAGTTTAATTGAGCAAGTATGATTCTTATTGGCATCATTGAAATCCAACAAAACTTGTCCTAGTGAGAAATTTTGGCCTTATAAGAGATTTTCATCATATTTATTCCCTTTTGCTTTCTTGTGTGACATTATACTCTCCTTATGCACTTACCTCTTGAGATTGACATTGTTATCTATATTTGAGGCCGAATTTATATGTTTATTGCTTATGAGTTTCAAATGATAGAGGCATGATTTTCTTAGCCATATTATTATCCATATCCACCCTACATATGTGTCCTTTGCTTGTAGCAAATTTGAGCCTTAGCCTTTTCTTTGAAACTCCACAAAATTTATCCTTAGCCGATGATAAGCCTTACCCAATCCGGGAATTAGGATTAGAGTTGGTGAATGATTGATGTGGTTGAGTGGAAAAGAAAATATTGTTAAGAGAGTTACGAGTTGTGGATTATTATGTAATTTTGGTTTTATTCCTCACATTGTGCATTATTGTATTTTTGGCTCTAGAAAAGAAAAATTGAAAAAAAAAAGAAGAAAAAAGAAAAAGATGAATAAAGAGCCTTTTATTTTCATTATGTATGTGAGAGTTGGAAAAAATGTATGGTTGAGAGAAAGTTCTTTTGTTGAGTGTTTTAAGAGTGAAAGTTTGAGTTATCTTGGTTTTGGAAGTATTTGGTTTTTGATGTTCTTCCGGTTGTTCTTAGGGATCCCTTTTTCCCGGATTTTTAGCACCACAAGCCTAAGTATTTCCTACCTTAAATTCCTTACCAAGCCCCATTACAACCTTGATAAAAGACCTCTTGATGTTTCTTATAAGTGATGGCATCCGCGGTGGAGAATATGTGATATATGTGTCAATTTCTATGTAGCTTTTTGCATTTTGGATTGAGTTGAGAGATTGCATTTTTAAGCCTAAACACATGAGAGTGAGAGCAAACAAATGATCCCGGTGAGGTTGGATGAGATGTGCCTTTGCTTTGAATCGTTCATATACTTGCTAGGATGTTAGCTTTCATGTTCATGGCTCCTCCACTTTGATGTTGCTTTTGACAAGGTTAGTGCTTGAAGATTATATGTGTGGGATGATGGTTTTGCTCTTCTTTATTTTGCATTGCTTGAGGACAAGCAAAAGGTTAAGTGTGGGGGAGTTTGATAATGCACATTTCTAATGGGCATTATAGGATAATTTAGTTGCATTTACATTGTAGAATATGCATGTTTTAGTGTTAATTTAGATAAAACTCTTTTTGTGGAAAAGTTCGGAATCTACGCTATTTCGGTTGAATTGTGCAGAATCGTAGATCCGACATGGTGGAAAGCAAGGGAAAGCTGTTAAACATGGCCAAGTGAAGTCAAGAAATCAAGCTAAGAAGAGAAAGAAAGGAGAAGAGAAAGAAAGAGGGAAGAACAATGAAGAATCGAGCTTCTGGGCATCAGTCGCTGCCAGCGAATGATCAGTCGCTGCCAGCGAGTGGAACCAGAAGCCTGGAGCCCAGCAAGCCAGCGAGAGAGAGCCCGCGGGAAGAAAGAGCCAGCGGGAGAGCGAGCGAGGAAGCTGAGCAAGCGAGCAAGCCAACACCATCCGCTGGTAGCGGCATCATTCGCTGCAGCGAGACGTCCGCTGCCGCGGAAATAGTCGCTGCCAGCGAAACTCACCAGGACGACGAATCTTCGGCCACTCGCGACTGCGGAAGGGAGAACTCGCCCCAGCGATTTTGAGCTCTCGCGGCCGCGGAAGACCCAGCTCGCAGCAGCGGAATCAGGTGCTCGCGGAAGCAGAAGGAAGGGTCCTAGGAGGATGGAAAAAATTCTAAGGCATGGAAAAGTCGCTGTCAGCGAGTGTGCCAGCGAGTTGGTAGCGGAAATCCAACAGAAGCTCAATCAAGGCCATTCGCTGCCAGCGGAAATTTCTCGCTGCCAGCGGAATCCGACGCTGAATTAATTTAGGAAAGTTCTATCTTTGATCTAGTTTGTTTAGGAAATTTCTATCTTTTATCTATCTTTTATCTACCTTTTATGGAAGACATTAGGCTTATAAATAGGATGTTCTAGGGTTAGTTTAATTAAGTTTTCAAGCAGAGAAAATCACCATTGAAGAGAAGAAAGCTTAGGTAAGCCATGAGCGGCTAATTTTCCTAGTGTTTCGCCTACGTTTTCGGAGACTTGGTTGGTGAATTGTGAGTTTCTAATTCAAGTTATTTTTCCTCTTTAATTCTTTCAACTTCTTTGTGCGATATTGATTATGTTATTGATGTTATCTTGACTCGCGACCTTGATAATATTGATTTCATGCTAGGATTTAATACTTTCGTATTTGTGTTATTTCCGTAGTAGCACGCATAAGATTGTGGATTCCGTGTTTGAAGCATGACTATGTAGGGAGTTGACATATATCTTAAACATTGATTTACCGTGTTTAATTGGTGTTATTTATATGCTCAAGTTCTTGGGACTATTTGCTATCTCTTTGTTAAATCTTGACCGTGTTAAGGTTGCATTGAGGTGTAAGGGATTAATTGGACTCGTAGGACTTTTAATCTACTTAAACCAAGACGAGAGGAATTCGTAGGAAAAGATAATAACTTGAAAAGGATTCGATGATCAATAAAACCAACCAAAGTCGAGAACTTGTAGGTGGAAACGCTTTTCTTCCATCATTTATTTGCTTTTGTCAATATTATCTTCTTTTATTTTCATTCATAAAAATCGTTTCTTTTATATTGATAAATACACAATATTTAGAAATACTTGATTCTCTAGGGTTCGACCCCTTACTTGCATACTATACTAGTTTGTTCGTTTGGGAATTATTTTTGGCAAGGGAAATCAACGACTTTCCTCTCCGTCAGTAATACTCATCTCTCCAAACGTTATTTGAAAGAAGTTCGCATCTGGATGCCAACACTCAACAAATGCATTCATATGCACCTTTGAAGATGAGACAATCTACTATTGCGCAACGGATCACACCATAGATTGTCGTCATCCAATACCCACTTGCAAAGTTGTGATCTACGACAATGTAGCTTCACGGGTTCCCACACCTATCGATACATACATCAATACTAACAATTATAAGCTTCTTCATTGTGGAAATTTAATATATGTAGATGCAGTAAATATTAGAAATAAGATTTTATTGACCGTCCCAACCCAAATGGTATGTTCTACATGTCCCTCAAACCCCAATAGGAGATCTGATACATGAAGCGACCAAGACAGCATATGGTCGCAGTGACCATATGCAGCACTGGTCGTAGCGACTAGTGCTCCATCTTGTCGCAACCATAGGTAGCACTGGTCGTAGCGACCAGTGCTCCATCTGGTCGCAACGACCAGTGACCAGATGGAAAATTATTATAATTACAAGAGTATTTTGTTGCTTTCTCCAATTCAGGTCAGATTAATCGTCATTTGACTTCGAATATGTGTACTCTTAATCAGAGGAGAAGAGGATGAAGCAAGAAGAGAGAGAAGGAGAAGTAGCACATGAGGAACACTTGACAGTCTATAGTGGTCGAAAGAAAGTGAAAAGGATTGACCAAATCCAACTCGAACAAATCATGACCAAATCGCTTCTATTCTTGGCCGCCGGACTGACCCATCCTATTTCAAGCTGGTCTTCCTAGCATTGATTTTTTTTTATTTTTGTTCATAGCCGTCGGATTAATCATCATATTCCAAGGTTTCTTCCAAGTTTTAAATTTAAAAAAAATAAAGAAAAAAGAAAAGAAAATCAGAGAGAGAGAGAGAGAGAGAGAGAGAGAGAGAGAGAGAGAGAAAGAATATCATATACGGTAAATAAGAATTCATTTGAGAAATTAACCTACACGGTAAATAAAAATAGAATAGGGGCTCATGCGCTGGTTTTGTGTGCAGGGACGAGGATGGAGAGCTTCGTTTCACAGGGCAGCACTAGATTGCATTTGTGAGAGATGATGAAGTGGGGGATAATTACAATGGCAGTCTGCTCTCTCGAGATACAAAAACCTCATAGGCAAAGCTAAAAAGAATTACGCCCCCTTCACTTTCTTTGCTGGATGGGAAGACAAGATCTCAAGGCGGTGTACTGGGCTGTCCGTGTAGCTGCAGAACGTAGGATGAAGAAAATACATGTGGAAACGAATAACTTGGCTCTAGTTGGGAAGCTATGGAAGGGATATAACGTCAAAGGAAGCTGGGACACCTAATCAATGCAATAAAAGGGGTTGTGGCAAGATGTGACGAGGTTAATTAGGTGGTCTCATGTGCATAGGAAAGGAAATGCGGCAGCTCATGGCTTGGCTAGTTTAAGACTTGTTAGTTCAACCTTATTCTTTTCGATGTATTCTTTACCTCAGAACATTTGTAACTCTTTGATCTCTTAAAAAAAATAGAAGAAGAAATAAATTTTGGAAAAATTAGAGAAAAGAAAAAATTAAAAAAATGGGACCCCCCGCCCCAGAATCAACATGTGATCCGTCCTACTCGTTTATGACCCGATTTGTCCTATCTGGTGAAGTTATTGCCTTAGGTGTGTCTGGGCGTAGTTTCGGTACATGATGGAGAGCTTAGTTTCACAGGGCAGCACTAGATTGCATTTGTGGGAGACGCTGAAGTGGGGGATAATTACAATGGTAGTCTGCTCTCTCGAGATGCAAAAACCTCATAAGCAAAGCTAAAAAGAATTACGCTCCCCTTCACTTTCTTTGCTGGATGGGAAGACGAGATCTCAAGGCGGTGTACTGGGCTGTTCGTGTAGCTGCAGAACGTAGGATGAAGAAAATACATGTGGAAACAGATAACTTGGCTCTAGTTGGGAAGCTATGGCAGGGATATAACGTCAAAGGGAGCTGGGACACCTAATCAATGCAATAAAAGGGGTTGTGGCAAGATGTGACGAGGTTAGGTGGTCTCATGTGCATAGGAAAGGAAATGCGACAGCTCATGACTTGGCTAGTTTAAGACATGTTAGTTCAACCTTATTCTTTTCGATGTATTCTTTACCTCAGAACATTTGTAACTCTTTGATCTCTTAAAAAAAATAGAAGAAGAAATAAATTTTGGAAAAAAATAGAGAAAAGAAAAAATTATAAAAATGGGACCACCCCGCTCCATAATCAACATGTGATCCGTCCTACTCGTTTATGACCCGATTTGTTCTATCTGGTGAAGTTATTGCCTTAGGTGTGTCTGGGCATATAGTTTCGGTACAGGTTGCAATCTCGCGCGTCCTGAGGACCTGAGCAGATATGAGCCAACCTAGCCTACTCGGTCCGCCTAACCCCGCCCAGCTAAATTTACAGGCTTGGGTAAGGCAATTAGCTCAAGAGGGTCGGTAAGCCCGACCCAATAGGCCCAAAGAGCCGGGCTTGGACCAAGGATCAAGCCCAAGTGGGCTAGTATGATGCGTTTGGAATCCCCGATCCCTCACATGTGGGCTCAGAATCAAGAACAACGACTTGAGTTTGTCCCTATCTTGAAATTATTCTTGATGCTCTCTTGATGATTACAATCAATTACAATAAGAGTTCGAACTGATGGGACAGAAAGCAAAAGCAAACAAATAAAAAATAAGGCAAAAGACAAAGAACAATGAATAGAGATGGAAACAGGAGTAGCCGCATGGCGGCCAAGGGAGCCGCGGGGCGGCCCGGACGCTGGCGACGATTCTGACAAACTCAGCGACAGGAACTCTTGTTCAGCGACGGTTTCTCAGGATGGGTTTGTGTTTCTTGTGTTTGGCTGAGTGATTGAATGAAGGTGTTTGGATCTTTGTGATGCCGAGTAACAAGAACATAGAACGATTGTGAAGGCTTTTGGATTGGTGAATTGGGGAAACCTTTTAATCTTAAAAAGGTTCCTCAATATATTTTCCAATCTCATTAAATCCAATGAAAGTGTTTAAATAACAATGCTTGCCAATTCTACCTTACAAAGGATAGATGTTTGGCTAGATAAAAGATAGAAAGAAATCCTAAAAGATATATCAAACCTACCTAAGATAGATCAAACTAGCTAAAGATAAATTAAACATGCTTTGTGGTTAAAGAACTTATCTAGAAGATATATTTCCCTTCCCACCTTTATTTTCCTAATTGAATAAAATATAAAAGAAACTAATTAGAAATAATATCAATTAATTGAAAAGTCAACTAATAGATATTATTCAAGTTAAATTATTCCTAAATAAATATAATGTTAAAAATAGAAAATAAATAAATAAATATATGAAAATTCGTCCAAAGAGTGAGAGTTGCAAAGATGATGAACTTCGACCAACTTCGAGTTTGATTCTGGAAAAACCTTTAGAAACAAAGTTGTAGATCTTTTCGTCCTTGTTCCAACAAGATATGACATGACCTCATCCGATAAATATGAACTCCGAACTACCCATTTTACGGAGACGTAGAAATGTTGTCAAACAATTAAGAATGAACCAAAACGTGGGCCTAAGCTCACCTTGCTCCTTTGGACCTTCTTCCACGATGGAGACTTTTTCTTCCTTTTGAGGATGACATCATGCTCCTTCATTTTCATTCGACCCGTCTTCGAGTCGTCGCCAGGGCCAAGATCATTGTTTGAGCCACAAAAGCCTATCCTTGATTGCATCACACTAGGCCCGACCTGCTTATATATATATATATATATATATATATATATATATAGGTATTATGTAAACAATGCTTATGGTGTAAGTTGTGAACAAAGGAGGAAATGCTTATATATATATATATATATATATATATATATATATATATATATATATATATATATGTATATATATATATGTATATATATATATGTATGTATATATATATATGTATGTATATATATATATATGTATGTATATATATATGTATGTATATATATATGTATGTATATATATATATGTATGTATATATATATATGTATGTATATATATATATATATATATGTATGTATATATATATGTATGTATATATATATTATATTATTTATATAGAATTGTAGTAAAATACTAGATATATTGATTATATAATTTATACTTGTATATCTATTATTACTTTATTAACAATAAATGACTAATAATATTCAAATTACATATAACTTAAGGAATAAAATACTATTAAATAAATTGTTTTCATTAAAATGAACCTAAACTAAAGATTGCGGAGTGTGATTTCAAAGTTGTGTAACTTGTGTACCTTTATTTTGTATGAAATTTCAATTTTTTGGGATACTTGACACAAAAGAAAAAATTAAAATGAACCTAAACTAAAGTTTGGAATCAAAAGCAAAAATTAAAAACAATATTTCACACGCTTTTAATGGGTGGCCCGGTGGGCTACCCGGCACCCCATGTGGGTGGACTTGGACATGGTCTGAAACGGTAAATATATAGATATGGTGGTTAAACCGAAGATACAATTGCGTAAGACCAAACCGAGGGTGTTACGGTAAAACTTGTGGAACCCACAAAAGTCCTACCTCGCGTTACTACCAACAAAAAATAACCCAAATCTCCACAAGCCACGTCATCACACAATTTTAACCCACTAAATCGTCATTCCTCACCAAATAAAGAACACTCACTTGCTAATGGTAGTTGGCCCGACAACTGAATGGGCTTGGACATGGTAGTTGGCTTAAAAACCGAGCTAGGTGTTGTGAGCTGAATCTGCCATGTTTTACAATAACTTTTATATCGATTTCTGTATACATTGCATTCATTTGTGTTTAGATAGTACATAATCTATGTAGTTTATGTTTATTTGCAAAATTATGGAATCTACACCAATTTCTGTTTAATTTGCAGAAATCGAGGCGTTTTACAGCAATTCTACAGAAGGTCGGAAAAGCTCGGAAAACCACTACAGAAGTCCAAGGTCAAAGCAGCGGAACCAATCTGAGAGTCAAGGCTACTCGATCTCGAGTAGGCCTTACTCGACATAGACGAAGCCTGTCCGAGCAGCCTTGGTCGACAAGACCTGATCGAGAACCAGACCAACCCGGGCTCCGAACCCTACTCGATCTCGAGGACCACTGGTCGAGATCGACGAAGCCTCAGCGCCATGCCCGGAGTCGACAAGAGGATGAAGCCGAAGACGACCAGGCGAGACTCGCTGCCAGCGACTCGACTCGCTGCAGCGGACCACTCGCTGCCGCGGAAAAATTCGCTGACAGCGGATGAGGCAACTCGCGGAAGCGGAAAGGAAGGACACCACCCAACTCGATCTCGAGGACCCTTTGTCGAGGTCGACGAGACGCTGAGTCCAGATCCGAGCTTGCCGAGGAGAGTCACTCGAGAAGACCTAGTCGGCAAGCCACCTTACTCGATGTCGACTAGGGCTTGTCGAGGTCGACGAGCGCCTGAGTCCTTGTCCGAGCAAGTCGAGCACACCAACCCGAGGAAGCCTAGTCGATGACCAGTCCTACTCGAGATCGACAAGGCTTACTCGAGGTCGACGAGCACTAGTGACCAAGTCCGAGCCACATCGAGCAGATCTAGCCGAGGAAGTCCAGCCGAAGAACCACCCTACTCGAGGTCGACGAGCCTTACTCGAGGTCGACTAGAGACGTGTCCAGCAGCTTCTCGACGAGGACTTGTCCGACTAGACTTGGGATTCCTTGGGGCAGAAGGCGGAAGATCTATCCGATTCCATCAAGTTCTATCATCAAGGAGACAAGATCTATCAAGACATGAAGACCAACCTTAATTAGTTTTATCTTTTCTTTATAGATTTAATTCTTTTATGTCTTTTATTTATCCTTAAGTATTTTAGATATAATTTTAGATATAGATAGATATTTCTTTCCTAGATTAGCTAGGGAAAGAAGGCTATAAATAAGGCCCTAGGGGGCTCAGTTTTATATATTCAATACAATTTCAGAGACAATTAGTTAGTTCTACAGAGAAGTTTAGGAGTTCTAAGGTTTTTAGGGTTTTGGCTTTCTGCGAAAGTTGATTGCCAGGATTGTAAAGCCTTTTGAATATAGTTTTATGCAAGTTTCTTTTCATACATCAATGTATGCGATTGCGATGAGGCGTGAGTAGTTCACCCACTTCTGAGGCTGGGGTGAGCCCGACGGTGGACATGTGAGGCGATGCGATAAAGGTCAGATCTTTTTGTGCGATTCATCTTCTATCCCTATGAGCATGATTCTTTTGCGAGAGTTGAAGGTGATCCTTGTTTTTATTATTGAAGCGAAAGTGATCTTAATGCAACTTGGATTAATTATGTGAAAAAGGGTTAGTCACAATTAGGGTCTATGCGAAAGCCTCTATATGCCTATTTGTTAATGAAGAAAGTTATTTGAAAAAGGGTTAGTCACAATTAGGGTCTATGCGAAAGCCTCTATATGCCTATTTGTTAATGAAGAAAGTTATTTGATGGAAAGCATGATCTTTTGTGCCTTTCTGTGTTACTTTACATGGTTATCGTTGTGGTGTTGAAACCCTGGTCTTGGGAGTCTTTTAATATATTGGAGTTTATTTCTGTCGAAATTCTGCGTTTGTCTTTAAATTCTGCAATTTACAGTTTTCTGCATAGTTACTCGATACAGAGGAGATCTTGTCGATCTCGAGGAGGACCTTTGTCGAGGTCGAGGAGAGCTTAGTCTAGGTCGAGTTGAGTTCTTTTCTGTTGTCGATTTCTGAAGTTTCTGCCTTTACTGTTTCTTGTCGAGATCGAGTACCTCTTGTCGAGGTCGAGTAGTCTTTGCCTTTGCCCTTTCGTTTTTGCTTTGCTTTGCTTTGTTCTTTGCTTTTATTTTGTTTGCCCTTGCCGGGTTTATTTGTTTCTTTTCTTTCTGTGTTTCTGTCTTTCTGCTGCTTTGCCTGTGAGAATTTACAGCTACCTGAGAACTGCTGACGTGCTTCCTCGTGGATTCGATCCTGACTTTCTCTTACTACAACGGGAGGAAGTCTTGTATTTATTTGCTGAGACAGGGAAGTCAGTCTGATCTTGATTTCATATTTATTTCAATACTCGACATACTCCTGCCTAGTCAACAAATTGGCGTCGTTGCCGGGGAGGCAATCAATCGCGCCTTAGGTAGTCAGTTCTCACTGTTTCTTTGAGTGAATTCGCAGGTGTATGCGTCGTTCTGGTCAAACACCTGAGTTTGACAGCTTAGACGAACCGGAGCGCTACCTACACATCCACTCCAAACTCAAAAGGATCATGGCGGTCGCTGAAACACAGGAACAGCTGATCGCTAGGCTTACCAGGGAATTAGCCGCAAAGGATGCTGCTATCACCGCTGAGAGAGCAGCAAGGGAACAAGCACAGGCTGAGCTTGCCCAGTATCCAACCACGACAGAGGACTACATGCACCTAACTCTCGTCGTGCCTGAATCGGCGATTCTAATCCTGAAAACTCTTTTGAAATTCGCACTCAGTTTCTTATAGAGCTTAAAAATAATGCCTTTTTCCGCAGATTTAATGAGTGTCCTCTTGAACATATTACTAATTTTCATGATATGTGCCGTACTCTTGCAGAAGGTACAACCTTGGAATATGTCAAGATGAAATCTTTTCGCTGGTCTCTCGCTGGGCCTGCACTGAAATGGCTGGAAGGGCTGAAAGCAAAATCACTCACAACCTGGGCCCAAGTAGAGCAAGAGTTTCTGAACAAATTCTTCCCACCGGCCAAAACAGCACATCTCCGCCAGAAAATCACCGCCTTTAAACAACAGAAAGGAGAACCGCTGGCAAGGGCATGGGAACGCTACAAGGAACTGCTACGATCCTGCCCTACTCATGGACAGCCACCCTACATCATTCAGGAGATCTTCTTCAACTCTCTTGATCAAGTCACTAAGGACATAATCAACAATTATACTCGCTACGAGTATCTGACGATGCCGCCAAGTGACGCATGGGGTGTACTAGAGAAGCTCACTACCTACGACAACAAGTATGGGTCTACCGTAACCTATGAGGAGAACCCATACGCCAGGCCAGCACCATCTATGCCTCTCTATGAGCCAGCAAAGGAAATTGATCCTGATGTTAGGGAGCAATACTACAGAGATCAGAATAAGAAGCTCATCAAGCAAGTCAAGTATCTCTCTGTCAACCAGCCTTGTATTGAATGCGGATCGCAAAGGCACACCACTCCTTAGTGCCCACACACAGAACAAGTCAGGTTGGCAGAGCACAATGAGGATGCAGCTTACGCAGGGGGTCCCAATCGCTACATGGGGAACCAAAGGTTTCAGCAACCACAGTGGAACCAAGGTGTCCCTAGGAACCCCCCACCCTACAGAGCTCCAGGACATCCAGAAAGGGATCAAAAGAAGGATGATATACAGACATTCCTGGAGGAAATACGGAGAAACCACTCAGAAACTAGGCAATCTTTCAACTCCGTCTATACTCAGATGCAAGGTGTCAACTCTAGGCTTGGGGAAATTGATATCTGGCGGAAAACAGTTGATACACAGATTGGTCAGCTAGCAGCGGGAATCCCCAGACAGTCAGGGAAACTTCCAGGATCTTCAGAACCAAATCCTAAGGGAAAGACTGGACACATCGCTGCTATAAAACTCAGAAGCAGCCATCAACTGCAAGAGCCAGAGGTCGGAAAGCAGCAGAACGACGAAGAACAGCAAGTCGATCTCGACAAAGCCGTGGTCGATCTCGACAAGACCTTCGTCGACCTCGAGGAGAAAATTCCAGAATCTTCGTCTGCACCACACAGCAACTCGACTGGGCCCAATCTGGTCGATGTCGACAAAGGCCTTGTCGATGTCGAGGAGCCCCTGGTCGACATAGAGAAGTCTGCAGCACCTCCGACGTTTGTTCTGGCTCCGACTCAGAAAAAGAAGATGCCTTTCCCCACAAAATCTCTAAAGGACCCAGCGGAGAAAAAGTTTCAGCGCTTCATCAAGATGCATCAGAAGCTCAACGTCACCATCCCCTTCACAAAAGATCCTGCTTGTCCAATTATCTTAGGAAGACCATTTTTGGCGACGGTGGATGCCAACATAAGCTTAACGAAAGGAGTGCTCACCTTCAACATCAACTATGAGGTAATTGAGTATTCCTTTAATAAAACTGAAAGGCATACAGGTCCAATGGAAGAGGTCAAATCTATCTCAGCTGGCTACATCACCTGCGGGGAACCCAATGTCAGAAATATGACCCCTGAGGAGATAGAAAAGAGGGACATGAAGGCCCAGGTGGAGGAGATCATGGCAATCCTCAAGGAGAACACAGAGAATCCAATCGACACGGACCAAGGTAAGTCGTTGTGGATTAATTATTTTTCGGATACCTTGACAGGAGCTAAGTATGGGGTCAAGATCGACCAAACCCTAGTCGATCTCGACCAAACCAAGGAGCATCCACCAGCACCGGCATCGTCGAGCAGCAAACCAGTCGGCAAGCCACCCTACTCGATCTCGAGTACGCTAGTCGAGATCGACCACCAGACGAGGAGCCCAGATCCACCCTCCTCGACGACGGCGACTCCAGGACTAGAACCCTACTCGACCTCGAGTAGGCTTGTCAATGTCGACCACAACCAGGCTTCCCCAGATCCCTCTTCCTCGACACAGAAGCCGCCGGACGAACCAGCCTCGTCGATCTCGACTAAGCTTGTCGAGATCGACCACCACCCGGCGCCACCAGATCTGCCTTCGTCGAGGAGCAAACCACCAGGAAGAGAAGGCTACTCGATCTCGAGTAGCCTTGTCGAGATCGACAAGACCACATCTTCCTCGACGGCACCTTCCTCGACGCTGCAGACACCAGGAGCAGAACCCTTGTCGACGTCGACCAGCCTTGTCGATGTCGACCAGACCTGTCCTTCGTCGACTTCTGCCTCTTCGACCAGACCACCACCAGGAACAGTAGACTTGTCGAGATCGACTAGCCCTAGTCGAGATCGACCAAATACAGTGGTCCCCGATTCCATTTCTGCGAAGGTAAGTCAAGGGATAGATCTTTCTTCGCCTATTTCCATTAAAGATTTATCTATACATGGTAGAGGTCTGCCTTGGTATGTGCGATTGTGCAGGATATCCAATGATGAGCCTAAGGAATATGAAGTTGGAGACAAGCTCTATGTCTCTAAATCAAAGGATCATTGGTTTCCCAATAAATTCAACAAGAAGCGGATGGGACCTTTCGTGGTGAACAAGATCCATTCTGGAGGATTACAGCCGATGGACAAGAATGGAGTCTTATTTGAGGCCCAAGCTACATGGGCCCTGCAGATGCCACCTTGAGCGTTAATGGAAAGTCGGCCTAGCGACTATAAAATCTAGAGCTTGTACATAGACTTTTTTAGGACTTTTTGAGACTTTGTTGTTTTTGGTTTTGAACACTTTTAGTTTTGCTATTGTGGGTATATGTCTTCTACTTTTCAGGTCAATGGATAGAACCAAGTCTTACTCGACCAGGAGGTGCTCCATTCGAAATTTTGAGGCCCTGCACACCTGTCTTGTGAGTTTCTTTCTTTACCCTTACCTTGTTTTTATACAGTGAGGACACTGTAATGTTTAAGTATGGGGTGAGGGAAGGGCTTACTTCACGCATATTGATCATATTTGACATATATGTGCATTATTTCTTAGAATTGCTACATGGCTATTTTGGAATGCATTATTTATTTATGTGCTTATATATACATGTTTTCCAAAGTTTTGAAAAATGACCCCCATTTGAATTTTTTTTGAAATAATGTCATGGAAGCTATATTGAACTCGACGATGCAAAATTGGATTCATTAGAGATATAGCATGAAATTACCTAGTAAAGGGAAGTCACAATGAAGTGCATTATTTCTTGAAAACCATGAAAAGAGGTAAAATTTGAAGTTGCTTTTGACATGTTGCATGATAAGATGATGGAGGACTTTATATTTCCATATAATGCTCATATGTTTAAAATCCTAGCCTTACCTATGCTTATGCATCACAAAAGCCATAATATGCCTTATTTCAATTATTGCTCCACATGATCTAAAAATTGCCATTCTTTACCTTATCCGGGGATTATGTTGAGAATGATGTTACATTATGGAGATGTCATATGGTGTTTGTGTTGTTATTATCATTATATGGAGTTTGGAAGGAAATTATTTAAAATATATGGAAAATTTAATGAGTGAAAGAAAATCCAATCACCTCAGGAGATAAAGGTAGATTGACCCTGCTCTCTGAGATAATAGTTTGGAGAGATGGGACACATTGTGAGGAGTCCAAAGCACTAAGTATCCGGGGCCATTCATGACACCCATGTTTGCGACTCGCGAGAAGGCAGTGCTGAGGTTAGAGAGGTAAAATCATTATTATTGAGAAAAGCATTATGAAAGGTGATGAATCAAATGGAAGAAGGAATGTGGAAATTCAAATTGGAAAAAAACTCCATTTCCCCGGATCATTAGCACCACATTGCCAAAATTTGCCCACCTTTAGCCTTTTACCAATCTACTCCTTCATGAGCTTAAATTAAAGTCTTCTTGATTATCAATGCTTTGTCATATGAATTATGTTTTTGCATAAACCTCCTTTTGTGAGTAGATGTTGCTTTTACATATTTGCACATGCATGAATCTGTGACACTAGTACCTTTTCGAGGATGGTAATTGATTGCAGGGACATATAAGAATGAATCTAAGATGTTGAGAGTTTGAATTCTTCCCCTGAATGACAAATAAAAGTATTGCTTGAGGACAAGCAAGCTTAAGTATGGGGTGTTTGTTGTAAGCTGAATCTGCCATGTTTTACAGTAACTTTTATATCGATTTCTGTATACATTGCATTCATTTGGGTTTAGATAGTACAGAACCTATGTAGTTTATGTTTATTTGCAAAATTATGGAATCTACACCAGTTTCTGTTTAATTTGCAAAAATCGAGGCATTTTACAGCAATTCTACAGAAGGTCGGAAAAGCTCGGAAAAACACTACAGAAGTCCAAGGTCAAAGCAGCGGAACTAGTCAGAGAGGCAAGGCTACTCGATCTCGAGTAGGCCTACTCGACCTAGACGAGCATGTCCGAGCACAGCTTGGTCGAGCAGAGCCTGATCGAGAGCCAGACCAACCCGAGCTCCGGAGCCTACTCGATCTCGAGGACCACTAGTCGAGGTCGACGAAGCCCAGACACCACACCCGGAGTCGACAAGGAGTGGAGCCGAGGACGAAGCCGAGGACGACCAAGCAAGACTCGCTACCAGCGACTCGACTCGCTGCAGCGGACCGTTCGCTGCCGCGGAAAAACCCGCTGCCAGCGGGAGAAGCAGCTCGCGGAAGCGGAAAGGAAAGAGCCCTACTCGATCTCGACGAAGCTTGGTCGAGATCGACAAGCCCCTAAGTCCGGATCCAGGCTTGTCGAGTAAAGCCATCCGAGAGCACCTAGTCGGCAAGCCACCTTACTCGAGGTCGACTAGGGCTTGTCGAGGTCGACGAGCGCTTGAGTCCTTGTCCGAGCTAGTCGAGCACACCAACCCGAGGAAGCCTAGTCGATGACCAGTCCTACTCGAGATCGACAAGGCTTACTCGAGGTCGACGAGCACCAGTGACCAAGTCCGAGCCACATCGAGCAGATCTAGCCGAGGAAGTCCAGTCGAAGAACCACCCTACTCGAGGTCGACGAGCCTTACTCGAGGTCGACTAGAGACGTGTCCAGCAGCTTCTCGACGAGGACTTGTCCGACTAGACTTGGGATTCCTTGGGGCCGAAGGCGGAAGATTCTATCCGATTCCATCAAGTTCTATGATCAAGGAGACAAGATCTATCAAGACATGAAGACCTACCTTAATTAGTTTTATCTTTTCTTTATAGATTTATTTCCTTAAAGCATTTATTTATCCTTTCAAGTTTTAGATATAATTTTAGATAGAGATAGATATCTTCTTTCCTAGAATAGCTAGGGAATGAAGGCTATAAATAAGGCCCTAGGGGGCTCAGTTTAAAATATTCAATACAATTTCAGAGACACAGTTCCACAGATAGAGTTTAGGAGTTCTAAGGTTTTTAGGGTTTTGGCTTTCTGCGAAGGTTGATTGCCGAAATTGTAAAGGCTTTTGAATATAGTTTTATGCAAGTTATTTCTTTTCATCAATCAATGTCTGCAATTGCGATAAGGCGTGAGTAGTACACCCACTTCTGGGGCTGGGGTGAGCCCGACGGTGGCCATGTGAGGCGATGCGATAAAGGTCAGATCTTTTGTGCAATTCATCTTCTATCCCTATGAGCATGATTCTTTTGCGAGAGTTGAAGGTGATCTTTATTTGTGTTATTGAAGCGAAAGTGATCTTAATGCAACTTGGATTAATTATGTGAAAAAGGGTTAGTAACAATTAGGGTTTATGCGAAAGCCTCTATATGCCTATTTTTTAATGACGAAAGTTATTTGATGGAAAGCATGATCTTTTGTGCCTTTATGTGTTACTTTACATGGTTATCGTTGTGGTGTTCAAACCCTGGTCTTGGGAGTCTTTTAATATATTGGAGTTTATTTCTGTCGAAATTCTGCGTTTGTCTTTAATTCTGCAATTTACAAGTTTTCTGCATAGTTACTCGATCCAGAGGAGATCTTGTCGATCTCGAGGAGGACCTTTGTCGAGGTCGAGGAGAGCTTAGTCTAGGTCGAGTTGAGTTCTTTTCTGTTGTCGATTTCTGAAGTTTCTGCCTTTACTGTTTCTTGTCGAGATCGAGTACCTCTTGTCGAGGTCGAGTAGTCTTTGCCTTTGCCCTTTCGTTTTTGCTTTGCTTTAGCTTATTTCTTGCTTTTGTTTTAGTTGCCCTTGCCGGGTTTATTTGTTTCTTTCTTTTCTTTGTTTCTGTCTTTTCTGCTGCTTCTGTGAGAATTTACAGCTACCTGAGAACTGCTGACGTGCTTCCTCGTGGATTCGATCCTGATTTTATCTTACTACAACGGGAGGAAGTCTTGTATTTATTTGCTGAGACCGGGAAGTCAATCTGAACTATATTTCATATTTATTTCATACTTGACCATCCTCCTGCAACAACAAATTGGCGCCGTTGCCGGGGAGGCAATCAATCGCGGCTTAGGTAGTCAGTTCTCACTGTTTCTTTTAGTTAGTTTGCAGGTGTATGCGTCGTTCTGGTCAAACACCTGAGTTTGACAGCTTAGACGAACCGGAGCGCTACCTACACATCCACTCCAAACTCAAAAGGATCATGGCGGCCGCTGAAACACAGGAATAGCTGATCGCTAGGCTTACCAGGGAATTAGCCGCAAAGGATGCTGCTATCACCGCTGAGAGAGCAGCAAGGGAACAAGCACAGGCTGAGCTTGCCCAGTATCCTACCACGGCAGAGGACTACATGCACCCAACTCTCGTCGTGCCTGAATCGGCGATTCTAATCCCTGAAAACTCTTTTGAAATTCGCACTCAATTTCTTATAGAGCTTAAAAATAATGCCTTTTACGGCAGATTTAATGAGTGTCATCTTGAACATATTACTAATTTTCATGATATGCGCCGTACTCTTGCAGAAGGTACAACCTTGGAATATGTCAAGATGAAATCTTTTCGCTGGTCTCTCGCTGGGCCTGCACTGAAATGGCTGGAAGGGCTGAATGCAAAATCACTCACAACCTGGGCCCAAGTAGAGCAAGAGTTTCTGAACAAATTCTTCCCACCGGCCAAAACAGCACATCTCCGCCAGAAAATCACCGCCTTTAAACAGCAGAAAGGGGAACCGCTGGCAAGGGCATGGGAACGCTACAAGGAACTGCTACGATCTTGCCCTACTCATGGACAACCACCCTACATCATTCAGGAGATCTTCTTCAACTCTCTTGATCAAGTCACTAAGGACAGAATCAACAATTATACTCGCTACGAGTATCTGACGATGCCGCCAAGTGACGCATGGGGTGTACTAGAGAAGCTCACTACCTACGACAACAAGTATGGGTCTACCGTAACCTATGAAGAGAACCCATACGCCAAGCCAGCACCATCTATGCCTCTCTATGAGCCAGCAAAGGAAATTGATCCTGATGTTAGGGAGCAATACTACAAAGATCAGAATAAGAAGCTCATCAAGCAAGTCAAGTATCTCTTTGTCAACCAGCCTTGTATTGAATGCGGATCGCAAAGGCACACCACTCTTGAGTGCCCACACACAGAACAAGTCAGGCTGGAAGAGCACCATGAGGATGCAGCTTACGCAGGGGGTCCCAATCGCTATATGAGGGACCAAAGGTTTCAGCAACCACAGTGGAACCAAGGTGTCCCTAGGACCCCCCACCCTACAGAGCTCCAGGACATCCAGAAAGGGATCAAAAGAAGGATGATATACAGACAGTCCTGGAGGAAATACGGAGAAACCACTCAGAAACTAGGCAATCTTTCAACTCCGTCTATACTCAGATGCAAGGTGTCAACTCTAGGCTTGGGGAAATTGATATCTGGCGGAAAACAGTTGATACACAGATTGGTCAGCTAGCAGCGGGAATCCCCAAACAGTCAGGGACACTTCCAGGATCTTCATAACCAAATCCTAAGGGAAAGACTGGACACATCGCTGCTATAAAACTCAGAAGCGGCCATCAACTGCAAGAGCCAGAGGTCGGAAAGCAGCAGAACGACGAGGAACAGTAAGTCGATCTCGACAAAGCCGTGGTCGATCTCGACAAGACCTTCGTCGACCTCGAGGAGAAAATTCCAGAATCTTTGTCTGCACCACACAGCAACTCGACTGGGCCCAATCTGGTCGATGTCGACAAAGGCCTTGTCGATGTCGAGGAGCCCCTGGTCGACATAGAGAAGTCTGCAGCACCTCCGACGTCTGTTCTGGCTCCGACTCAGAAAAAGAAGCTGCCTTTCCCCACAAAATCTCTAAAGGACCCGGCGGAGAAAAAGTTTCAGCGCTTCATCAAGATGCTTCAGAAGCTCAACGTCACCATCCCCTTCACAGAAGCTCTCAATGAAATGCCATCTTATGTCAAGTTCCTGAAGGAGATTCTGAGCAAAAAGCGATCGATGGCGGAAATCACAGAGGAGTGTAGCCATCTGGAGATATTGGAGAAGAGGCCGGATCCAGGTAAATTTGCTATAACTATTGGATTTGGTCCATACAAAATTAATGCCCTATGTGATCTTGGAGCTAGTGTGAGTATAATGCCTTTAACAATTTGGTCCAAGATTAAGATAGGTGCCTTGGAGCCTGTGGATGCTAGACTTTACATGGCCAACAACACGGTAGTCATCCCCACAGGCATGGTGGAAAATGTCCCAGTACAAGTAGGTAAATTCTTCGTCCCTGCTGATTTCTTAATAGTTGATATGCAAGAAGATTCTGCTTGTCCAATTATCTTAGGAAGACCATTCTTGGCGACGGTGGATGCCAACATAAGCGTAAGGAAAGGAGTGCTCACCTTCAACATCAACGATGAGGTAATTGAGTATTCCATTAATAAAACTGAAAGGCATACAGGTCCAATGGAAGAGGTCAAATTTATCTCAGCTGGCTACATCACCTGCGGGGAACCCAAGGTCAGAAATATGACCCCTGAGGAGATAGAAAAGAGGGACATGGAGGCCCAGGTGGAGGAGATCATGGAAATCCTCAAGGAGAACGCAGAGAATCCAATCGACACAGACCAAGGTAAGTCGTTGTGGATTAATTATTTTTCGGATACCTTGACAGGAGCTAAGTATGGGTTCAAGATCGACCAAACCCTAGTCGATCTCGACCAAACCAAGGAGCCTCCACCAGCACCGGCATTGTCGAGCAGCAAACCAGTCGGCAAGCCACCCTACTCGATCTCGAGTACGCTAGTCGAGATCGACCACTAGACGAGGAGCCCAGATCCACCCTCCTCGACGACGGCGACTCCAGGACCAGAACCCTACTCGACCTCGAGTAGGCTTGTCGATGTCGACCACAACCAGGCTTCCCCAGATCCCTCTTCCTCGACACAGAAGACGCCGGACGAACCAGCCTCGTCGATCTCGACTATGCTTGTCGAGATCGACCACCACCCGGCGCCACCAGATCTGCCTTCGTCGAGGAGCAAACCACCAGGAGGAGAAGGCTACTCGATCTCGAGTAGCCTTGTCGAGATCGACAAGACCACATCTTCCTCGACGGCACCTTCCTCGACGCAGCAGACACCAGGAGCAGAACCATTGTCGAGGTCGACCAGCCTTGTCGATGTCGACCAGACCTGTCCTTCGTCGACTTCTGCCTCTTCGACCAGACCACCACCAGGACCAGCAGACTTGTCGAGATCGACTAGCCCTAGTCGAGATCGACCAAATACAGTGGTCCCCGATTCCGTTTCTGCGAAGGTAAGTCAAGGTATGGATCTTTCTTCGCCTATTTCCATTAAAGATTTATCTAAACATGGGAGAGGTCTGCCTTGGTATGTGCGATTGTGCAGGATATCCAATGATGAGCCTAAGGAATATGAAGTTGGAGACAAGCTCTATGTCTCTAAATCAAAGGATCATTGGTTTCCCAATAAATTCAACAAGAAGCGGATGAGACCTTTCGTGGTGAACAAGATCCATTCTGGAGGATTACAGCTGATGGACAAGAATGGAGTCTTATTTGAGGCCCAAGCTACATGGGCCCTACAGATGCCACCTTGAGCGTTAATGGAAAGTCGGCCTAGCGACTATAAAATCTGAAGCTTGTACATAGACTTTTTTAGGACTTTTTGAGACTTTGTTGTTTTTGTTTTTGGTTTTGAACACTTTTAGTTTTGCTATTGTGGGTATATGTCTTCTACTTTTCAGGTCAATGGATAGAACCAAGTCTTACTCGGCCAGGAGGTGCTCCATTCGAAATTTTGAGGCCCTGCACACCTGTCTTGTGAGTTTCTTTCTTTACCCTTACCTTGTTTTTATACAGTGAGGACACTGTAATGTTTAAGTATGGGGTGAGGGAAGGGCTTACTTCACGCATATTGATCATATTTGACATATATGTGCATTATTTCTTAGAATTGCTACATGGCTATTTTGGAATGCATTATTTATTTATGTGCTTATATATACATGTTTTCCAAAGTGTTGAAAAATGACCCCCATTTGAAATTTTTTTGAAATAATGTCATGGAAGCTATATTGAACTCGACGATGCAAAATTGGATTCATTAGAGATATAGCATGAAATTACCTAGTAAAGGGAAGTCACAATGAAGTGCATTATTTCTTGAAAACCATGAAAAGAGGTAAAATTTGAAGTTGCTTTTGACATGTTGCATGATAAGATGACGGAGGACTTTATATTTCCATATAATGCTCATATGTTTAAAATCCTAGCCTTACCTATGCTTATGCATCACAAAAGCCATAATATGCCTTATTTCAATTATTGCTCCACATGATCTAAAAATTGCCATTCTTTACCTTATTCAGGGATTATGTTGAGAATGATGTTACATTATGGAGATGTCATATGGTGTTTGTGTTGTTATTATCATTATATGGAGTTTGGAAGGAAATTATTTAAAATATATGGAAAATTTAATGAGTGAAAGAAAATCCAATCACCTCAGGAGATAAAGGTAGATTGACCCTGCTCTCTGAGATAATAGTTTGGAGAGATGGGACACATTGTGAGGAGTCCAAAGCACTAAGTATCCGGGGCCATTCATGACACCCATGTTTGCGACTCGCGAGAAGGCAGTGCTGAGGTTAGAGAGGTAAAAGCATTATTATTGAGAAAAGCATTATGAAAGGTGATGAATCAAATGGAAGAAGGAATGTGGAAATTCAAATTGGAAAAAAACTCCATTTCCCCGGATCATTAGCACCACATTGCCAAAATTTGCCCACTTTTAGCCTTTTACCAATCTACTCCTTCATGAGCATAAATTAAAGTCTTCTTGATTATCAATGCTTTGTCATATGAATTATGTTTTTGCATAAACCTCCTTTTGTGAGTAGATGTTGCTTTTACATATTTGCACATGCATGAATCTGTGACACTAGTACCTTTTCGAGGATGGTAATTGATTGCAGTGACATATAAGAATGAATCTAAGATGTTGAGAGTTTGAATTCTTCCTCTGAATGACAAATAAAAGTATTGCTTGAGGACAAGCAAGCTTAAGTATGGGGTGTTTGTTGTAAGCTGAATATGCCATGTTTTATAGTAACTTTTATATCGATTTCTGTATACATTGCATTCATTTGGGCTTAGATAGTACAGAACCTATGTAGTTTATGTTTATTTGCAAAATTATGGAATCTACACCAGTTTCTTTTTAATTTGCAGAAATCGAGGCATTTTACAGCAATTCTACAGAAGGTCGGAAAAGCTCGGAAAAACACTACAGAAGTCCAAGGTCAAAGCAGCGGAACCAGTCTGAGAGTCAAGGCTACTCGATCTCGAGTAGGCCTTACTCGACATAGACGAAGCCTGTCCGAGCAGCCTTGGTCGACAAGACCTGATCGAGAACCAGACCAACACGGGATCCGGACCCTACTCGATCTCGAGGACCACTGGTCGAGATCGACGAAGCCTCAGCGCCATGCCCGGAGTCGACAAGAGGACGAAGCCGAGGACGACCAGGCGAGACTCGCTGCCAGCGACTCGACTCGCTGCAGCGGACCACTCGCTGCCAGCGGATGAGGCAACTCGCGGAAGCGGAAAGGAAGGACACCACCCAATTCGATCTCGAGGACCCTTTGTCGAGGTCGACGAGACGCTGAGTCCAGATCCAAGCTTGCCGAGGAAAGTCACTCGAGAAGACCTAGTCGGCAAGCCACCTTACTCGAGGTCGACTAGGGCTTATCGAGGTCGACGAGCGCCTGAGTCCTTGTCCGAGCTAGTCGAGCACACCAACTCGAGGAAGCCTAGTCGTTGACCAGTCCTACTCGAGATCGACAAGGCTTACTCGAGGTCGACGAGCACCAGTGACCAAGTCCGATCCACATCGAGCAGATCTAGCCGAGGAAGTCCAGTCGAAGAACCACCCTACTCGAGGTCGACGAGCCTTACTCGAGGTCGACTAGAGACGTGTCCAGCAGCTTCTCGACGAGGACTTGTCCGACTAGACTTGGGATTCCTTGGGGCCGAAGGCGGAAGATCTATCCGATTCCATCAAGTTCTATCATCAAGGAGACAAGATCTATCAAGACATCAAGACCTACCTTAATTAGTTTTATCTTTTCTTTATAGATTTAATTCTTTTATGTCTTTTATTTATCCTTAAGTATTTTAGATATAATTTTAGATATAGATAGATATTTCTTTCCTAGATTAGCTAGGGAAAGAAGGCTATAAATAAGGCCCTAGGGGGCTCAGTTTTAGATATTCAAATCAACAATTTCAGAGACAATTAGTTAGTTCTACAGAGAAGTTTAGGAGTTCTAAGGTTTTTAGGGTTTTGGCTTTCTGCGAAAGTTGATTGCCAGGATTTGTTTCTTTGCTTTTATTTTGTTTGCCCTTGCCGGTTTTATTTTGTTTCTTTTCTTTCTGTGTTTCTGTCTTTCTGCTGCTTTGCCCATGAGAATTTACAGCTACCTGAGAACTGCTGACGTGCTTCCTCGTGGATTCGATCCTGACTTTCTCTTACTACAATGGGAGGAAGTCTTGTATTTATTTACTAAGACAGGGAAGTCAGTCTGATCTTGATTTCATATTTATTTCAATACTCGACATACTCCTGCCTAGTCAACACTAGGTCCAAGCCCGACTCGCTAAAATGGGCCAAAATTTTCACATAGGTCTGGCCTTAAGCCCGCCCAGCCCGACTCATTCTCAGGTCTAGCCTTGAGTATTGAGTTGATCGTGGTCGTGTATGTGACTTTCGAAGATCCCTCATCTACGTGGGGGAACATCGCTACTCCACACTATCCCAGGAGACGTTACTTTTCCGTTTGTGGGTTTTCGCTACCGTCTCTCCTGTGACGAGAAGTCGTGGCGGCTTTTTGCTTCCCCGTGTTCTTGTTATTCGCAGTTCATATATGGGTCTACCTCGACTTCTTATTAGACCGGTCTGATCGTGGTTATGTTCTGTTGGGCTCAGATCTTTTGATCCTAATATTTTTAGGCTTTTTTTTTTATTTTTGTTTGATTATAGTTAGTGCATCTTCTATTTTGAATCATGGTCTCTTATTGTGGATGTTCCACCTTCCTAAACCCCCAATCTATTTATGTACTCTTTCTCTTTTTTCTTTTTAGTGGGGAAAGATCGAGAGCAGGCTCTCGGTTAATAACAAAACGAAGTAAGATGGGCTACACAATAGTAAAGCGGGGATAGCCCTTCCCCTAATGTCATCTTCAAGCAAAGAAATAGAAACAAGTGGCGGATCTGGGACCAGATGAACTCCTAAGGCCCACGAATGAGCTGCACGTGCGAGGGAGTCTGCGACTGAATTCGCTTCCCTAAAGACATGTCGGAAATGGATCTCCCATTCCCGGGTTATATAGCCGTGGCACTTGTGTTATGTATTATCAAGAAACTCAAAGAGCTTATTAAAACGAGAAAGCTGCAAGAAGAACGTTGATTCCCGGGTTTTTAACGAGGCAGTATCACCAAAGCGTATCAAACGACATATGTACTCTTTTTCCCTTAGTCCTAGTTTTTGTTCCATTGGGTTTTCTAGGCGAGGTTTTTAATGAGACAGTTTGTAATGTTAGAGGTGTACATCCAAGGGGGAGTGTTGTAAAGTCACTTATTGTGGATGTTCCACCTTCCTAAACCCCCAACCCATTAATGTACTCTTTCTCTACGTTGCCTATATAAGGGCTTGTAATCCCACTTGAGAGAACACACATGTGAATAAGAAGGCTCCTCCCTACTCTCTTGTTCTTCCTGGAAAGATTATTCTCGATCGTATTACAACACGTTATCAGCACGATAGTTTCAGTCTCTTACAATTGAGAATTTCAATCGATTCATATTTCAGATTTGTAACCAAAATTCCTTCAATTACAATTGATGACGCCCAAGAGATAAAGGGGTCAAAAAAGCCACCAAAGGTTTTCGAGGGGCAAAAGGGTGATAAACCCCAAGATTCGAGCCAATAAAGGACTTCGGTCCGCGGACGAGGAACGTCCACTCCAGAAGGACAAATGGCAGGAAAGGGGACAGGTGTCAGCCATGCTGCATATCCAAGTGTTCTCGCGCCCCCTAACACCTCGCCTTATAACGTCGACAGATGGCCAAAAGAGGGGAACGTCTCCCCTGTTTAACAGACGAAATAGCGCAGTATAAAAGGGGGGAGAAAAGGAGAGAGAGGAGACTTTTTGGGAAACAAAAGGGGAGGGTACTCATGTTCTAAGTTAAGAGAGAGAGGGAAACAATTACGCCAGGGGAACAACTACGCCAAAGACATCCCGATCCACCTCAAAATCCCCGCATCCGCGGACGCCTATAGCTCCTAAGTAAAAGCAGTCGAAGCTGCACAGGTAGTAAGGCGTATCGTAGGGGAGGCGGGGGAACGCGTAAACTTATCCCTTCCTCAACTTTCACTGAGTCAGCAGGCGTGTCCTCTTCGCCATTGGGTCACTTGATGAACCCATTCAGATAATGATGCGAGCCTTCTCGGAAGGCTCCGCGGCACCGACCCTGGGACCCCCACACCTTGTGAGGATCCCGTGGAAGGGTAAGACCGTCTACATGTTCCTTTGGGGTGTGCGGCTCAGGTAAGGGTCCTCACTACCCCGGCTCTGTCACCCTCACCAGGTGTCCCACCGGGGTCGCGAGGGCTTCAGGTAAGCCCGTAACACCCGTCCCTCATGGGGAGGAATTTACATGCATACCCCTCCACGGTGACGTGGAGGGACCCGTCAGCCTTTTTCTAATTTGGTTTCGTCATTGGCGCCGTCTGTGGGAACACTCTCACCCTGAGAGGTTCCCGAGTTTAGAAACATTGATATACTAGTCACAACGCTAACATTAGCTAACACTCCTTTGTGTGTACAGGTTGGAAAATGAGCGAAAACCTGGGAGGAGCCTCTCCCGAAATGATGGGTCAGGATCACGAAGGGCCGCAGGGGACCGAGGGGCCCGTGAACTCCCCGGGTCAGTTCAGCGCACCGGAGGTTCCAGTCGTCTCGCCATATATCCCACCGCAGATGACCCAAGGCTACTTTATGCCCGGGAATCATTATGTGCCCCATCAGAACATGGGGCAGGGTCTCTTCTATGGATATGATGGTTATCCCCCGCCTCAGCCAGGGAACCCATTCCCATTCTTTCCCCATAATGCGTATGGAGGCGTATTCCAGGATCAATTTCAACCCAGATTCACCGACGATTTTGGATCACACTATCGTGGTGAAGGCAGACACCCCTCCAAGCAGCACAGGGGAGAACATTCATCTGATATATCCACGTCCACCCGAACAGGTTCACCCCGTGAGAGCGAGAGGAAGGTGTATTTCGTCCCTTCAGTGTTTACCACCGAGGTCTGTTTGGCACCCGTACCCAAGCGGTTGAGGGATGCCAATCTGATGAAGTATGATGGCACCACTGATCCCGATGACCACATGTGCCATTTTACAACAGCCATGGGGATCAACGAGTACAATGACGCAATGTTATGCCGAACTTTCCCATCAACCCTGACCGGCATCGCATTGACTTGGTTCACTAATCTACCACAGAACTCGGTCGCAAGTTTCCTCTAGCTCTCTCAGGTCTTTAAGTCTCATTTTGGAAGTTCACGATCTAGAAAGAAGACCATGTTGGACCTTAACCCGATCAGACAGGGGCATAATGAGACCCTAGGACAATTCTTCGCCCGCTTCACCTCTGTGGTGGTACAGATCCCCAACTTTAATCACGAATCCGCAGTCATAATCCTAATGGGGAACATCGCGGACGGAAGTTTCAATACCCGGCTCTTCAGAAAGAAGCCCAAGGACTATGATACCTTAAGAAACCTGGTGTCCGCCCAGATTGAGGCAGAAGAAGCCGCGGCCTCTAGTTCAAGGGCCAATGAAGGCTCACGCGGTTTTCTGGGGAAGATAGTGGGAAAGTTTCGGAAGGACAAAGGAGCAATGAAGCCGAGAAGAAACTACTCTGCGGGTGGAACGCCCGCGTCCCGGCGGGATGAGGTCCATTACAACCATGAAAGGGAGAAGATGGACGCAAGGTATCAGGGCGGTGACCAAGAGGTACGCAAACACAGGGAGCCGGTCTCACCGGCCAGAAGAAATGAGCACAGCGACAACCCTCAACGCCATCGACAGACTCAGGATCACCATAATCGAAGGCGCGCGGATGACCGAAGGAGCCACCACCACCAAGCCACTCGGTTGGAGGGTCCACTGGGGAGGGATGAACAACAACGATACCCCCCGGGGAACAGGGGCCGAGGGAGGGGACGTTGGTGGAGAGAAGGTCGAAGAGGGCAGGGTCAGCCTGCACAAGTATCGGTCAATCAGGCTCCACGACGTGAAGACCGCCCGGACGGATCACGGGTCAACCGAATCCCGGAACCAGAAGATCCCTCATCTACGTGGGGGAACTTCGCTACTCCACACTATCCCAGGAGACGTTACTTTTCCGTTTGTGGGTTTTCGCTACCGTCTCTCCTGTGAGGAGAAGTCGTGGCGGCTTGTTGCTTCCCCGTGTTCTTGTTATTCGTAGTTCATATATGGGTCTACCTCGACTTCTTATTAGACCGGTCTGATCGTGGTTATGTTCTGTTGGGCTCAGATCTTTTGATCCTAATATTTTTAGGCTTTTTTTTTATTTTTGTTTGATTATAGTTAGTGCATCTTCTATTTTGAATCATGGTCTCTTATTGTGGATGTTCCACCTTCCTAAACCCCCAATCTATTTATGTACTCTTTCTCTTTTTTCTTTTTAGTGGGGAAAGATCGAGAGCAGGCTCTCGGTTAATAACAAAACGAAGTAAGATGGGCTACACAATAGTAAAGCGGGGATAGCCCTTCCCCTAATGTCATCTTCAAGCAAAGAAATAGAAACAAGTGGCGGATCTGGGACCAGATGAACTCCTAAGGGCCACGAATGAGCTGCACGTGCGAGGGAGTCTGCGACTGAATTCGCTTCCCTAAAGACATGTCGGAAATGGATCTCCCATTCCCGGGTTATATAGCCGTGGCACTTGTGTTATGTATTATCAAGAAACTCAAAGAGCTTATTAAAACGAGAAAGCTGCAAGAAGAACGTTGATTCCCGGGTTTTTAACGAGGCAGTATCACCAAAGCGTATCAAACGACATATGTACTCTTTTTCCCTTAGTCCTAGTTTTTGTTCCATTGGGTTTTCTAGGCGAGGTTTTTAATGAGACAGTTTGTAATGTTAGAGGTGTACATCCAAGGGGGAGTGTTGTAAAGTCACTTATTGTGGATGTTCCACCTTCCTAAACCCCCAACCCATTAATGTACTCTTTCTCTACGTTGCCTATATAAGGGCTTGTAATCCCACTTGAGAGAACACACATGTGAATAAGAAGGCTCCTCCCTACTCTCTTGTTCTTCCTGGAAAGATTATTCTCGATCGTATTACAACACGTTATCAGCACGATAGTTTCAGTCTCTTACAATTGAGAATTTCAATCGATTCATATTTCAGATTTGTAACCAAAATTCCTTCAAGTACAATTGATGACGCCCAAGAGATAAAGGGGTCAAAAAAGCCACCAAAGGTTTTCGAGGGGCAAAAGGGTGATAAACCCCAAGATTCGAGCCAATAAAGGACTTCGGTCCGCGGACGAGGAACGTCCACTCCAGAAGGACAAATGGTAGGAAAGGGGACAGGTGTCAGCCATGCTGCATATCCAAGTGTTCTCGCGCCCCCTAACACCTCGCCTTATAACGTCGACAGATGGCCAAAAGAGGGGAACGTCTCCCCTGTTTAACAGACGAAATAGCGCAGTATAAAAGGGGGGAGAAAAGGAGAGAGAGGAGACTTTTTGGGAAACAAAAGGGGAGGGTACTCATGTTCTAAGTTAAGAGAGAGAGGGAAACAATTACGCCAGGGGAACAACTACGCCAAAGACATCCCGATCCACCTCAAAATCCCCGCATCCGCAGACGCCTATAACTCCTAAGTAAAAGCAGTCGAAGCTGCACAGGTAGTAAGGCGTATCGTAGGGGAGGCGGGGGAACGCGTAAACTTATCCCTTCCTCAACTTTCACTGAGTCAGCAGGCGTGTCCTCTTCGCCATTGGGTCACTTGATGAACCCATTCAGATAATGATGCGAGCCTTCTCGGAAGGCTCCGCGGCACCGACCCTGGGACCCCCACACCTTGTGAGGATCCCGTGGAAGGGTAAGACCGTCTGCATGTTCCTTTGGGGTGTGCGGCTCAAGTAAGGGTCCTCACTACCCCGGCTCTGTCACCCTCACCAGGTGTCCCACCGGGGTCGCGAGGGCTTCAGGTAAGCCCGTAACACCCGTCCCTCATGGGGAGGAATTTACATGCATACCCCTCCACGGTGACGTGGAGGGACCCGTCAGCCTTTTTCTAATTTGGTTTCGTCATTGGCGCCGTCTGTGGGAACACTCTCACCCTGAGAGGTTCCCGAGTTTAGAAACATTGATATACTAGTCACAACGCTACCATTAGCTAACACTCCTTTGTGTGTACAGGTTGGAAAATGAGCGAAAACCTGGGAGGAGCCTCTCCCGAAATGATGGGTTAGGATCACGAAGGGCCGCAGGGGACCGAGGGGCCCGTGAACTCCCCGGGTCAGTTCAGCGCACCGGAGGTTCCAGTCGTCTCGCCATATATCCCACCGCAGATGACCCAAGGCTACTTTATGCCCGGGAATCATTATGTGCCCCATCAGAACATGGGGCAGGGTCTCTTCTATGGATATGATGGTTATCCCCCGCCTCAGCCAGGGAACCCATTCCCATTCTTTCCCTATAATGCGTATGGAGGCGTATTCCAGGATCAATTTCAACCCAGATTCACCGACGATTTTGGATCACACTATCGTGGTGAAGGCAGACACCCCTCCAAGCAGCACAGGGGAGAACATTCATCTGATATATCCACGTCCACCCGAACAGGTTCACCCCGTGAGAGCGAGAGGAAGGTGTATTTCGTCCCTTCAGTGTTTACCACCGAGGTCTGTTTGGCACCCGTACCCAAGCGGTTGAGGGATGCCAATCTGATGAAGTATGATGGCACCACTGATCCCGATGACCACATGTGCCATTTTACAACAGCCATGGGGATCAACGAGTACAATGACGCAATGTTATGCCGAACTTTCCCATCAACCCTGACCGGCATCGCATTGACTTGGTTCACTAATCTACCACAGAACTCGGTCGCAAGTTTCCTCTAGCTCTCTCAGGTCTTTAAGTCTCATTTTGGAAGTTCACGATCTAGAAAGAAGACCATGTTGGACCTTAACCCGATCAGACAGGGGCATAATGAGACCCTAGGACAATTCTTCGCCCGCTTCACCTCTGTGGTGGTACAGATCCCCAACTTTAATCACGAATCCGCAGTCATAATCCTAATGGGGAACATCGCGGACGGAAGTTTCAATACCCGGCTCTTCAGAAAGAAGCTCAAGGACTATGATACCTTAAGAAACCTGGTGTCCGCCCAGATTGAGGCAGAAGAAGCCGCGGCCTCTAGTTCAAGGGCCAATGAAGGCTCACGCGGTTTTCTGGGGAAGATAGTGGGAAAGTTTCGGAAGGACAAAGGAGCAATGAAGCCGAGAAGAAACTACTCTACGGGTGGAACGCCCGCGTCCCGGCGGGATGAGGTCCATTACAACCATGAAAGGGAGAAGCTGGACGCAAGGTATCAGGGCGGTGACCAAGAGGTACGCAAACACAGGGAGCCGGTCTCACCGGCCAGAAGAAATGAGCACGGCGACAACCCTCAACGCCACCGACAGGCTCAGGATCACCATAATCGAAGGCGCGCGGATGACCGAAGGAGCCACCACCACCAAGCCACTCGGTTGGAGGGTCCACTGGGGAGGGATGAACAACAACGATACCCCCCGGGGAACAGGGGCCGAGGGAGGGGACGTTGGTGGAGAGAAGGTCGAAGAGGGCAGGGTCAGCCTGCACAAGTATCGGTCAATCAGGCTCCACGACGTGAAGACCGCCCGGAAGGATCACGGGTCAACCGAATCCCGGAACCAGAAGGTTTTATCGACACACTCGCGGAAGGACCGTCGATTTCAGGAATTAGCCGGCAAGTGAGGAAGAATTATGAGAGGGAGGCTAGACATCCTCCGTCCCTGGCGAGTCAGAAAATTGCTTTGAAGCCACACCCGGAAATAATCTTCACCTCAACCGACGCGGAGCAAGTCCGCATGCCCCATGCCGACCCCCTGGTGATCTATGCGCAGATCGCAACTAAAACTGTAAAGAGGGTTTTCATCGATACAGGATCATCAGTTGACATACTCTCGTGGGAAGCTTTATCCCAGTTAGGCGTGTCGGCGACCGCCCTGAAACCTTATCACGGCACCTTGATTTCCTTTTCAGGAGATGAAGTACAGGTGGCGGGCACAATCGAGCTCACAGTGGTTTTGGGCACCCCCCCCCCCCCCCCTCTCCGGAGGATGGAGAACATCACCTTCACGGTGGTCCGAATTCCGACCACCTACAACGTGCTCTTGGGGAGGGTTTCCCTTTTCAAATTCCATATGGTGGTGTCCATATACCATTTTAAAGCCAAGTTCCCGGCCTCCGGGGGAGGAACGGGGGAAGTGTGCGGCCAACAACTAGAGAGTCGAAGTTGTTATGTGACATCGTTGAAAAAGAGGAAGGAGGTCCTGTGCCTCGAGGACACGGCTCAGAGCAGGACTAAAATCGCCGAGAGAGACTCTTCACCCGGGAGTGAACCAACGAGAATAACTGATGAGGTTGGGTCGGAAGCTGAGCTTGAGGTCTGACCTTCCGAAAGAGAGGTCCCGACCGCGGATTCAAGAACCGTCCACCAACTGTTCTCTAGTACCGAGGAGAGATTCTACATGGGCCAAGCCCTCGGAGAAGGGGAGAAGGAAAGGGTCTTGGAGATTATCCGACAGTCGCGGGACGTGTTCGCTTGGTCCCCAAAAGATCTGCTAGGCATCCCCGCTTCCATCGCGATCCATACCCTCAGAATCCGTCACGACGCACGGCCGGTGGCCCAAAAGAAAAGAAAGATGGCCCTGGAGAAGGCTCGAGCAGCGAAAGAAGAAGTGGATAAGTTGCTCGATGCCGGCTTCGTTGAAGAGGCAGAGGACTCAGAATGGCTCTCGAATGTGGTCCTCGTTAGGAAGGCCAACGGGAAGTGGAGGATGTGTGTCGATTTTTCAGATCTGAACAAGGCTTGCCCAAAGGACAGCTACCCATTGCCTTCGATAGACGAGTTAGTAGACATCACTGCTGGTAACGAGGCTCTGAGTTTCTTAGACGCCTACTCCGGGTACAACCAGATCAAGCTAGACCCACTGGACCAAAGAGCAACCACCTTCATCACTAATCAGGGAATTTTCCGTTACAAGGTCATGCCTTTTGGTCTAAGGAATGCTGGAGCAACGTTCCAGAGGACAGTGGACAAAATCTTCCGCGAACAGTTGCCCCGGAATGTGTCCATTTACATGGACGACATTGTAGTAAGGAGCCAGAAAGCAGAAAATCATGTCGCGGATCTACAAGAGACCTTCGATTCGCTGAGAGGCGGAGGGCTAAATTTGAACGCCGAAAAGTGCGTGTTCGGAGTTGAGTCCGGGAAATTTCTAGGCTTTATGGTTAGCCAACGGGGGATAAATGTAAACCCGGAAAGGATAGCAGCAATACAGGAACTATGTCCCCCGCGGACTATCAAAGAAGTCCAGTCGTTGAACGGTGCAGTCAACTACCTGGGACGTTTCTGCTCCTGCCTGGCAGACAAGTCTCTGCCTTTCTTCGCGCTGTTGAAGAAGAAGGGGCCGATACAGTGGACGACGGAACTCCAACAAGCGTTTGATGAATTGAAAGTCTTTCTGCAGTATTTGCCAACTCTTCAGCAGCCACAAAAGACAGAGGACCTACAGATTTACCTCGCGGTTAAAACGACCACCATCAGCGCAGTTCTCACCAGGGAAGGGTGATACCCGGTCTACTATGTGAGCAGAGTGCTACAGGATGCCGAAACTAGATATGAGCCAGTCGAGAAAGTAATCCTTTGTCTGATATTCGCGGCAAGAAGGCTACGTCCATATTTCCAGGATCATCGGATCGAAGTCTTGACAAATTTACCACTGAGGCAGATCCTTCACCCACCAGACTTCTCGGGACGAATGTCGAAGTGGTCCATCGAGCTCTCCGAGTTTGAGGTAGCGTACGTTCCGCGAAGGGCGGCGTTAGCTCAGGTATTGGCCGATTTCATCGGTGAAACCAGTTTTGAGGAAGAAGACCGCGACTCACAGAAGTTTTGGTTGATAAAAGTGGACGGAGCCGCCAACGCGGATGGATGCGGAGCGGGGGTCGTGCTCACCAACCCCGGAGGAGACCAGTTTTGTTTCGCTCACCGGCTGAACTTCCCAACTACCAACAACGAGGCCGAATATGAAGCCCTGATAGCCGGACTAGAGTTAGCTCTGGCCCGTGGGGCTCGGGCCGTCACCGTATATACTGATTCCGAGGTTGTCGCCAAACAGGCGGGCGGAGAATATGAAGCCAGGACAGGATTGTTGCCAGATTACCTACGGAAAGTAAATGCTCTAAGGAAGGCTTTCCTGCGCTTCACCCTCGAGTCCATCCCGCGGGAGGACAACGAGCAAGCCGATTTGTTGGCCCGAGTGGGGGTAGCTATGCCGACAAACGTAAAAGGAAAGTTTGACTTCGAAAGAAGGGATCAGCGAATGCTGTTACAAGAAGTGTATTTCGTCCAAACGGAAGGGCCCGATGACTGGAGAACGCCGATCACTGAGTATCTGGGGAAGGGGATTCTTCCACCGGAGAGAGCAGAGGCCAAGAAGTTAACAGGCAGAGTGGCCCGATTCATAATCCGCGAAGGGAAACTATACAAGAAAGGTTTCAACTTCCCGGACTTGTTGTGTGTGTCCAGCCAGGAGGGACGAATCATCGCAGAAGAATTGCACGCTGGGGTTTGCGCTCACCACCAGGGCTGGAGGGCTCTGTCTACCAAAGTGTTGAGGTTGGGATACTATTGGCCCACGATTAGGGCGGACATACAGAGTTTCGTGCGCAGTTGTGAAGCTTGTCAGAAACATGGGAACCTGAAGAATGTACCCGCCGAGCCGTTTCAGAGCATCTTCGGGGCATGTCCTTTCGCCTTGTGGGGAATGGACATTCTGGCCCTTTTCCCACGGCACCCGGACAGCTAAAGTATGTTCGAGTCCTAGTGGACTATTTCACCAAGTGGGTAGAAGCGGAGGCGATGGGCTTGATCACTGCAGAGAACGTCAGAAAATTCCTGTGGAAAAATCTGGTTTGCCGATTCGGGGTCCCCGAAGCTATCATCACCGACCATGGGACGCAATTTGATTGCGAACACATCCGAGATTTCTGTGAGGGCCTCGGAATAAAATTAAAATTCTCGTCAGTAGCTCACCCTCAGACGAACGGGCAGGCGGAGACTACGAATCGCCAAATCTTGGAAGGTATTAAGAAGAAGTTGGGGAAGACTTCCAAGGGCCGGTGGGCAGAACTTCTCCCCCTGATGCTTTGGTCGTACCGTACTTCCCCAAAAACCCCCACCAAGGAATCACCTTTTTCCCTGGTATTTGGGATGGACGCGGTTATCCCAGTGGAACGCCTGATTCCCTCTGCCCGGGTCCTAGCTTACGAGTCCAAGCACTACAAAAAAAAATGAAATTCGCTTCGGCAAAAAGTCGTGGCAAAAAGCCTTCAAAGGGTGGCAAAAGGCATCTAGCTTCGGCTTAGCTACGGCAAATAAGGGGGTGGCGAATTTTGGGGTGGCAAAATTTTGTAGCTTCGGCAAATAGCCGTAGCAAAAAATTTTAGCTACGGCTACGCTACGGTAAGCAACCCTTGAAGAAAGAGACGCCACATTTGCCACGGCAAGCTGCCGTAGCTAAGTGTGGGTAGAAAATTAAAAAAAAAACTGCTTTTTAGCCCGGATTCTTCAGACCCGGGCTAAAAAGTCCAATATTTTTTTAAAAAAAAATAAAATCATACACATAATTTACCTATATAATAAAATTTCATTAATTATACAAAATTTACATATATAATAAAATGTCAAAAACTATATAATTTATATACAATAAATATACATAATTATAAAATTTACATATACAATAAAATGTCCAAAACTACAACTAATTACAAGATGACTTCCTTTTTTATCTGCTAAGATCAACATCAAATATGGCAAAATATCTTTGCTACATGAAGCTAGCTGCTAAGTTTGACATTCAAGTGATATTAACTACAAACCAAGTTTTTGGCTTATCAATCACTTTAAAATGACTTTATGATAAAAGATGGTTGATATATATCCATGCTTCTATGGATTGATTTTTACCATCAAAGGTGCAAGATTACAAGGTACCTTCTGAAATTCCTCTTGGGTTTGAGGTCTTCTAAAACCCCAAGGGAGCTCTGGAAGGAATGCATCAATGTGAATAGGGATGACCACTATACAACCTTGTGTGTCACATGAGCAAGACTTCCAGCAAGGCTTCCATCCACCAGTCCTTCTTTTGCTGACGAGGTTGTCCTTGTGTTGGAGATCTGAACCCATGCCTGCGAAAGAAAGATGGATAATAACTGGAATTCAGAACATCATTCACATCATGAAGACTGGAAACAACATAGCCATGCAGTAAATGCTTTTTTATCTAACCTAGAATCCTACTGTTTTCTCAAAGGTAGTTATTTTATGTACTGCTCAAGGTGCTGAAAAAACCTTCAGCACAAACAAATTCCAGACAAAATAAATACATAGTAAATCACTGAAAAGACTTGCTTACAAACACAATTGAGACTCAAACTTACAAAAGTATATTAAGGGCCCAAACCTTCAGCACAAACAAACTGAGATTCAAACTTACAAAAGTTGTTGATGCCATAGGTTGGCTTGGTTAGCATGAAAGAAATATTTTCCTCAAAAGTATATTAAGGGCCCAATTTTTACTAGATAATAAGTCATTTTCATTTCCAGACCCAAACACAAATCAACACTATTCACGGCTAAGTCATTTGCACATCCACCGGTCCCACGTGTTGCTCATCATAAAATGTTCAAGAAGCATGTGATTATTAATTCACCCTCAATCACATCAAAATTATAGATTATAAATCTACCATTAAGGCAATAAATCAAAAGACATCAGCAAAAGCGTGGTCACATACTCCACTGCCTTATCAGAAAAATAAAAGGATATGAAGCTTATTTAAACTAAGCTTATTTAAACTAAGTACAACTTTCTTAAACTACCATGTGACTTAGTCTTTTATGCAGGTTTATTCGTGTTCCTACTACCATGTCATCTCATAAACTGCATAATGAAAACAGGTAGGAAATTTACCAAACTGCTAAGCTAGCTTATCATATACTACCTTGACTTTAGCCTCGTCCCTTGTTAATCCAATTCATCTAGAGAAGACATGTCTGTCTATTTCCACCTGCAACACATAAACAGAAGCAAAAAATTAGAATTCTTTAAACACATAGTTTGATAATCCACCAGAATAATAAAAGTTAGTAATTTCAACTGTAACAAGGACTTTCCATTCTCCATAGTCTAGTAAGTAATTGATAATCCACTAGAAAAACAAGAAACAAAAGCTTAGGTACTCCTGGCCATCCAAAATGACTTTCAAGCTATTGTGATAATCCATAAGATTAGTTTATAGATCAAAGATATTTGCCTGTATCAACACAAGCTACAATCATATGCATCTTTCTGCAAACGGTTAACAAGTGAGAACTAATTAACAAGTAGAACAAACTGATTCTGTGATTCATGAGAAATCGAGAAACAGCGACAGATGCAGCTACACTTTAACTTGCTAGAAAATCAGCACGAGCAAAATCTGGAACTTTAGGATAACAATTAAAACCCTAAATTAGTTAATTAGCTAATCGACATCAGATTCGAATCACATGGACAATACATATCACGCCAAGAACCAGATCAATGGAAGCAATAAAAAACAATCTTGTACACACTAACTGAACTCAAACCCTAGAAATCGTTGATTGGAATTGCCAGGTTTCAGTTCTCACTTGTTAACACAAGCTACAATCATAAAGGACTGAGAAAAAAGCCTTCAGTTCTAGATGGCAAAAGTTGTCTCAACATATTTAAATAGCACAAAAGGTTCTCAACATATATAAACAGCACAATCGACTAATTTCTTCCAAACACGCACATATACATTACATTACAATTGTGGGTGCAATAACATGGAAAACATCAAAAGAAAGAAAGAGGCAGAATTCTGATAAAAGCCCGAAGCAATGTCAATGAAACAAATACCTGGACTAAAAGTGGTCGCTGATCTCCCAAAAAAGACTGAAAATTCTTCGATGTAATGAAATTCAGATCATCGTCATCATTAGCTGTGAAATTGACAAGTTCATCTTACCAATTGCTAAGTTATAGACTTCTCTAATTCATTTATGGCTTCTAATAGAAACTGTAAAGTAAATAAATAGAGGAAATTGACTAACCAGGATAAGTATCATCAAGCAAAGGAAGGGTTATCTTGGAAAAGCTTTCACCATCGTACAATTGTTTAACATCTTCTAGAACATGCTACAGTAAGATTGGAAAGGGGGGTGAAAAGGATTTCCTTCCATCAATAAGCAAAATGAAGTATAGAAATAGAAAAGTGTCATAATCATAATAGAATGAGAGGGCATTCGCACACCAGCTGTTCATCAATCCCAAATAGGTCATAGTCTCTTTTCCACAGTGGATTTGATAGTAACTCATATGCATATCGTATCTGAAAAGAAAAAAACAATGCTTACTATCAATAGATTATACAAGTAAAGGTTCAAGGTATTTCAAGGTAAAAAAAAAAAAAGCAAAACAGTCTAACAAAATTTAGAACTCTTAACCCACATATTTTTCACTCCTAATCCCTCTGATTATTTCATTAAAAGCATATTTCTCCAAAGGACTACAATGTGGACTCTACTAGCCTTGTCTCCAATACCACTATTTAGAAAAGACAACCATGCACAAAAAACATTTTCCTTGTATGAGTAATATGGGCAAGGTAAACTTCCAATTTGTAAAAGAGGGGTTTCAAAGCTAAAAATCTTCCCTTGAAAAGGCTAGAAGATGAATCTTGACCATCCTATGGAGTTACACAAGCTTGAGATTGAGTAATCTCAAACGCTTTCACTCTCTAATTCTCCTCATCCTCTAGGTGGATTTTTCTCTTTTTGTCGATGACTCTCCCTCATGAGTCGTGGAGATGGTTGAAGCCGTCTCCACCTCTCTTACTTATGTTTTCCATTCAAAACCTATAGATGATCTGTAACTCTTGAACTCAAACCCTCAAAATAGTAAATTGGATATCATATATACACTAGAATCATCGGCCGACACATATACACATCTAAGACGGAAAAGAAGAACATATAAGGTCTGCTTGAATAGCTAGCAAACGAATGACAGATAGAGGGCAAACTAGAGTATAATCATCGGCCAATACCCAATTTGAAGAAATTGAAACTATACCTTTCAATCCCGGCGACGAACGAGGTTGAGGAAGCGTGAGTCCAAAAGAAGAGATCTCGAGATCTGAGATATTGAAGGTTGTGTCGGCGAGACGTCGTGCTCCTGGTGTTGACATCAGAAGGTAGTAGATGACAGATCGATTCGGCCTCAAGAGATCTCGAGATCTCAGATCTGGCGTCGAGAGATCTGAAACCCTCAAGGAACTAAAGACAGAGATAATTAGAGATGAAGAGAGAGAGAATGAAGGACAGAGATAATTAGAGGCGAAGATGAGCGACGTGAAGAAAGAGTACTAGGATGAAGATGAGAGGCGTGAGGATGAAGATGAGAGGCGTGAGGATGAAGAGGAGAGAGAGATTGAGCGGACGGACGACAAGGAATTAGGGCGAAGGATCTGCTTCTCTTATTCCTCTTCTCAAGAAATGATTTTTCTTTTTTTTTTAACCTAAAAAAGTATACACTTAGCTACGGGAACCATTGTAGTAGCAAATATTATCTAGTTGTAGCAAAATTTGCTACGGTAACCCTTGCCGAAGCTACTAACGGTGGCAAAAGGTGTCAATTGCCACGCTAAGACCCTTGCCGAAGCTAGCTAGCGTGGCCAATTTCATTTTTTTTTTGTAGTGAAGGCTAATGATGAAGCTCTGGAGGTCGAGATGCACCTTCGGGAGGAAAAACGGATGATCGCAGAAATCCATGCCCGTGAATACAAAAGGAAGACCCAAAAGCACAGGGACCAGCACTTGCAAGAGCGACGGTTCGAGAGGGGAGACCTAGTCCTACGTCTGGCCCTGGCGGGAGGAAAGCTAGACGCCAAATGGGAAGGACCCTATGTAGTCATCGAGCGTGTTCATGTCGGAGAGTACAAGTTACAAACCGCCGAAGGTGTTGTCCTTCGGAAGACGTGGAATGTCGAACACTTAAAGAAGTACTACGTGTAATTTCTGAGTTTTTTTCAACGTTTATCTAAGTCACCCCCGATACTAGTAAATAAATCAAAGCGGTTAGTGGGCGCTTTATAACTTTTTGTGACAGTTCATATGGCGCTTTGATCCGCGTCGGACATCTGTTGGACGCATTGAGCTCCCAGATTGATACATCGTCCTGAGGCGCTGGAGCTTGCTCCGCGTCGGACATCTGGTGCACGCATTGAGCTCCCAGATTGATACATCGTCCCGAGACGCTGGAGCTTGCTCCGCATTGGACATCTGGTGGACGCATTGAGCTCCCAGATTGATACATCGTCCCGAGACGCTGGAGCTTGCTCCGCGTCGGGCATCTGGTGGACGCATTGAGCTCCCAGATTAATACTTCATCCTGAGGCGCTGGAGCTTGCTCCGCGTCGGACATCTGGTGGACGCATTGAGCTCCCAGATTGATACTTCGTCCTGAGGCGCTGGAGCTTGCTCCGCGTCGGACATCTGGTGGACGCATTGAGCTCCCAGATTGATACTTCGTCCTGAGGCGCTGGAGCTTGCTCCGCGTCGGACATCTGGTGGACGCATTGAGCTCCCAGATTGATACATCATCCCAAGACGCTGGAGCTTGCTCAGCGTCGGGCATCTGGTGGACGCATTGAGCTCCCAGATTGATACATCGTCCCGAGACGCTGGAGCTTGCTCCGCGTCGGACATCTGGTGGACGCATTGAGCTCCCAGATTGATACATCGTCCCGAGATGCTGGAGCTTGCTCCGCGTCGGGCATCTGGTGGACGCATTGAACTCCCAGATTGATACTTCGTCCTAAGGCGCTGGAGCTTGCTCCGCGTCGGAGATCTGGTGGACGCATTGAGCTCCCAGATTGATACTTCGTCCTGAGGCGCTGGAGCTTGCTCGGCGTCGGACATTTGGTGGACGCATTGAGCTCCCAGATTGATACATCGTCCCGAGACGCTGGAGCTTGCTCAGCGTCGGGCAACTGGTTGACGCATTGAGCTCCCAGATTGATACATCGTCCCGAGACACTTGAGGTTGCTCAGAGTCGGACATTTGGTGGACGCATTGAGCTCCTAGATTGATACATCGTCCCGAGACGCTGGAGCTTGCTCCGCGTCGGGCATCTGGTGGACGCATTGAGCTCCCAGATTGATACTTCGTCCTGAGGCGCTGGAGCTTGCTCCGCGTCGGAGATCTGGTGGACGCATTGAGCTCCCAGATTGATACTTCCTCCTGAGGCGCTGGAGCTTGCTCTGCGTTGGACATCTGGTGGACGCATTGAGCTCCCAGATTGATACTTCGTCCTGAGGCGCTGGAGCTTGCTCCGCGTCGGACATCTGGTGGACGCATTGAGCTCCCAGATTGATACATCGTCCCGAGACGCTGGAGCTTGCTCCGCGTCGGACATCTGGTGGACGCATTGAGCTCCCACATTGATACATCGTCCTGAGGCGCTGGAGCTTGCTCCGCGTCGGAGATCTGGTGGACGCATTGAGCTCCCAGATTGATACATCGTCCCGAGACGCTGGAGCTTGCTCAGCGTCGGGCATCTGGTGGACGCATTGAGCTCCCAGATTGATACATCGTCCCGAGACGCTGGAGCTTGCTCCGCGTCGAACATCTGGTGGACGCATTGAGCTCCCAGATTGATAAATCGTCCCGAGATGCTGGAGCTTGCTCCGCGTCGGGCATCTAGTAGACGCATTGAACTCCCAGATTGATACTTCGTCCTGAGGCGCTGGAGCTTGCTCCGCGTCGAGCATGTGGTGGACGCATTGAGCTCCCAGATTAATACTTCATCCTGAGGTGCTGGAGCTTGCTCCGCGTCGGACATCTGGTGGACGCATTGAGCTCCCAGATTGATACTTCGTCCTGAGGCGCTAGAGCTTGCTCCGCGTCGGACATCTGGTGGACGCATTGAGCTCCCAGATTGATACATCGTCCCGAGACGCTGGAGCTTGCTCAGCGTCGGGCATCTGGTGGACGCATTGAGCTCCCAGATTGATACATCGTCCCGAGACGCTGGAGCTTGCTCCGCGTCGGACATCTGGTGGACGCATTGAGCTCCCAGATTAATACTTCGTCCCGAGATGTTGGAGCTTCCTCCGTGTCGGGCATTTGGTGGACGCATTGAAGTCCCAGATTGATACTTCGTCCTGAGGCGCTGGAGCTTGCTACGCGTCGGAGATCTGGTGGACGCATTGAGCTCCCAGATTGATACTTCGTCCTGAGGCGTTGGAGCTTGCTTGGCGTCGGACATTTGGTGGACGCATTGAGCTCCCAGATTGATACATCGTCCCGAGACGCTGGAGCTTGCTCAGCGTCGGGCAACTGGTGGACGCATTGAGCTCCCAGATTGACACATCGTCCCGAGACACTAGAGCTTGCTCAGAGTCGGACATCTGGTGGACGCATTGAGCTCCTAGATTGATACATCGTCCTGAGACGCTGGAGCTTGCTCCGCGTCGGGCATCTGGTGGACGCATTGAGCTCCCAGATTGATACTTCGTCCTGAGGCGCTGGAGCTTGCTCCGCGTCGGAGATCTGGTGGACGCATTGAGCTCCCAGATTGATACTTCGTCCTGAGGCGCTGGAGCTTGCTCCGTGTTGGACATCTGGTGGACGCATTGAGCTCCCAGATTGATACTTCGTCCTGAGGCGCTGGAGCTTGCTCCGCGTCGGACATCTGGTGGACGCATTGAGCTCTCAGATTGATACATCGTCCCGAGACGCCGGAGCTTGCTCCGCGTCGGAGATCTGGTGGACGCATTGAGCTCCCAGATTGATACTTCGTCCTGAGACGCTGGAGCTTGCTCCGCGTCGGAGATCTGGTGGACGCATTGAGCTCCCAGATTGATACTTCGTCCTGAGGCGCTGGAGCTTGATCCGCGTCGGACATCTGGTGGACGCATTGAGCTCCCGGATTGATACTTCGTCCCGAGGCGCCGGAGCTTGCTCCGCGTCGGATATCTGGTGGACGCATTGAGCTCCCAGATTGATACTTCGTCCCGAGGCGCTGGAGTTTGCTCCGCGTCGGACATCCGGTGGATGCATTGAGCTCTCAGATTGATAATTCGTCCTGAGGCGCGGGAGCTTGCTCCGCGTCGGAGATCTGGTGGACGCGTTGAGCTACCAGATTGATACTTCGTCCCGAGGCGCTGGAGCTTGCTCCCGAGGCGCTGGAGCTTTTTTCTATTTTTTCCTGGTTTGAAAATCAATAAAGCTGTTTTTGCCTTTACTGACTGAATCTCCTTCCCGAGAAACTTAGGGAAGGGACGGTTCAGAAAAGATACTCGAATAGTGCGAACATTAAATTAAAGATCGCATACGAAGGGGATTGAAGCTCACCATCCCTCTATTTAAAGCAGGGGATCCGATAGCCCTACAAAGAAAAATCCCCCATCGGGTAAAAATATCACCTAAAACAGCCCCGGAGAAAACATGGCATCAGGTGGAGGCCGCCGGAGAGATTTCATCCGTTTGGTCCAGAATGCTTCTTTTTTGCAAAGAATGGTAACGTCTCTCTAAGAAATCCCCCCGTTAAACATTTCTTTTGTCTTCTTACTTACGATTAATCGTTTCCCCCGACCCACCCCAGCCTCTGCCGGCGTTTTTCGAAGAGGAGTACGGGCTTTTCGGCGTTGAAAGGATCGTTTTAACTAACAGACCAGGAAGAAGGGGCACACGCGCCTTAGTAGAAAGGGACGAAGCCGGAGTGCTCTGGCTCACCCAAGGATGGAGAGCTTTCACCAGATCCCGGAATGTGCATGTGGGAGGGGCCGTAGTCTTCAAGTACCTGGGTGACTCACGCTTCAAGGCAACTTACATACCCTCAGGCGAAAGCACCCCGGAGGGCGAAGGTAGTGATGACTCCCCTTGAAAAAAGAGTGTTCCGAGTTAGGCGTTGAGGTAATCAAGGAAGAAGAAAACCTGTAATAAATAAGATTGTTTAATGAAACATTCAGACGACTGGGCGTCGGAGGTTTTTTACAAAATCTCTTCCAAAAAGGACAGAGGAAATCACTATAAATAAAGAACTGCAAACTGGTTTCCCCTCACGTGGTCCGTCCGCAGGACCAAGGGTGAAGCCCATTCCCAAAAAACAACCGCGGATGAAGTTTTTTCGTCCATAGCCCCCCATCACGGGATTCAAACCCCCATCATCCAAAAAGAAATATAAAGTACCGAAGTTTGCTTAAAAACATAAAACCGTCCGGGCCCATAAGAACGAGCATCTACAACCCATCGCCGGAGAAATCTACTTTGTCGTCGTCCACCAAACCCCAATCTTCCCGATCCTCACTAGGAGAGAACGGTTGAAGAGGAACTCCCGGGTTCTCCGCGGATTTCTTCACACTTTGGTGTATCCCAGCTCTCATCCCAATGAAAAAGCAGTCCCTCTACCTATCTTGGATAAAATCCTGCCCAGCTTCTTCAGTCAACCAACCAGGGACCGCGCACTTCATGAAATCCAAACCGGACGGAGACTTCAGCCAGTCGTCTACCAGCTTGGTGCGGTTGTGTGGAACCTCCAACCAAGCCAGGACTATGTCACCATCCGTGCGGGCTTGATATCGTTCCAGCTCGATTGCGCGGCGATTGGCTTCCACGACGGCCTTACTCTTCGCCTCATTAGCCGCAAGTAGTTGGTCCTCAAATTCCTTCTTCTGGATCTCAAATCCTTGCCGCTGACTCTCAAAATCTTGCTTCTGGTTCTCAAAATCAGCCCGCAGCGCGTCCATTGCCTGTTGAGAAGATTCGAGTTGAGCTTGCAGCGTCTCCACATCCTCAGACAACTTGCTGTTCTTGGCTCTCTCAGCAGATATGATGTCATCTGCTTCTTTCACCCGCAACGGAAGAGATTCAACCACCTTCTTTGGCGTCTCGGCCTCTGAGAGTTTCCCCTCCACCTGCTCCAACTTCTTTTCCAGCTCCTGGGCATGTTGGCCCAAGCGAAGATATATGCCCCAGCCGCTGTGAGTGAAGACGTGACCCTAGCCGCGAAAAAGACACTGAGAATACGGGGTACATGTGAAAATAAAGCAAACGAAATAACACGACTTACTTACCCAGTTACACCATCGCTCTTGCTCTAGCGTAAATTGTTCGTCAGTCAGGTGGTCCAAATATCGTAGCTCCGCTTTCCCGAGTTCTGGAGGAAAAGCCAACCGCTCAAGAGTGTCAGAGTGGAAGCCGGGCATCCGATACGCTGGCCGGCCGTTGACGTCTACGTGGAAAACCGGCACATCCCAGTTCACGCCCTCCCACGGCGGATACGACCGCGTTTTCCTCTTCTTCGGCCTAGGCATTGAAGGACCCGCATCCCCAGGAGATGTAACTCGACGCTCCACGGGAAAGTCCAAAGGTAAAGGCTGGGCATCGGCAACGGGAGGGGAATCAATCAGTATGACGGGAGGTTCGAGTTCCACCGGGGCAACCTGAGGAGGGGAAGTCACGACAGTAGTTGTCTCTTTCACCGCCGATTTCCCCTTGGCCTTGAAGGCAGAGGTCTTGGGGCGTTTCAATGCTCTCATGACATCGGGCGGGATTTTCCTTTTTGAAGAAGGAGGGGCCGAAGACATCTTAGCTGTGTCCACCATGGCTTTCAACTCAGCAGCACCTACACAAAATCACGCGAAGTCGAAAAAAGGGTCAGTAAAACAAAATACCAAACTATCGCAGCGCAAACAGAAGCCAGGGTAGTCTCTGAATTTAGCTACAACCTATACGATGGTGAGGAAGGCTCAATCCGGCCATTTCTAGCCGAAGGGGAGAAACCATATCTTTCCATGACGGTTTCGTCTCCACGACGAATTTCTGCTCTATCTCCTTAAGGTCCGGAACCACTTTCCTCTCTGGCCTCACGTATAGACGAGGCTCAGTGTGAAAGTTCAAAATCCTACGCGAAGGATCCCTAACCAGAAACCACTTATGTCGCCATTCCGGCTTGCTAGTATTCCGGTCCACAATGGGGACACTGAGCTTGGCTTGGTAAAGGCTTTTATGAATTCCCCCGTGACCCAAAGTAAGCATATTGTTTAACAGCCCAAAAGAAGGTTGAACTCCAATTTCCAGACAACGCATCACAAACGAAGTCAGGAAAAGCCAACTGTTCGGCACCAGCTGGGCAGGGCTCAAACCACAGGCCTTTAGATAACGCTTAAACAGGCTAGGCAGAGGAAGACGGAATCCTTGCAACAAACTCTCAATGTATACCACTAAGCAACCCGGATAAGCATCCAAACTTCCTCCCCCTTCAGCCGGCAAACATAGCACGACCCCTTCAGGACAAGGAAAGACGCGGGCAATGACGTTCAGGTCTTCCACCATGGTAAAGGTTCCCCCTCCGCGGCTCTGAGCATTCGGAGGAGCTACAGGAATCACACGCTGAGGGGAGACTTCGGGTATTGGACCCGCGACCGAGGGTTGAAAATCTCCTCTAAACGGACAAGTCGCCAACACGTTTTCGTTATACAAAACTGGCCGGAAATCCCCCAACACAGATGACGAACGACGCTCCTTTGGCATAAAGATGGGGCCAGAAGGTAAACCGGTGTGAGAATCCCATTCTTTGTAAGAACGTTGAGATTCCGGCGATTCCAATATCGAGTCCGAGTCTGGTGATGAAGCCCCAGCGGTTGACCGCGAAGAAGATGAGTTGATTGGAGAAGAATCCTCTCCCACTTCGCGGCTCGGGGAGGCATAAAAAGAGGGATCCTCAAGACCCTTGGGTTGCCTGAAAGTAACATCCTCAGGGACCTCAATATCACCCATCCGAAGCTTTCCTCCTGAGCGACGAGAGGATGGAGGCCTGGTCAGAGCTTGCACACTCCCTGAACTACTCTAAGGGGTCGACATGATGGGGCCGACAGGGCCAATAAAGAAATAAACGATGGAGAGGAAGGTCCAGAAAGATGCCTAAATATCAACCGCGGCCAATGTCAACATGAAAGATGGCCCGCACATCGACCAAGGCCCAAGAAGAGAAAAGAAAACTAGGATCATGAAAACAAAAGCTAAAGTCGCGAAAAGAGAAAAGAGAAGGGTCAAGGTTTACCTCGGAGACGTCCCGGTTAAGAGAGCGGTAAAAAACGGGAACGGTAAAAATAAAAGGGGGATCAGAGCCCCTATTTATAGGCGCTACAATCCAAGACGTTTCGCCTCCTTGCTCAAGACACGTGTCAGAAATAGGGGTCCCCATCAATCAGGACTAACGGGCCGCAACCTTCACCGGCCCAGTAAAACCCCTAACGGGCCCCCAGAAAGCCCAAGTGCTTTATTCACTTTATCTCGTCGCCTTAAGAAAAACTACCCCCCGCGGTAGATGTTCTTTGAACCACGGAAGATTCTAACCGGATCCCCCGCGGCCCGAGGAGCTGTGATGACGCCCAAGAGATAAAGAGGTCAAAAAAGCCACCAAAGGTTTTCGAGGGGCAAAAGGGTGATACACCCCAAGATTCGAGCCAATAAAGGACTTCGGTCCGCGGACGAGGAACGTCCACTCCAGAAGGACAAATGGCAAGAAAGGGGATAGGTGTCAGCCATGTCGCCTATCCAAGTGTTCTCGCGCCCCTTAACACCTGACCTTATAACGTCGACAGATGGCCAAAAGAGGGGAACGTCTCCCCTGTTTAACAGACGAAATAGCGCAATATAAAAGGGGGGAGAAAAGGAGAGAGAGGAGACTTTTTGGGAAACAAAAGGGGAGGGTACTCATGTTCTAAGTGAAGAGAGAGAGGGAAACAATTACGCCAGGGGAACAACTACGCCAAAGACATCCCGATCCACCTCAAAATCCCCGCATCCGCGGACGCCTATAGCTCCTAAGTAAAAGCAGTCGAAGCTGCACAGGTAGTAAGGCGTATCGTAGGGGAGGCGGGGGAACGCGTAAACTTATCCCTTCCTCAACTTTCACTGAGTCAGCAAGCGTGTCCTCTTCGCCATTGGGTCACTTGATGAACCCATTTAGATAATGATGCGAGCCTTCTCGGAAGGCTCCGCGGCACCGACCCTGGGACCCCCACACATTGTGAGGATCCCGTGGAAGGGTAAGACCGTCTGCATGTTCCTTTGGGGTGTGCGGCTCAGGTAAGGGTCCTCACTACCCCGGCTCTGTCACCCTCACCAGGTGTCCGACCGGGGCCGCGAGGGCTTCAGGTAAGCCTGTAACACCCGTCCCTCATTGGGAGGAATTTACATGCATACCCCTCCACGGTGACGTGGAGGGACCCGTCAGTCTTTTTTCTAATTTGGTTTCGTCAACAATCGAGCAATTCCACAGTCCCACGCATTGATCGCCGGTGAGATGCTGCCTTCGAGCATAGGCGCGAGCAAGAGGCTCTCCGCCATCACCAATTCCCTGACTGAGAGGGCGGTGGTGGTGGTCGCCGACAAAGCCGAAAGAATCGTTTCCAAGGATACCTTGTCTTGGGCCCTCACGCACGTCTTTCGCCCCGGAGACTACATAACTCTCCTCGTCGTCTTCTCCTGCAAGCCTCCGGTCGGAGATATTGGAATCTGCCTTTCTGGTCAGGCAATTGTGCCAGCGACCTCACCGGAGATAACTTGCCGAAAAAGATAGGCGAGATCTCGAAGTCCTGCGCTCAGATGGTGCCTCGTCGATCTCACATCGGTCTTTTCCACGGCCAGCGCCTCCCCGCGTTATCCTCCGGCTCGCCGACGTCTCCGACCACAATCGTCTAGGTTGAATCTTATGCTTGATTTCATCGGTTTATTTTTCCATCCTCATGCTTTGATTTGTGTGAATTTGTTTTGTTTCAAATGATTTGGAGCCCATTCGGAGCTTTGAAGTCTGCCACTAGGATTCGCATCCCCAGCCCGCAACCGAGATTCGATGTATAGATGGACTCGAGCATCCGAATTGATCTCCGCTTCAGCGAACTTTCCGTCACTGATCTGTGCCTCCGTTGAACCAAGGCCATACCGGAATCCTTCTTGGATTGCAAACACCATCCGGAGGCCGGCCCCAAACACCATCCGTCATTCCGTCGATTCAGTAATAGGGGATGGCGGCGGAGGATAACACTACCCATACACCGCCTAGCAGAAGATGGCAAGCCCGAACACCACCCGTGGTGTTTTGCAACCACCTGAAATCCCCGGCCTTAATCAACGCCTCCAATTCCCCAACCAGATTTATTTTTATAAACCGTTCTCATTTATTTTTTAAAGCGTTCTCATTTATTTTTATAAACCAATCTTGAAAAAAATATTTTTTTATATTTAGATTTTATGTTAGTAATTAGATTAAGTAAATGCACAAAGTTACAACAAAATTCCGTAGCTCGGGTGGCAGGAGTGTAAAGTGGACGAATTCAGTTTGAGGGTGCAAGAGATCTTGGGTTCGAATCTTGCTTCGAGGGTGCAAGGGGTCTTGAGAGAAATATGAAAAAGCACACTTTTTATTTAAAGCGTGCTTACAGAAATATGAAAGAGCACACTTTTCATTTAAAGCGTTATTATTAAGCACAGTTTGAAAAAAAGTGTGCTAAAACTTTTTTTTTAGCACAATTCAATTGAAGCGTTCTTATAATTGGTCGTATGACAATTTTAAGAACGCTTCAACACAAAACCGTGCTTAAAATATGGGATCACGGTTAAATAGTAAGTGTGATTGTTTGGGAGCGCACTCACTATAAGCACAATACGAGAAGTGTGCTCCCATTCATAAAAAAAGTGTGCTCTGGTCCCCCATTTTGTACTAGTGGAAGATGATGTGTAGTTGTGTAGACATAAGTTATATGAACCCCCGAAGTGGTAGGATTTATCCCTCGAAATGGATAAAACTGAAGAAAAATATCATCCCCGAAGCGATGACTCGATCAATCTGTTGTTGCAGGAGTTGGTCAAGTATTGAAATAGATATCAAATAAAGTTCAGATAGACTCCTCTGTCTCAGCAAATAAATACAAGACTTCCTCCCGTTGTAGTAAGAGAAAAGTCAGGATCGAATCCATGAGGAAGCACGTCAGCAGTTCTCAGGTAGCTATCAGATTCTCACAACAGCAGCAGAACAGACAGAAACACAAGCGGAAGCAGAAATAAAACAGAAACAAATAATCCCGGCAAGGGCAACTAAAATAAAAGTAAAGAACAAATAAAAGACAGAAATAAAAGCAAAGCAAAGACGAAAGCAAAGGCGGAAAGTAACTCGAGGACACAGAAGCTGGTCGATCTCGACAAGCTGTCCTCTATCTCGACAAAGGCAACAGAAAACAGAAAATAAAAGCAAATACCTCGACGAAGACAGCCCTACTCGACCTCGACAAGAGGTACTCGATCTCGAGTAGAAACTGTAGACACAGAAACTTCAGAAATCGACAACAGAAGACAAACTCAACTCGACCAAGACTAACTCTCCTCGACCTCGACTACAGCAACTCGAGATCGACAAAGCTTTGTCTATGTCGACTAAGAACAGAAACTTAAAACTTTGCAGAATTGAAGACAGAATGCAGAAATTTAACAGAGATTAACTCAATATGCTAAAAGACTTCCAAGGCCAGGGTTTCAACACCACAACGATAACCATGCAAAACAACACATAAAGGCATAAAAGATCATGCTTTCCATCAAATAACTTTCGCCATTAACAAATAGACATATAGAGGCTTTCGCATAAACCCTAATTGTTACTAACCCTTTTTCACATAATTAATCCAAGTTGCATTAAGATCACTTTCGCTTCAATAACACAAACAAGGATCACCTTCAACTCTCGCAAAAGAATCATGCTCATAGGGATAGAAGATTAATCACACAAAAGATCTGACCTTTATCGCATCGCCTCACACGGCCACCGTCGGGCTCACCCCAGCCCTAGAAGTGGGTGGACTACTCACGCCTCATTGCAATAACAGACATTGATGTATAAAAAGAAACTTGCATAAACTAAATTCAAAAGCCTTTTACAACCTTGGCAATCAACTTTCGCTGTAAGCCAAAACCTTAAAAACCTTAGAACCCCTAAACTACTCTTACTTGAATGGAATTGTGTGTAACTTCGAATGATATCCTAATGCTCAGCCCCATGGGCTTTATTTATAGCCTTCATTCCCTAGCTAATCTAGGAATGAAGATATCTATCTATATCTAAATTTATATCTAAAATGCTAAAAGATAAATAAATGTTTAATGGAAATAAATCCATAGGGAATAGATAAAACTAAATAGGGAAATATGTCTTCATGTTGATAGATCGCCTTCCATAGATAGAACTTGATAGATCTCGATAGATTTCAGCAACTTCGGATAGAATTTTCCGCCTTCGGCATCAAGGAACTCCAATCCTACTCGGACAAGCCAAGTCGAGAAGATTCTGGAAGCGGCTCTACTCGACCTCGACAAGTCCTACTCGACCTCGAGTTAGGTGGCTCGGCTTGGCTTGACTCTTCTCGATGTGGCTCGGACTCTGGCTCACTGGTGCTCGTCGACCTCGAGTTGGCCTCGTCGATCTCGAGTAAGGCTGGTCATCGACATGGTCTCCTCGGGTTGGTGTGTTCGACTGGCTCGGACATGCTCGGACATGTCTCAAGGTCTTCGTCGATCTCGACAAGAGTTCATCGAGATCGAGTTGGGTCTTCTTCCGCTTCCGCGAGCTGGCTCTTCTGCTGGCAGCGGATGGCTTCGTCCGCGGCAGCTGATCCTCCTTTCCGCGGCAGCGAGTCTCCTGGTCGTCCTCGGGTGGATCTCCTCGGCAAGCTCGGCTCTTCTCCTTGTCGACTCCGGACATGGGGACTGGGCTTCATCGACCTCGACCAGGGCTTGTCGAGGTCGAGTAGGGTCCGGAGTCTGGGTGTCTGGCTTGCTCGATCAGGGTGTGCTCGACCAAGGCTGCTCGGCCATGGCTCGTCTAGGTCGAGTAGGGTTACTCGATGTCGACTAGACTTGGCTCTCCGATTTGTTCCGCTGTTTTGACCTTGGACTTCTGTAGTGGTTTTCCGAGCTTTTCCGACCTTCTGTAGAATTGCTGTAAACGCCTCGATTTCTGCGATTTAAACAGAAACTGGTGTAGATTCCATAATTTTGGCAAATAAGCATAAACTACATAGATTCTGTACTATTTAAACCCAAATGAATGCAATGTATACAGAAATCGATATAAAAGTTATTGTAAAACATGGCGGATTCCGCTTACAACAAACACCCCATACTTAAGCTTGCTTGTCCTCAAGCAATACTTTCAATTGTCATTCAGGGGAAGAAATCAAAACTCTCAACATCTTAGATTCATTGCCATATGTCCCTGCAATCAATTACCATCCTCGAAAAGGTACTAGTGTCATAGATCCATGCATGTGCAAATATGTAAAAGCAACATCTACTCATAAAAGGAGGGTTATGCATAAACATTCATAAGTGACAAAGCATTTGATAATCAAGAAGACTTTAATTTAAGCTCATGAAGGAGTAGATTGGTAAAAGGCTAAAAGGTGGGCAATTTTTGGCAATGTGGTGCTTTTGATCCGGGGAAATGGAGTACTTTCCAAATTTTTTATTTTCATTCCACATTCTTCCTCCATACAATTCATCACCTTTCATAATGCTTTTTTTTTTTTCAATAATCATGCTTTTACCTCTCTGACCTCAGCACTGCCTTCTCGCGAGTCGCAGACATGGGTGTCATGAATGGCCCCGGATACTTAGTGCTTTGGACTCCTCACAATGTGTCCCATCTCTCCAAACTATTATCTCAGAGAGCAGGGTCAATCTACCTTTATCTCCTGAGATGATTGGATTTTCTTTCACTCATTAAATTTTCCATATATTTCAAACAAATTCCTTCCAAACTCCAAATATGATAATAACAACACAAACACCATATGACATCTCCATAATGTAACATCATTCTCAACATAATCCCCGGATAAGGTAAAGAATGGCAATTATTTGGGAACATGTGGAGCAATATTTGAAATAAGGCATAATATGGCTTTTTTTATGCATAAGCAAGGGTAAGGCTAGGATTATAACAATATGAGCATTATATGGAAATATAAAGTCCTCCATCATCTTATCATGCAACATGTCAAAAACAACTTCAAATTTTACCTCCTTTTATGGTTTTCAAGAAATAATGCACTTCATTGTGACTTCCCTTAACTAGGCAATTTCATGCTATATCTCTAATGAATCAAATTTTGCATCGTTGAGTTCAATTTAAGCTTCCATGACATTATTCAAAAATTTCAATGGGGGTCATTTTTTCAAATTTTTGGAAAACATGCATATAAGCACATAAATAAATAATGCATTCCAAAATAGCCATGTAGCAATTCCAAGAAATAATGCACACATAATGTCAAGTATGGTCAAATATGCATAATGTAAGCCCTTCCCCCACCCCATACTTAAACATTACAGTGTCCTCACTGTATATATAAAAAAAACAATGTAAAGGGTAAAGAAAGAAACTCACAAGACGTGTGTGCAGAGCTGCAAAATTTCGAATGGAGCACCTCTTAGTCCGAGTAAGCTTTGGTTCTATCCATTGACCTGAAAAAGTAGAAGACATATACCCATAATAGCAAAAACAAAAACAAAGTCTCAAATGTCCTAAAAAGTCTATGTACATGCTCTAGATTTTATAGTCGCTAGGCCGACTTTCATTAATGCTCAAGGTGGCATCTGCAGGGCCCATGTAGCTTGGGCCTCAAATAAGACTCCATTCTTGTCCATCAGCTGTAATCCTCCAGAATGGATCTTGTTCACCACGAACGGTCCCATCCGCTTCTTGTTGAATTTGTTGGGAAACCAATGATCCTTTGATTTAGAGACATAGAGCTTGTCTCCAACTTCATACTCTTTAGGCTCATCATTGGAAATCCTGCACAATCACACATACCAAGGCAGACCTCTCCCATGTATAGATAAATCTTTGATGGAAATAGGAGAAGAAAGATCCATACCTTGACTTACCTTTGCGGAAACGGAATCGGGCACCACGGTGTTTGGTCGATCTCGACTAGGGCTCCTCGAGATCGACGAGACTGCAGGCTCTGGTGGTGTCCTGGTCGAAGAGGCAGAAGTCGACGAAGAAGTCTGGTCGACCTCGACAAGCCTACTCGAGGTCGAGTAGGGCTCTGGCTCTAGTGGCTTGCTCCTCGAGAAAACAGGGTCTGGTGGCGCCGCCTGGTGGTCGACCTCGACAAGCCTACTCGAGGTCGAGTAGGGCTTTGGATTCACCATCGTCGAGGAAGGTGCCGTCGAGGAAGATGGCTCTGGTGGTGCCGAGTGCTGGTCGACCTCGACAAGCCTTGTCGAGATCGACGAGGGTTGTCCGTCTGGTTGCTGCGGCGTCGAGAAAGCAGGATCTGGGCTCCTCGATCGGTGGTCGAGATCGACGAGGGTGTGGTCGACCTCGAGTAGACTCGGCTTGTCTGGTTCGCTGCTCGACGAAGCCGGCTTCGGTGGAGTCTCCTTGGTCTGGTCGAGATCGACTAGGGTTTGGTCGATCTTGACCCCATACTTAGTCCTTGTGTTCTCTTTGAGGATTGCCATGATCTCCTCCACCTGGGCCTCCATGTCCCTCTTTTCTAGCTCCTCGGGGGTCATATTCCTGACCTTGGGTTCCCCGCAGGTGATGTAGCCAGCTGAGATAGATTTGACCTCTTCCATCGGACCCGTATGCCTTTCAGTTTTGTTGAAGGAATACTCAATTACTTCATCGCTGATGTTGAAGGTGAGCACTCATTTCCGTACGCTTATGTTGGCATCCACAGTCGCCAAGAATGGTCTCCCTAGAATAATTGGACAAGCAGGATCTTCTTGCATATCAACAATTAAGAAATCAGCAGGAACGAAGAATTTACCTACTTGTACTGGTACATTTTCCACCATGCCTGTTGGAATGACCACTGTGTTGTTGGCCATGTATAGTCTAGCATCCACAGGCTCCAGGGCACCTATCTTAATCTTGGACCAAATCGTTAAAGGCATAATACTAACACTGGCTCCAAGATCACATAGGGCATTAATTTTGTATGGACCAAATCCAATAGTTATAGCAAACTTACCTGGATCCGGCCTCTTCTCCAATATGTCCAGATGGCTGCACTCCTCTGTGATTTCTGCCATCGATCGCTTTTTGCTCAAAATCTCCTTCAGGAACTTGACGTAGGACGGCATTTCATTAAGAGCTTCTGTGAAGGGGATGGTGACGTTCAGCTTCTGAAGCATCTTAATGAAGCGCTGAAACGTTTTCTCCGCTGGGTCCTTTAGAGATTTTGTGGGGAAAGGCAGCTTCTTTTTCTGAGTCGGAGCCAGAACAGACGTCGGAGTTGCTGCTGATTTCTCGACCAGGGGCTCCTCGACATCGATAAGAGTCTTGTCGAGATCGACTGGATTGGGTGCAGTCGAGTTGCTGTTCGGCGCAGACGAAGATTCTGGCAATTTCTCCTCGAGGTCGACGAGAGTCTTGTCGAGGTCGAGTACGGCCTTGTCGAGATCGACTACGGACTTGTCGAGGTCGACTTGCTGTTCTTCGTCGTTCTGCTGCTTTCCAACCTCTGGCTCTTGCAGTTGATGGCCGCTTCTGAGTTTTACAGCAGCGACGTGTCCAGTCTTTCCCTTTGGATTTGGTTCTGAAGATCCAGGGAGTGCTCCTGATTGTCTGGGGATTCCCGCTGCTAGCTGACCAATCTGTGTATCAACTGTTTTCCGCCAGATATCAATTTCCCCAAGCCTAGAGTTGACACCTTGCATCTGAGTATAGACGGAGTTGAAGGATTGCCTAGTTTCTGAGTGGTTCCTCCGTATTTCCTCCAGGACCAGCTGTATATCATCCTTCTTCTGGTCCCTTTCTGGATGTCCTGGAGCTCTGTAGGGCGAGGGATTCCTAGGGACACCTTGGTTCCACTGTGGTTGCTGAAACCTTTGGTCCCCCATGTAGCGATTTGGACCCCCTGCGTAAGCTGCATCCTCATGGTGCTCTACCAATTTGACTTGCTCTGTGTGTGGGCACTCAGGAGTGGTGTGCATTTGCGATCCGCATTCTATGCAAGGGTGGTTGACAGAGAGATACTTTACTTGCTTGATGAGCTTCCTATTCTGGTCTCTGTAGTATTGCTCCCTGACATCTGGATCAATCTCTTTTGATGGTTCATAGAGGGGCATGGATGGTGCTGGCCTGGCGTATGGGTTCTCTTCATAAGTTGCAGTAGACCCATACTTGTTGTCGTAGGTAGTGAGCTTCTCTAGTACTCCCCATGCGTCACTTGGCGGCATTGTCAGATACTCGTAGCGAGTATAATTGTTGATTCTGTCCTTAGTGACTTGATCAAGAGAGTTGAAGAAGATCTCCTGAATGATGTAGGGTGGCTGTCCATGAGTAGGGCAAGATCGTAGCAGTTCCTTGTAACGCTCCCATGCCCTTGCCAGCGGTTCCCCTTTCTGCTATTTAAAGGCGGTGATTTTCTGGCGGAGATGTGCTGTTTTGGCAGGTGGGAAGAATTTGTTCAGAAACTCTTGCTCTACTTGGGCCCAGGTTGTGAGCGATTTTGCTTTCAGCCCTTCCAGCCATTTTAGTGCAGGTCCAGCGAGCGACCAGCGGAAAGATTTCATCTTGACATATTCCAGAGTTGTGCCTTCTGCAAGAGTACGGCACATATCATGAAAGTTAGTAATATGTTCAAGAGGACACTCATTAAATCTGTCGTAAAAGGCATTATTTTTAAGCTCTATAAGAAATTGAGTGCGAATTTCAAAAGAGTTTTCAGGGATTAGAATCGCCGATTCAGGCACGACGAGAGTTGGGTGCATGTAGTCCTCTATCGTGGTTGGATACTGGGCAAGCTCAGCTTGTGCTTGTTCCCTTGCTGCTCTCTCAGCGGCGATAGCAGCATCTTTAGCGTTGATAGCGGCATCCCTTGCGGCTAGTTCCCTGGTAAGCCTAGCGATCAGCTGTTCCTGTGTTTCAGCGGCCGACATGATCCTTTTGAGTTTGGAGTGGATGTGTAGGTAGCGCTCCGGTTCGTCTAAGCTGTCAAACTCAGGTGTTTGACCAGAACGACGCATACACCTGCAATCTAACTCAAAGAGACAGTGAGAACTGACTACCTAAGGCGCGATTGATTGCTTCCCCGGCAACGGCGCCAATTTGTTGTTGCAGGAGTTGGTCAAGTATTGAAATAGATATCAAATAAAGTTCAGATAGACTCCCCTGTCTCAGCAAATAAATATAAGACTTCCTCCCGTTGTAGTAAGAGAAAAGTCAGGATCGAATCCACGAGGAAGCACGTCAGCAGTTCTCAGGTAGCTATCAGATTCTCACAACAGCAGCAGAACAGACAGAAACACAAGCGGAAGCAGAAATAAAACAGAAACAAATAATCCCGACAAGGGCAACTAAAATAAAAGTAAAGAACAAATAAAAGACAGAAATAAAAGCAAAGCAAAGACGAAAGCAAAGGCAGAAAGTAACTCGAGGACACAGAAGCTGGTCGATCTCGACAAGCTGTCCTCTATCTCGACAAAGGCAACAGAAAACAGAAAATAAAAACAAATACCTCGACGAAGACAGCCCTACTCGACCTCGACAAGAGGTACTCGATCTCGAGTAGAAACTGTAGACACAGAAACTTCAGAAATCGACAACAGAAGACAAACTCAACTCGACCAAGACTAACTCTCCTCGACCTCGACTACAGCAACTCGAGATCGACAAAGCTTTGTCTATGTCGACTAAGAACAGAAACTTAAAACTTTGCAGAATTGAAGACAGAATGCAGAAATTTAACAGAGATTAACTCAATATGCTAAAAGACTTCCAAGGCCAGGGTTTCAACACCACAACGATAACCATGCAAAACAACACATAAAGGCATAAAAGATCATGCTTTCCATCAAATAACTTTCGTCATTAACAAATAGGCATATAGAGGCTTTCGCATAAACCCTAATTGTTACTAACCCTTTTTCACATAATTAATCCAAGTTGCATTAAGATCACTTTCGCTTCAATAACACAAACAAGGATCACCTTCAACTCTCGCAAAAGAATCATGCTCATAGGGATAGAAGATGAATCACACAAAAGATCTCACCTTTATCGCATCGCCTCACACGGCCACCGTCGGGCTCACCCCGGCCCCAGAAGTGGGTGGACTACTCACGCCTCATTGCAATAACAGACATTGATGTATAAAAAGAAACTTGCATAAACTAAATTCAAAAGCCTTTTACAACCTTGGCAATCAACTTTCGCTGTAAGCCAAAACCTTAAAAACCTTAGAACCCCTAAACTACTCTTACTTGAATGGAATTGTGTGTAACTTCGAATGATATCCTAATGCTCAGCCCCATTGGCTTTATTTATAGCCTTCATTCCCTAGCTAATCTAGGAAAGAAGATATCTATCTATATCTAAATTTATATCTAAAATGCTAAAAGATAAATAAATGTTTAATGGAAATAAATCCATAGGGAATAGATAAAACTAAATAGGGAAATATGTCTTCATGTTGATAGATCGCCTTCCATAGATAGAACTTGATAGATCTCGATTGATTTCAGCAACTTCGGATAGAATTTTCCGCCTTCGGCATCAAGGAACTCCAATCCTACTCGGACAAGCCAAGTCGAGAAGATTCTGGAAGCGGCTCTACTCGACCTCGACAAGTCCTACTCGACCTCGAGTTGGGTGGCTCGGCTTGGCTTGACTCTGCTCGATGTGGCTCGGACTCTGGCTCACTGGTGCTCGTCGACCTCGAGTTGGCCTCGTCGATCTCGAGTAAGGCTAGTCATCGACATGGTCTCCTCGGGTTGGTGTGTTCGACTGGCTCGGACATGCTCGGACATGTCTCAAGGTCTTCGTCGATCTCGACAAGAGTTCATCGAGATCGAGTTGGGTCTTCTTCCGCTTCCGCTAGCTGGCTCTTCCGCTGGCAGCGGATGGCTTCGTCCGCGGCAGCGGATCCTCCTTTCCGCGGCAGCGAGTCTCCTGGTCGTCCTCGGGTGGATCTCCTCGGCAAGCTCGGCTCTTCTCCTTGTCGACTCCGGACATGGGGACTGGGCTTCGTCGACCTCGACCAGGTCTTGTCGAGGTCGAGTAGGGTCCGGAGTCTGGGTGTCTGGCTTGCTCGATCAGGGTGTGCTCGACCAAGGCTGCTCGGCCATGGCTCGTCTAGGTCGAGTAGGGTTACTCGATGTCGACTAGACTTGGCTCTCCGATTTGTTCCGCTGTTTTGACCTTGGACTTCTGTAGTGGTTTTCCGAGCTTTTCCGACCTTCTGTAGAATTGCTGTAAACGCCTCGATTTCTGCGATTTAAACAGAAACTGGTGTAGATTCCATAATTTTGGCAAATAAGCATAAACTACATAGATTCTGTACTATTTAAACCCAAATGAATGCAATGTATACAGAAATCGATATAAAAGTTACTGTAAAACATGACAGATTCCGCTCACAACACAATCTCATCCCCGAAGCGATGTTCGGATTAATATCATCCATGAAGCGACCCCATAGCGATTGGTTAATATTTTATTTATTTAAACTATATTTGTTTTCCCTCATCTCCCGAAGTAGATGAACAAAGCTATCGCATCTCCCGAAGTAGATGAACGGGCACATCTCTCGAAAGAGATTAACGTTCTCATCTCCCGAAGTAGGTGAATGAACAAGTCGTATCTTTAAGATAGACCGATTAATTTCATCCCTTAAGCGATGAACCAAATATTTTCATCCCTGCAGTGATGCATCAATGATTAGCCTCTTATTTTGTTTTATTTGTATACATTATATTTTTATTCTTCATCTCTTAAAATGAAGTAAATGAACGGACTCATTTCCCGATGTAAATGAACAGACTCGTTTCCTAAAGTAAATGAACAAAATCATTTTCTAAAGTAAATGAGACCCATTTCCCGAAGTAGAGGAATAGACAAATCACACCCACGTAGGGATAAACTGGTAAACGTCATCCTTGTAGTGATGACTCGTATATCCAGATAAACAAATCAACTATGATCCTTAATGCTTTCTCCATCAGTTTCCCATAGTAAACAATAAAATTGTATATAAGAATACCACCTTCTAACGTAGGAGATAAAAAGGTCATGAATATCTAAAGCCAACTTTCTTGTCACCCGGAAGTCGACATTGATTTTATTTTTATTCTAAGATTATTGTTATTCATGTTTCTTAATAGTAGTATGCTTTACTATTTAGTATTATCTTTTACATATATTTTTTATTATTATTCCCTTAATGTACTATATTGTGAGTTTTCATCAAAGCATGCATAAGAGCTTGAAAACTCTAATTTCATATTCTTATAAACTCTATAAGAGTATAAGATCTTATTTTAAACATTTGTACTCCTGAAGAAGTACATGGAATATGGTTTATGACATATATATTCAAAACTACTTTTATTTGGTTAGTACGGCCAATATAAATAACCACAAAACATAGGGGTGGGCACAAATCCTGCAAATCCCGATCTCGTCCCGATCCCGTCCCGATCCCGGTGGGATTTAGGACAAAATAGCGAATCTCGTCCCGCAAAAATTATGCGGGACGATCCCAGTGGGATCCCGCAAATCCCGTCCCGTCCCGCATATTATAATAATAATAATAATAATAATAATAATAATTTTATAATAATAATATTATAGAATAATAATAATATATTATTAGTATTATTATTTTGAGCAAATATTATAATTATAATTATAATCATAATCTTCCATTTATAATAATAATAATATTATTATTATTTGAGCAAATATTATTTATAATTATAATAATAATTTTTCAATTTATAATATTAATTGATTATAATAATATTATTATTATTTTATAATATTATAATATAATTTAATAATAATATTAATTTATAATAAAATTATTATTGTTATTTTTATTATATTACTATTATATCATATTATATTTTTTTCTTGTAAAGTATAATTATTTTATAATAATAACAATAAAAATAAGTATTATTATTATTATTATTATTATTATTATTATTATTATTATTATTATTATTATTATTATTATTATTATTATTATTATTATACCCATTTAGAGCTACAAGAGGCAAATAACTAAATATGGTATTCTTCCCAACTATCAATCGATAATGAGACAGTATCTGGTGAATCTCGTCTCAATTTCTTTCCATCCCGATCTAGTATGATCATGAACATTATAATTAATTATGAAAGCATTTTTCACTTTGCAAATTTAGATAATATTTTATTATTTTTATTTGCGGGACAAGGCCCGTCCCGTCCCGATCCCATCCCGTCCAAACACCATCCCGTTCTGATCCCGTCCCGAAAAAAAAGTGTCAATCCCGTCCCGATCCCGTTCCGTAAAAATTTCGCAGGACGAGTCCCATCCCGGCTCAATCCCGTCCCGTGCCCACCCCTAACAAAACATGCTCTGGTTTACAAGGTCACTTCCTAACAATCCTCTAAGCATGACCTGAAGCATGCCTCTCTTGCAGAGGGTGTAAAAGAGGTAATGGTTAAGCGCGCAACCAATAAAGTTATTGCTGTGGCTTATAACTAGGTCATCTTTGTACGGTTAGTTTCTAATGTCCCGAAGAATATTATGAATAAAGATAAATGTAGTTGGTTGTTAGTTTCATACCTGTAGTATGACACCAACTGAAGTTCTGAAAATACCTAGTTAACGGCATCTGATTAAAGAAATGGATCACCATAAACAAAGTTCAATGGTTAGAATGTTTTACCATTTTGAAACTTATTTATCCCATTGAAACTTATGATGTCACTAACCAGAAGTTAGTTGACAATAAAATCTTATTCTATGTGGCATTTGGTCGCTCAAGTAAAATGATGATTTGCAAGATCATTGAAATTCACATGAATACCCACCAAAAGGAGTAGAAGATCCTAGGACCGGAAGATCCTCAATAAGGGTGACCATACATGCACGGCTTGTTCTCTTGGCAAAATAATAACAATACCGTCTATAATAAAGAGTAAATGCAAAGTCTCTTATGTCTCTTGACCGAGTTTAATGAGACAACTACGAACATAAAACATAGGCATATGGACCAATGTTATTCCAATATAGATGCCTTAAAACATTGGTCATATGAAAAGGTAGAGAATGTTTGAGGAGCATATAGTAGCTCACAACGACCGAGAAGAGTCGTTAGTCAAATGGGCCCATGCAATTTTGCATTTCGAATTTGACACGATAACTTCTCTCAAATTATCTCCAGAAGAGGGTATATGTTTCGAGGCCTCCTCCACAATTAACTAAAAGACCACAAAGAAGTTGAATGATACATGGGGTTTGAGTCCCTAATGATATCAAATACCTCGAGCTTTATAAAGGTGATCAAACGTTCGATATTTAGGGGGAGAGGAAATGAGAATATATTAAAGTAAGAGATTGAATGGAAGCAACTTCTCTATCATTTGGGATCCGCGGATAAATGAAAGGGAATCAGAAGTTCAACACTTATGTACACCAAATGATAATTACATGGTTTAGCAGAAAGCCATCAAATGCATTTACTAAGGCCAAGAGAGTGACTAAGTCACATATATTGCACTAGCTAGCTCATTTGGAGGTTTTAGAAGTAACTCCAAAAACCAACAAAATCAAGTGAGTCTCAAATACACCAGAAGTGTTGAAGATCACTAGGCTCTCACTTTAAGGATTCCCCGGAAGTGGAAAGAGCGCATGAGAGTATGATGATCATCAATCAAATAATGGATGTTTACATCAAAATGATGATAAAAGAGATAGAAAGAAGAAATTCATGCAAAGATGAATTCTTTAAGCATGATGATTTTATTGGACCCGTAGTTCCAACATGGGAAAGTATAACATCATTGGTTTTAAGTGGGTGTTTATACAAAACCGCAATAAACAAAATGAAGCTGTAAGATATATAGCAAGATAGATTGCATAAAAGTCTTGAGTGGATGACATGAAAATATATTCACCAGTAGTGGATATAATCTTTGGTTGTCGATGAACCGACTCTAACCGTAATTGACAGGCATAGTAGTTGTATACTCCAATTGATCATTAATAAAAGAATATGTGTGAAAATGATCGATTAATTTGAAATGCCAGAAGCATGAATATGAAAGCCTCGTCATATGTACATGATTAAGCCAAAGGGTGCTTATAGTACTTAAAGTATTGTGTAAGTGGTGACATAATGTATTGAGTCCTGAAGTACTATACACAACGTTGTACTCTTTTCCTTAATCTTTGTTTTTATCCCACTGGGTTTTTCCAATGTAAGGTTTTTAATGAGGCAACTTATACACCATCTATAGATCGAATCCCCCCGCCTTAAACGATGAAAAACACACTAGGTCTCGAAGTACCTTATATATGTGCATTGAAAGCAGCTCATCGCCAAAGACAAGGAAGTCTATTGAAAGTCGAGTGTGATACATGAAGGCATTTTACTTGGACACATCGCAGATAATATTCAGACTCGACCATGAAACTCATGAAGTCAGTATTATCAAGAAGTTCGAAGAGCTTATGAAAACGAGAAAGCTGCAAGAAGAATGTTGATTTCAGGGGGAGAATATATGCACTGCACTCTTTTTCCCTTCGATCAGGTTTTGTCCCACTGGGTTTTCCTGACAAGGTTTTTAACGAGGCAGTATCACCAAAGCGTATCAACCGACATCTGTACTCTTTTTCCCTTAGTCCTAGTTTTTGTCCCATTGGGTTTTCTAGGCGAGGTTTTTAACGAGACAGTTTGTAATGTTAGAGGTGTACATCCAAGGGAGAGTGTTGTAAAGTCACTTATTGTGAATGTTCCATCTTCCTAAACCCCCAACCCATTTATGTACTCTTTCTCTACGTTGCCTATATATGGACTTGTAATCCCACTTGAGAGAACACACATGTAAATAAAAAGGCTCCTCCCTACTCTCTTGTTCTTCCCGAAAAGATTATTCTCGATCCTATTACAACATCTACCCATATTTAGGATAGATTAGTAAATTAAGACATGGGACGGGAGATTTAACCAATTTTTGTTAAAGAGATTCACACTTTTGTTATCCACGACTCCATGACCATGTCTGCCTTTGTTGCCTTTACTCATCTTCAGCTCGTGAAACCTCGTCTAGCTATCTCTTCTTCTTCTTCTTCCCTCCCACCTTCTGAATCCAACTCTCCAGAATCCGCTGATAATTCGCAATCGTAGACGAACCCCTCTGCCTTTGACTAGGGTTTTGGAACAACTGAATGGGCTCCTTAGTAGTTCCAGATTCCCTCTCTCACCCCCTTCGCCAACGCCGCCCCACCTCCTCCGCCTCATTTTGCCTCCAACTACCTTGCCTTCTCCCCATCTCTCCGCCTTCCCGGTGTTCCCCTGCTGGCTTATACGCCGCCTCTCAAAGAGTCCTCAAGAGTCGCAGATCCCTCTCAGTCGCCGCCAATGGCACTACTTTGATGGCCAGTTCTACGCCGGTACCTTGATTTCGTTTTCCGTATACTCTTTCTATGATTTGGATTCCTTCCTACGACTCACGAATTCCCTAGCTAGTTTTTTTTTTTTTTGTATATTAGCTGGTAAAAGTATTTATAGGTTCAATTGAATCTTCTGTATTATCTTTAGATCTTATTGCTCTCATGAGCCCCAATTACACGAAAATACAATTCTGAAGTAAAAGTGATAGTTTTAGTATGAAATTCTCTATCGTAGATTCATCCAAAGTAGGTTTACATAATGATCTGCTCAAGTTTGATGCTGATCAAGAACTGGTTATTGCTCTTATTTGCTTGATGATCTGTTAAGAAATCCTTAAATACTGCTACTTGATCATATAGTTGAGAACTTGAGATGGGGACAACAAAATAGTTTATTGTTATTTGCACTGAGGGAGACAGCATTTATAGATCCAAAGTTTTCTTAGTTTACCTGTCCTGCTTCTGCTGCCTCAGTTTGTGGGAGGATCTGCTGCAGTGGTGCCGATCTTTGTCTCCCTAGGAAGTGCTCTATTTACCCTCAGACATATCCCAAAATTCAGTCTAGGATTTTGCCATTTATCCTCTTGAACAGCGTATCCCAAATGAATTGGCCTTTTCGAAAAAGGGGATAAAATTGATCTTCAAGGTTGTTTGGTGTGCTTAGTCGTTCATTTGCCCTTTCATGTATAAGCATCAACCTGTCTTCTCTCTTTGAAGATTTTATGAGATTCCAAGTAACAAGACTCTGCATTTTGCAGCCAAAAGGGGGAGTTTATACAGTGGGTGATTTTATGACTACAAAGGATAAATTACAGGTTGTAAAGCCATCAACATCTGTGGATGAAGGTAAATGACTTGTTTATACCAATGTTGTTATGTACCAGTCTATATTGAGATATATTTTTCGGCTTTTGATTTTTCGTTTTAAAAAAAACACTTCACAGCCTTGGAGATTCTTGTGGAAAACAGAATAACTGGGTTCCCTGTGATTGATGATGACCGGAAGTTGGTAAGCCTGTTGTTTTATTACCTTAAATTTAAATGTTTCCATCTGATGTGACAAAACATAATAGGACTTTATGTGATGGTTGTTGGGGATATTATATCTCGTGCTTTGTAGACTTGATATCTTTCTTAGTTGACATATGGTAATACAATATATCTGTAACTTTACAACCTTGGATTAGTTAGAAGTTTCCTTTTGGCAAGCATACTCTCGGTTCAATGGTTATTGTATATCTGTCTTACTTTAATTGAATATGTATCCTTTTATCTCCTTGATATCTATTATATGAGGAAAGATTTGACTTCCTTTTACGAAATATGTGTTTGTATCTCAGTTTCTTGTTTGATGTCATGGAGTGATTTCTTAAGGTGTTTGGATATCATGAATGCCTTTCTTGCCCTTAGTGACTCGTGTTTGTGGGTGTAGGTTGGACTTGTTTCCGATTATGATCTGCTGGCATTGGATTCCATATCAGGTAAATTCATGTCTGTAGCACATTATATCATATGAAAGCTTCTACATTCATTTCACATGCAACTTTCAATACTAGCAAGTATAGGAGGTCTTTATCGTCCAAGGTGTTTGTGCCTTTTCCCCAAGTGTTTACTTCTTTAACTTGTGTGTCATGTGTGATAGAGTGCTTTGAAATTCTTTCAGATCTTTGATGTCAGTACCCTTTGCTTTTATTCACGACCATATGTTGAATGTCATAATCTAGATTAAGAAGTCACATAACTGCTGCAATTTTGTAGCTTAGGTCTTCCTGAACTTTGACCTTTTTTGGTTGATCTGTGTTTGACCAAATTTATTCAGGCAGTGGAAGGACAGAGACAGGCATGTTTCCTGAAGCTGATAGCACTTGGAAAGTATGTGGCAGTAATGTACTTAGTATTTTTTTTTAATAGCACTGTAGCTTTGATGTTATTTATGTAGATGTTTACACTTCAGTTTATTGCTGAAATTGTAGGTATTTAATGAGCTTCAGAGTTTGCTTACAAAAACAAATGGGAAACTTGTTGCTGATGTGATGACCCAAGCTCCTGTTGTTGTACGTGAGACCACAAATTTGGAGGATGCTGCAAGGTTCATTCTCTTCCCAGTTATATAGTTCTATACAATATCTTAATATGTAGTGCAGTTCCTTGAATCTTAGTTCAGCCCTGAGATCAGTTGTGGCTTTACAACTGTTGTCAGTCATTGCTAGACACTTATTGATACCAAACAACAAATTCTTGATGCTCTTATGAAACATCTTTTGGAATTTTATTGCCATCTCCAAGGGATTAAATTTCTTTTTGGTGGTTCATCTTGATATCAGATTGTTGCTTGAGACTCGATACCGTCGGCTTCCTGTGGTAGATGCTGATGGGGAGCTGGTAAGAAAAACAATGGCTTTTTTGTTAAGCATTTTATTTAACTGGCAGCTTTCTCTGCTTTCACAGGATTTTGACTTTGCTGTTAATATATTCTTTTAGGTGGGGATTATCACAAGAGGAGATGTAGTTAGAGCTGCTCTTCAAATAAAACGTGCAATTGAAAATATTTCACAATGATTCAAGCTGGAACTGCCCTTAAGTGCGATTTGGATAAGGTAATTAGGTAGCCTGAAATTGCTGATTAATCATTATATACCCTTTTTTGGTGTAGATTATGTATAAAGCTTCTGCAAAATAATCAAAATACTTTGGTATCATGATATGGTTCTGTAACTAATAGATTGTCAGAAACACACGACTGATACAGAGTGTTAAATTGTCCAAGTGTATGAACGCAGTGCTTATCTATTTTAATTGAATTCCATTTGAGATCCAGCTTTCAGTTTATTGATATGCAGGTAATTCTACTTTTGTCTGTTTGAATTGATCCTGTAAACACACAATCAACTTTGCGTTGCTATTTGCAAATATGCTAGGTTTGCTCTTCACCACTTAGCACTTGGATATTTTTGATCCAGCGCAGTTAGTGTCAAATAATGAAGCGGGTGCTGAGTGGTGGGTGAAAACGTAGTTTGATCATTCACCCGGACGAGTCCTACTGAACGTCAAAGCAAAAACACAACAGGCATGCATCTGGGCTGGGAAATCGAAGAAAAGCAGGCGCCAGTGGTGACCTTGGCTCTCAGCACTGTACCCACATTTCCCCATCACCACTTCTTTTCATTTGTTTTCTCATTGGCATTTCCACAAACAGATTTGGACCAAAAACACACCTAATAGGCTAATACCATCAAGATTCTCAACACTTGCATGATGATGGTGATGGTTGTTACACCATCTCCCAATTTAGCCCACTTCCATAAACAAATTGAAATAATTAATCTCAAAACCCAAAATTTAAGAGAACTCAGAAACCCCTAAATTCCAAATATTTACAATACTATGCTGGTGCTTTTTCCCCTTTTTAAAAAACGTGTCATGTCAAGGGCGTCCACCTTGGCACCGGCCTCAATTGCCTAATTCTTGATGGATATGGCAGAGAGGTCGGTGAGGCAAACCTTCTCAATGAGGAGGTCGGGGAAGTTGAGGCGCATAGAAAAGTCCCTCAAGTGGTAGATCGCGGTGAAGTTGAGGCGCATATAAACCCCCTAAAGTGGTAGATCACGGTGTCGTAGGCTCTGACAGTGGCCGGAGGTGTGGAGTTGGAGACTTGGAGGCGAGGTCGATCCTAAAGCACTTGTTGGGCTCCCTGATCTCCGCCACCCACTTCGGCACTTCCCCCACTTCCTCGCCAGTTTCTACTCAGACAGCTTCTCGCTTTACATTGTCATCGCCCTCTTCTTCATCGTCCTCTCCACCCCTAAAATCAAAGAGTTGAAGGCGAAGTTTTTTTCTTGAACCTATATATATATAGTGGTTCTAGAGTGCACAACCCTTATAGTGTACCTTGTGCACAAATCTTGACATTTTTTTTTTGATATGGTAAAGATTTGGATGAGGTCAGGCCTTGCTGGACCACCACCCAAGGGCATCCTTGCGGATGAGTACACGTATAGCAGGATCAACGAGGAGGTCCCGCGTGGGTGCTGTGTGGCTTAGATGCGCGATCATGTCGGCAGTCGAGTTAACCTCCCGGAAGACATGACCGAATTGCACCCTAGCAAAATGTTGGAGTAGGAGTAGGGTGTCAGAAATTAGCATCTCGATCTCCCACGGGCAGCACCACAGTCCTTGCAAGCAATTGATGACGGTTAGGCTGTCGCCTTCAATCATGATGCTCGGAAGCCGGAGCTCTTTTGCCTTAGCGATGCCTCATCTGATCGTCATAGCCCCTGCAGCTAATGCTGCGATGTGTCCACATTTGAAGCCGCCACACTCGATGACTGCCCCATTGTGGTCCCTAATAATGAAACTTGCAGAAGCTTCGCCCGAAGATAGTTTGGATCCATCAAAATTAATTTTGAAAGATCCATCATCTGGTTTGGTCCATCTCAAATTTCTTCTTCTTCGTGGTTGAGTTGTCCATGTTTTCTGGTGTTGGTATGTGCCCCCCTTCTGCAAATGTCAATTTAGAGGCAGCCCAGTTCCTTATTTGTTGTTTGGTATAATTCTCCATAGTATGGATGGATGTTGTATTGAGGTTTTCAAATACTTGTCGATTTCTGCCTGTCCATAGACTCCACTATGTCGTCGCAAGTCTTCCTTTTTGCTCGTGATTGAGTTTATTAAAGATTTCGCATACAATGTTTTTTATTGATTTGTTTCTAGTGTCAATTTCTCGAATCACTTTTTCAATGTTTGGGTCAATTTTGTAAATCAGTTGTAGGGTGTTGTGGCATTCGGTAAAGAGATGGATTGGACTTTCATCCGCCGGGTCACACAAAGCGCAAGATAGTGGAACATGAATGCCTTTGTTTGCTAGTCTGGTTCTCGTCGGGATTCCATCTAGTGTAAGTTTCCAGATGAAGTTTTTTACTTTCGGGAATGTGTCTAGGTTCCATATCCATGTCATATCACAAGTTTCTTCTGTGTTTTTCTTTTTGAAGTGTGCTAGTTCACTTGCCGTGCTGAACCAACCATTTTTACTTGGTTTCCAGTATGGTCTGTCTTCTATTTCGTGTTCTGGTATGTAGATGTCATCGATCTTGTTGACCACATCCGTTGGAAGGATGTTAGATAATCCATCAATTTTCCATTTCTTGTTGATGTCGACGTATTTTTCCGCCTTTTCATTTTTGTTGATTGTGATGTTTGGATGTTGTCGACCTTGTAATGGTTTGCCGTCTAGCCAGATGTCTTTCCAAAAGTTTATCGTCTTTCCATTTCTTATTTGTCATATTAGTCCTTTGTAGAATTCTTCTTTTAGTTCCATTAATTTGGCCCATTGCCAAGATGAATTTCCTTTTCGCTGGTATTCAATGAGGGGGGTTTCTTTCAAATATTTTCCTTTAATCACTTGGACCCATGGGTTACATGGCTCTGCTAAGATTTTCCAAATCAATTTCATTTGTAGTGCTTGGTTCATATCTTTTGTTTTATGTATTCCTGCGCCTCCTAATCGTTTCTGCTTGCACACCTTGTCCCAGCCAATAAGGGGGGAGAAGGATTGATCTTTGTTCTAGAAGAAGCATCTGTTTATTTGGTCAAGTTCTTTATGGATTGTTGTGCGGAGCAGGATCGATCTTTATGGATTGTTGTGGGGAGCAGGATTAATCTTTGTTCTAGAAGAAGCATCAAAAACCCCCCATATTCTCTATTTGGCTTAGTTGCCAGATTTGACCTTATTAGTGTCGCCCTTCCTTCTTGTGAAAGAGAGTTGGCTTTCCATTTCGTGAGTTCTTGTCTGGTTTTGGTTATTGTTTCTTCAAATGTGGTTCGGTTGACTCGACCATTGATGATGGGACAACTGAGGTATTTATCAAGTGCTATATGGTTTGTGATATGGATCGTACTTTGAATTAGTTGTTTTGTACTGTTCGAGATTTTTGGGGTAGTTTGAAAGGCCGATTTGTGGAAATTGACCTTTTGTCCCGATATGGCACAATAGTCGTCAATAATATTCTTCACCATTCGACACGATTCTTGGTTTGCCTTGGCGAATATCATCATATCATCCGCGAAAGAGAGAAAGGGGATTTTCATGTCTGATCTAGATATTTTGAATCCGATGGATTTGTCTGACTGGTTTGAAGGGGCTTGTAGTTTCCTAGCAAGAATTTCTGCTCCTATGATGAATAGATAGGGTGAGAGTGGGTCTCCTTGTGTGATCCCTCTTTCTGGTATGAAGGGGTCTGTGGGGCTATCATTAACCAAGACTGAGAAGGAAACGGTCTGAACACATTGCTCTATCCATGTTCGAAATTTTCAGCAAAAACCAAATTTTTCTAGAACTTTGAATAGGAAGTCCCATTCTACTCTATCATATGTCTTTTCCATATCTAGTTTGACGGCAATCCATCCTTCTTTTCCGCGTCTACTTTTAAATGAGTGGAAGATTTCATGGGCTATTAAGACATTGTCTTGGATCGCCCTGTCAGATACGAATGCCCCTTGGAGGGGGTGGATAATATTTTTTTAAATCGGTTTCATCCTTTCTGCAATGATTTTGACTAGAGCTTTATAGATCGTTGAGCAAAGGCTAATAGGTCTGAAGTGGTTTGTCGTTGTCGGGTTGTCACATTTTGGGATCAAAGTAATAAATGTGTGGTTGATTTATTTTAGGATTCGACCAGAGTGGAAAAATCCTTTAATTGCCTTTATGACTGATGGGCCTACAATATCCCAGTATTCCTGGTAAAATTCCGCCGTCATTCCATCAGGTCCTGGAGATTTATCCTTTCCAATCGAGAAGAATGCATTTTTTATTTCCTGGTTTGATATCTTTTCAGTTAGCTTCGAATTATCATCATCAGTGATTTCTGTGTTGATGAGTGAGAGGTAATCATTGAGAAGGTTATGGTTGATGGGTTGCATCCTAAACCTTTTCTCGAAATCATTTTTTTATTTCTCTTGTAATATTTTCTTCTCCTGTGGCTAATGTGCCATCTATAGTTTGAATTTCCTTTATGATTTTTCTATTTCTCCTTCCCGACGCCATTCGGTGGAAATAACCTGAATTTGTGTCAGCCAATTTAAAGTGTTTTGTTTTGGCTTGTTGGCTCCAATACATTTTATGATATGATAAGATTTTCTCTCGTTTATTTATAAGTATGTTCTGCTTTTGGTTGTTGTTTCCATTCTGGGATATTCCGTTTCTGTTTTGTAAATCGACGAGTGAATCGTCGACTTCTTTTAATTGACGGAATATATTTCCAAATGTTTTCTTATTCCATTCTTTAGTCAATCACTTAAGTATTTGTGTTTTTTTCCCCAGATTGTACATATGTGATCCTCCAACATTTGATCTCCAAGCCTGTTGAACCACATGTCGGTAATCTTTTCGTGTAGTCCACATTTTTTCAAATTTATATGGTTGGGCTTTGAATTGTTCTTGGTTATCTAATTCTATTACAATGGGACAATGATCTGATGATGTAAATGCATGATTTTTCGTTGTAATGTTGGGGAACCAGGTGAGTATTTGCTCTTGTATTAAAGTTCTGTCAAGTTTTTCCATGATGTTATTTTTATTGGATCTATTTTTCCTCCATGTAAAAGAGTTCCCAATTGGACGTAACATTGTATATCTGTTCGGATGTGGTTCTATCTCTCCCTCTTTTTCTGAGCTATTTTGAATTTCATTTAGATCTCCCATGATCATGAATGGGCAGTCCAATGATTGGACGTAACATTGTAATCCAGTCCAGAAGTTTGATTTTTCGTTCTCATGAGGTGGTCTATTTACGAATACGATATTGATAGTAATGTTTTTATGTTTGTTTTCATATCTGATTGCTATGAATCTTTGATCTGTATGGACCATTTCTAGGGATTCGTTCCGAAGATTATGGCTTTTCCATAGAACACATAGTCCTCCGGCCCTTCCGGTTGCCGGGGCCCAAATCATATGATCAAACCCAGCTTTTTTCCAAATTGTCTCTTTTGGTTGGCGTTCAGTTCTCGTTTCTAGTAATGCAATTACTTGAATTTTCTCAATTTTACAGAATGACTCTATTTCCGTCCATAGGTTTCTGCGGCCTATCCCGCATATGTTCCATGAGCATAATCTCATATTAACCTATTTGATTTGGGGGTTTCTGTTCCATAGTCTTTTATTGGGTCAAAGTATTTGTTCATGATGCAAGTAAAAGGCTTCGCACCAAAAGTTTTTCCATGAGAGAGGAAATTGGAGTCAAGCCACTTGATGAAAGAGGACTTACAAATGTCGATCCGGATAGCGGAATTCAAATCAAACTGATGACAAATAAATACATTGTGTTCGGCTATATTCAAATATCTTTTTCCCTTTTGTAATATTTGTTCAGTTCCTCTAAATTTCACTTTCTTATTCCAATTATTAGTCCACTTCCACAACTTTCCATGAAGGAACTTGTATTTATACAGTGGATACACACATAAATCCCAACAGGAATGCAGTGCTATCTGTTCATCGTTACTATTTGAAGCCACCAACCTGTTCACATAGATAACCATTTCAGAAGACAAACCAGCCCTTAGTGAGCATCAGTTCAGGAGGCTATCTCTAGTCATAGAATCTCGTTGAAAGGGTTTTCTCTTAGCTTCACTTTTCAGATCACCAAATTCATCCACAAGGAGGAGAGAGATCTCAGTTTCAGCTACTTTGCAGGCAAACCTCAATTGATATAAAGAGGGTAAATCAGAAAGAAAACAAATCATAAAAGATTTAACGTACACACATACCAAAAAAGCATTCCGTGAATAATAATCCGCCATTTCCATTACAATCAAGTATGTATTCCACCATTTCAACAGTATTGGATCTTGGATCCATGCACACAAATAGCATAGTATTATTTCGGCTCTCATCTCATCACTTTGTTGTTCTAGGTCTGTTCTGGCGTTTATTCCTTTGAGGGATGTTCCTTTCATTTCCTTTATATTATTCCTTATTCCTCTGTTCGTAGACTCATTTCTTTTGATCTTCTTTTCCTGGTCAATGCTTAGGTTTCTTATCCTTCCTTGCTTGCTTTCTGTACTTAAATTCAGTGAACAAATGTAAAGCTTCAAACCTTTGTTGCTACATGGAGAGACTTCCAGCTGCGAGGTTTTGTTGTTCATCTTCCCTTCCACTTTTGTCTTCTCTGAGCATGTCCTTTTGTCCTGTCTCATGTACTCATAACAATTATAAATCAAATTGATGATGAATTGGATCCTCTTCATCAGGTCATGTTCATGGGTGTGTTTCAATATACATCTATTCATATGTATTTCTATTCTACCACTTGTTAAAGCTGGAGAACAATCAAGACAATACATCCAACAGATCACAAGGATACAACCCATCCATTTCTTATTTCCCATGAAGATGAACCCCACATAATAAGTAGGACAAGTAATAAAGCGAACTTCCAACTCATGAAAATACACACAAGAGTAATTTCTATTTCCATCTTTTTTCCCCTTTTCTTTTGGGCTACTAAGCTTATACCAATTCAAGCAAATCATGGTTCTAGAATATTTAACCATGTGATCGATCATAGATTTCAGCTCACTTTTATGAGTGTATTTGTAGGGTCTATGTAAGCAGAGTCTATTGTCGGATCTTATAGTTTGCCGATTCTTGTTGGAGATAATCAGAAAGAAAACCATTTTATTCCAATCAAACCTAAATTCAGGGTCAGTAGTGCATTGAATCACATAACATATATTTCCATAAAGAAGGTTAATAATATCAGCCACATTGCGATAGATACTCAACCATTTCAATAATACTTGGTTTAGAGTCCATACCCATAGATAGCATACTATCATTTCAGCTCTCATTTTCCTTCCAAAGATCGTTTCATCACCACGTTGTTCAACTTGGTACACCTGTTCGGGCTTCTTTGTTGTCCTGAGTTCTTTCTTCCTTTCCTTCTCTAGTTGCTTCCATTGTACATGTTCTGTGTCATAAGCTGTGAGAAGATGTCCTGTTCCATTAAATATGAAATCAAGGCAGGTTTTATGTTGAGAGATCCGACGGAATTCAAACCATAAATGATTTTTATTGTCAATTCTAGTTTCATGGTCAAAAGGCTGAAAAGAAGCAAAGGAGATTGATTTCAGTTCCAGAGCAGAACGTGCATGCTCTTTCAAGCTGCAAAAAAGTATTATATCCGACGTAGGACAATAATTTAGATTTTTAGTTCGGCTGCAGTTACAAGGGTTCAGCAAGAAACCATGTGATCCGAAGGGGGGAATCCCCACCCTTCCGATGTGTTTTAGATTCCTGTAGGATTTCATTTCAATGTCAATTTCGATTTCATTTCTTTTCATTTCAATATAGTTTGTTCGCAGGGAGACATGAGGCATCAATGAATGGACGAGGTAAGAATCGGACTTAATATTGGTCTTTCGGTTCCTGTTTTCGATTTCTGATCTAAGGACTCTATTACAAGTATTTAGCTGTCCTATGTTGCTTGTTTTCGAGTTGTAATTAGAGCATGAATACTTGATTCCGTATGTTCTTTTATTTTTCCTTTTCAGTTCTAGACGATTGATCATGTACCAATTTATAATAAGGCTTGAGTTCATAAGATCCACTTCATATGTTTTGCCCCTAGTTTGAACTGATAACTTGTTTTTTCCCCACTCAATACATTGAAAGTATTCTAGCCCAGGACATGTATGATTATGATCTAGCCAAGCTCGATAGATTATCAAAGTTTTCCATTCCTTTCTCAACAGCCAAAAGGACATCATAGCTTCTCAGTTCTTGTTTATTCCCCTCTGGTGTTGGGATTTAGTCTAAAACAGACAAATCAAGGGGGGCATAGTGGCGGTAAAAGAGGATCGATGGTACCTGGATCTTGCCAGTTACCGTTGTTGTCGGATGTGCTGATTATGGGCTATTTCCAGATCTGTTCTTTTTTCTCCCAGCAGAAGATCCGAGAGGAACCCAAGGAAGGGCCAACAGAGCGCCTGAGTTGCCCAAAAAAGGGTTTTCGAGCGGGGCATTAGCTCCATTTTTTCTCCTCTTTGTGGAAGGTCCATCAGGAACCTCGTGAAGTCGCCAAGAGAGGGAGCACCAGCAACGAACTGAAGCCTCCCGACACCCGTCGACCGACAGCGCCGCCCGTCCCGAGCCACCCGCCACCAGAAACAACTCGAATTTCTTTTTCTTTTTCTGAATCGCCACCATCTTATCCTTTTATTGCCCCATTCCTCCACTTGCATTTGTGAAACTTTCATCCAACGAATTTGCTCCTTTCTCTTGGAATTTCTTTTGTTTAGGTATCTTTTCTGAATGGAAATTATGAGGGTTTTTGTTTTGCTTTCGGATTTTGGGGTTCTAGCTTTCGATTTTGGGTGATTTGTGGCTCGATTGTTGCTTCTGGTGTCTCGATTGTTGTTGCTGGTGACAGATCCGGCTGGTTTGGGAGCGATTCTGGGTTGTCGGCGTTCAGGCAGGTGGCTAGGGTTTAGACGGCTCGCTCTCTCTCTTCTCATTCTTTCCATGGTTACAAATCTTGACATTTGATTGAAAGAAACGGAAGACCATGATTAAATGAGTGTTTCATTTTTTAACGGTGTTGTTAACCGCACCATAAAAAATTTGGTGGGGCACCCAAAAAGAAAATACACTTCCGTGTTTTAAAAACGGAAGTTGTGCTATATTAATTATTTGTTTTTTATTTATTTTTTGGAAAATATAATACATAACTTCCGTGTTTAAAAAACGGAAGGTCAAATCAACTTTATGCCTTCCGTGTTTAAAACAGGAGAGAACAAAACTACTTTTTGCCTTCTGTATTTAAAAACCGAAAAGACAAATCTACTTTTTGCCTTCCGTTTTTAAAAAGCAAAAGGACAAATCTACTTTTTGTCTTCCATTTTTTTAAATACGGGAGTTCAAAATAGCTGTTTGCCTTCCGGGTTTAGAAAACGGAAGGGTATGCTTTTTTTTCCGATAAAAAAAGGGTATTAATATGACGAATATGCTCGATAACCGGTATTTTGCCCTAGTTGCGCCGAAATCCATAGAAGAATGTCAAACCACGCATTCAATGGTAACGAAGGAGTCAACAATAATATTCAGGTATTTATTATAGTAGAATTTAATGATAATATTGATTCAATTCGTGAAATTTGATTATTTTCAACGCTAGTTCAATTGTTTTCAGTTTGATAGATTGAAGAACATTGTTGGATTTGATTATTCGCCTTGTTTTGCGAATAGTTATTACTAGAGGGCTAGAAAATCGATATTAGAATGGGCTCGACAGATTGCTTTCGTGAACAACTTTGTTCTCACAATTGTAAAATCTTGGAATAGCTCGGCAACCCGATACGACTCAGTATATTTTGGATGTGAAAAATATGGAGAAAATAGAAATCCTAAGAAGAAAATTAGAGGTGTTGATGTACCAGTAATAGTCTCGCGGGATGGAAGGTCTAAAAAAAACAATTGTCCATTTTTGTACGTTGTATGGTTGGGAAGCCGAAAGAAATTTATGGCGGCTGAAAGTGGAGTATGGTATGCATAACCATAAAATGCCTCCTAGACTGCAAGGTCATTAGATGGTGGGACGATTGACGAATGAGGATATACAACTAGATTGCATTTGACGTTTCAAATGCAGGACCGTAGAAAAGCAGGCGAGCGCGGTGTGTTAGCATCGGGTCGTCGTAGAGCTATGGAGGCCCGAGGGGGATTTGGTGTACAAGATGAATACCCCCCTCATTCATATGGTCTTCCCGAAAGCACACTTAGCGTGAACCAAGCTCAACCCCTCGTCCGTATGGTTTCGATTAGACCTGTCAAAACATAACCCGACCCGACTGCCCGAAATTTTTTGGGTCAAGACCCGAAAATTTTGACCCGGAAATTTTTTTCGGCCCGAACCCGAAAACCCGGAAATTTTTCGGGTAATCTGAGTTTCGACCCGGTGATCCGATTGACCTGGTAATTTTGACCCGATTGACCCGGTGACCCGATTGACCCAGTTGATTTATAATTAAATATAATTAAATTTTTTTATATATAATTAAAACTTATTGTAAAATTATCAAATCATGATTTTTTTAATTTAAAAAATAAAAAATTGTCAAACCCGAAATCGACCCGAAATGACCCGAAACCCGGTCAAACCCGGGTTCTAATCAACCTGGAAATACCCGGAACCCGTTTACCCGGGACCCGTTTTACCCGAGACCCGAAGTAACCCGACCCGAACTCGACCCGAATGACCCGTTTGACAGGTCTAGTTTTGATGCATTAAGGTTGAATCTTGATGGGATAGCTTCGGCAAATTGGGGGCATAATCAAACTCCTACCCAGCAGCAAGGCCTATACTACTCCACACCAGAGCTAGGAAGCAAGGTCCCTATGTATGGCCACCATCTGTGGCAGCCCCAAGCTGTACGGAGCCAACCGATACCTTTTGTCTAGCAGAATATGGCAACATTAACGCCAAGTCCTTATGTGCAACAAACTTGGGGTTCATCTCCTGCCCAGAATCCTACCCCTGCTCATTCCATCGTTCCTCCACGTACATAGGTCTTATCTCCCGGGTACTCTCCTACCCCTAGTCCTCCTGCACCTTCGCAGCCACGGGGTTCATCTACCAAGCACCCTTCTGCCCAACCTTCTCTAGTCGTTGCTCCACAACACATGCCAAACCATTCTCCTTCGGACACCCATCAGCAACAAATTGATGAAGTGGTTAATATGGATAACGGGGCACCTATAATCAGGGATGTACTAACTGATTATGATACACACTATGCCAGAGTCGTATGGAGCGATCCAGAACACGTAAGTGACTACTCTCCTTCCCTTGAATTCCTCTTTTTTCTTCTTCTTTCTTTCTTTCGGTTTTCAATTTCTGGTATGTGGGGTTTCGCCTTTCATGTTCATGTTAATCAGTTCGTCATTTTTTGTTCTTTCCTATTGTATTGTGACTTGTTTATTTTATTTTTTCATTTTTACAACTAAAAGATGGCATTGTAGGGTTGTTGAACTTTAACTACATGCTTAGGATGACATTGTAGGGTTGCTTTTTTAAATTTTATGTTGTTTGGTTATATTCTCCCTCGTCCTTTTGCTTTTGATGTCTAGATGGAGTTCTTAATTTTTTATTGCAACTGATGCTAGAACATTGGTATGAGAATTTTGGTCAAAGATGAGAGTTTGAAGGTCCTTACAGGACATTGTTGTCTTGCCTTACCCCGTAGATAAGACTATTTTATCTTCTGGGGTTTTACAGTACTGATTTTGTTCCCTAAATGAATGTCGTGTATGCAGCCACTGCTCTGAATGTTATGTATATCAGAAACTGCTGCTTTGTTTAGCTCATCAATTAGGATTTCTACTTTAATTTAGGATAGGTAATAGTTAACATGTAGAGCAACGTTGCTTATCAAATTATGTTTCACTTTTTGTAGAAAAAGCTTTTGATCGTCCATGGGCGGGACATGGCTATAATGAAGTTGAGGCGGTATTTTAATGACGCTCCTGATGGATCTGCTTGGAAGACTTTGGTGGATCAATTTGAGCTGACGTCTTTGCTTCGGTGCCAGATTCAATGTGTTGACCATTTGTTGGTGTCTTCGTTCGTTGAACATTGGCATCCTGAGACGAATACATTTCATCTCCCATTCAGGGAGATGACCATAACTCTCCATGATGTGTTCTATCTCACCAGACTGAAAGTGGATGGAGAGTTATTGAGAGTATATGGAGGGTCGGAGAAGAAGCTTTGGCTTGACATACATCGTGCTTGGCGGTTCTCAAAGGAGGACATCAAAGAGTGGTTTAGAAAGTCCAGTTTGTTGACGAAGAAATTGATGGAGCAATTACAAGAATTGATTGCAAACAGTCAAAACCCAATGGCAATAGCATCACTGTGGATTTTTATATTTATTGGTGTAACTCTGTTCTTAGATAAATCCAGTGATAGAATCAAGCCCAAATATGCAAGATTCGTTCTGGAATACATTGAGGAGCTCGATACCATTGCTTGGGGTACATGTGCTCATGCGCTCCTATATCGTCAATTGGGGCGAGGCTTCCAGGGTAGAGACAAAGCAGATGTCTGGTTTCGGGGCTCTCCTCCATGTATGTAATTCACCCAACTATTTAGTTCATATATTTCAATTTTGATTTGAACTACTTAGGTTAATTTTGATAGGAAGTTGAATATATATATGAATTATAGTTAGTGGTAAAGCCTTAAAGACTAATTATTGATTCTTTCAGTCATAGATTTAGCTTGAGTTAGCCTTTATAATCCTAGATCTAGTAATGATAATGATGACACATGAGCAGATTTATTTTTCCTTAATTTATTTATACTTTCTCTGTGGATGTGGATATGACATTATTTTCCATTCACGCGTACATCTGTCAAGCTTAATGTGGAGGATGATGATGGTAGTGTGTTGCCATTTGGGGTTGCACCCGACATTGATCGGACAAAGCTGAAGAAGGACCTTAGCAAACTGGTGATAAATAGCAAGTGATTTGACACACTAAAAGTGTATAATGTGTGTTGGTGGCCATAGAAGAAACATGTTGTGAATTTAGAAGGGCCATAATCAGTGTCATTCTACAGAGGACTCATCGACAATATGGGAATGTATGAGCCTTACTATCCGGACCGTGTTGTTCGCTAGTTTGGATGGGTCCAGCATACCCCCTTCCACCATTCAAGCCCTATGAGGTATACATGCCAAACAACCCACATGAGTACATTGTTGCCTATAGTGACCAATATGATTTATGGGACGATCGGGGTCACCATGAGTGTTAGTTTATAACAGATATGTGCCCATTTTCTTTGGCTCCATGGGAGGTTTCTGATGATTACTTTGATTACCACATTCGACATGGTAAACCATTTCTTCTACAGAGCTCATACACATCAGATCCCCCCTACGCGTCCCATCTCTCCCCCCCCCCCCCCCCCGATGATAGACCTTGAGGAGGTAAACTTTACATTCGTTCTCCAATGAATGTCATATCTGTAATATTATATAAAAAGGTATGACACGCTTTTTTTTTTCGGATCTGATTTCGCTGTTTTGAAAAATCTGCTCATTCCACTGAATAATGTTTCATATTTTACCGAATAATGTTATATTTCATTTTTCCATCCATTTCAGATCAAATTTTACCAATTTTACTAAATAATGTGTCACATACTACCAAATAATGTTTAATTTTGTTGTCAATCAATTTTAGTTTTGACTCCGAGTTAATTTTTATGCATTCAGTTTTGAAATATTATTCGGTAGAATAATTATATTTTTTGGGAAATAGAAACGACATTATTCAATATAATGTATGAGAATTGGTGGTATATGAAGGTTTTATGTTATTTGTCAATCCGAAAACTCCATATACTGATGAATAAAGATCCATATTTCACCGAATAATTAACAGCTCATTAACACTAACAACCAAAATTCGACATATTCATCTGAATAATTAACAAATATTGAATCAAATGCATTCGAATGGACCACCCACTCCACCAACCACCCACTACCCTCACAACCACCCAGCCCCCAACCCAGACCACCCCCACCACCCACCCCCCGCCACCCACCCAACCCCACAAAAAAAGAAAAAGAAAAAAGAACAAGTAGATTAATGGAAGGAGGAGGCCGTTGAAGAAGCCTGACCATTGGCCATAGCCCGAAACCGCCCAGATCTGAGCGAGAGGGGAGGAGGAGTCCACCTAGGGTCGCCCAGACCTAAGCGAGAGGGGATGATTCGATCCTAGCACTGCCCAGATATGAGCGAGAGGGAAGGAGTCGACCCCAGCGCCGCCCGGATCCGGTCGCCCTCGGCGCCCCCAACATCGATCTGAGCGAGAAAGGAGGCGAAACCTTTCCCACACCCTCGTCTCCTCCTTCCCCTAGCACCACTGTATTTGAGGGAGAGGGGAGGTGAAACCTTCGCCGGATCACACAACTTCCCCTCTGTCGCCGACTCCCTCCCCACTGTCATCCACCACGGCGCCGCCACCGCCTCCGAAGGCTCCGTCTTCCTCGGCATCAGGATTGAGTTTTTCGGCCTCTCCCTCAACCACTCCGTCCACTCAGATCCCCACGATATTGCTCTCGCCCCTCAACCTCTCCGGATATCACAATGTTGAAGAAGATGTGTGAAGCAGCTTTAGTGTTTTATTCTTACTTCCCACACGCCTCACACATCAAACAGGTGATATTTGGATTAATTTTCCCTATTTTTTTTAACCCACCGAGGACACGTGTCAGCACCACGATCATTCGTTTGCAATAAATCAATGATCTATATATGTGCACAAGGTACATCCTAACCCTTGTGCACAATAGATCATCTCTCTCTCTCTCTCTCTCTCTCTCTCTCTCTCTCCACCCAGGACACGTGGAGTTGTTGCAATAAAAGCGTTATCCCAAAGGGAGTTAGTGGAGTTTTGTAGTAGGTCTCACCTTATTTAAAACAAAAATAAAAAAACACTTTTAATCATGGCCATCTATCTCATCCATATCAATAGCCAAGATTTACGGTGTATCATGTATGTAAATCTGGGCCATTGATATGGATGAGATAGATGGCCATGATTAAAAGTGTTTTTTTATTTTTGTTTTAAATAAGGTGAGACCTACTACAAAACTCCACTAACTCCCTTTGGGATGACGCTTTTATTGCAACAACTCCACTCCAATCGTTGCCTTTTTTAATATATACAGATTTTTTTAAAGGGTAGTGGGGCCCGATTTATCAAGAAAATCAGCACTCACCCACGATATAAACGTATGTAAGCACAAAAAGCACCATGAGATGGAGACACCACCTTATGTAAGCACATCTTCAACCTATTCGCCAACACCTTCGCCACGATCGTATACAGAACGTTGCAAATGCTAATAGGTCTAAGATCCTTATGGTAAAGCTCGTTACGTCCTTCCTCACAATATACAAGTATCTTTGATAAAACAAAGCTGACATACCATCGGGGTCCGGAGTTTTTGTAGGGTGCATTGAGAAAAATGTTTTTTTTTTACATTTTCACTAGTGAAGGGCCAAAGGAGCTCTGCATTGTCCTCCTCCAAAATTAGTGGCTCGATTCTTGAGTAACCGATTCCGGAGAGGCCATTGCTTCCGATCGAAATAGGTCTTGAAGTAATCAACGACTAATTTTGACATTTCTTCATAACTTCTCCACTCCAATCCTTCATCATCTACAAGCTTTTGGATCGTGTTTCTCCTTTTCCGCCCCAAGGCCTTCATGTGGAAATATTTGGTATTACGATCTCCTCACTTGAACTCATTTGCTCTAGCCCTTTGGAACCACCACATCTCCTCTCTCTTCATAAGCTCCATCTCCCTAGCCTCGAGCTCTTTTCTTCTGCTAACCAAATCCCCTTGCATTCCGCCCTCTACCAGTCTTCTCAATTCATTCCTAACTGATGCGGGACGAACGTTGCTGGTACTTTCACCATTTTCCAAATAGTAATATAATCCAAACTCAAACACAAAACATATAGATTAGTCAAACAAGCACTTGATAAACCAAACAACTACTAGTATATCAATTAAGTCCGGAGTCGAACCCACGGGGAGCAGCGATTTCCTATCCAATAACTCTTAACAAGAACTCTTATGATCAAACAATGATTCATGACAAATAACCAAGATGTAAAAGTGACCAACTTTATGATTGCAAAGTAGATTGTTAATAAGGTAGAGAAAATACTTCACCTGTAATTCTCTGACAATGGTTGGAATTCATGGTCCTAGGATTGATCTATAATTTATTCATAAACACATGTCTACTTGACTAAAGTTGAGAGATCTACAGGAATAGAATCACCTTATTCAATATCACTAAAGAATAACATTAATGATTCAAGTAATTAGACCAATTGACATATTGATTCAATGCAATTAAGACAAATCGGAATAACCCTAATCAGCCCTAATCGACACATCCACAACATAGATTGATTGAAATCATCCACTACAAAGACAAAGAAATATCACTACTTCAATACTTTGTTTGCTATCTAGAACACAATAATGAACTCATAGCTAAGATGCAATTCCTAACATGGTGATCAATCATAGAAAGGAACACAAATATAATCAATAAGCACAAGATGATAACTATGAATATGAATAACTAAATAGAATCAAATCCTCACAATCCAAACAACCATGTCTTCGAATCACATGCGAAACTATGAGTTTTGCAACACATTGGCCAAATCTCTCCAATGGTGTTCATAGTCTCACACAATAGCCACACACGACTGAATGAACTAAATAAACCTAATATAGACTCATAAAGAGTCGACAAAACCCTAATAGAAATAATAATATAATAATGGGAAATGTGGTCTTCGGATCCAAAATCGCAATCGTTGGAAACCGACTCACGGCAGGCGCCGCTCTTACAGTGACGAGATTTCCTCAATTGTCTTCAATTATATTCAACGTCGTGCTTCGTTGCTCCTCTCTAGCTTCTTCCTCAGCCTCCATATGCTCTAAAACATGTCTCTTAAGCTCTTTCAAAGTCCCTTCAAGGTCGGAATGTAATTTTGCAGAATAAACACTAAAAAGGCATAGATTCCGAACTCAAATACCTCACAAGCAATATACGAAACTAAACTCAAACATAAGCAAAACCACTATCTAAATTCAATAAGAAATACCTATAATGATTATATGAAATATGCATTATCAAATCCCCCCATACTTATAACTCTTGCTTGTTCTCAAGCAACCATAAGACAAAAACATAATCTATGCATCCCACATGAGATTCTTTCACAATTTTACTCATCAAAAGCAACATCACCAATAGTGAAAATATAATCAAGGCATATAAACGTCATACCATGTATACATGGGATCAAGTTGCTTGCATGCTCAAAAATCCAACCTTACCAAGGATAAAATGTGTATCTCTCACTCTCATGTGTTTAGACTTTAAACATACACTCACCTCAATTCCATATACAAGCATCAACTCAAATATTGATATTTATATCAAAAAATCTATACCGGATACGTCAATGCAAAAATAAGGATACCAAGAGGACTTTCATTCAATGGAAACCTTCATAGAAGATTCTATTCGACGGGGTTGTAATTGGGATTGGTAAAGAAACATAAGGGAAAGGAATTGTATTTGGTCATGTGGTAATATAAATTCCGGAAAAATAAGATTCCAACAAATCTTAACATAACACAAACCAACTCAATAATACCGAACCTCACAAATACACAACATCTCTCAATATCATCAAAACTCCAAAAAGCATCCAATAAACTCATACTCATCATCATCTCATCATATCATCACATCACTTATCATGCAATCTCCAACACCCAACCAATGTAACTTCTAACCAACATAAATCCAATTCTTCCTCATTATGCAAAAATAAGATAAACATCTGCTCTTTTATTTTCGGATTTTTTTCTTTTCGGATTTTTTTTTACTTACTTTTACCCCTAGGTGAATTTTATCCTCTCTAGGTCCAAGCTGTTTATTTTTCCTTCTTGACCCAAAATACATGTAAGAACAAATGCATACAAATGAGGGAATAACTAAGCACATAACATTACATCTTCCCAAAACCAAAAACCATAACGTCACACTTTAGCTTCATTCTCCTCAACTCCAAAATAGGTTCTATAACTCACTCAAAATCTCAATTTCCCCCGGAATAAGGGTAAGGCTTATCATAAGCTAGGAATAATATAATTTTGTGGAGCTATCAATAATATTAGGCCAAAGGCTCAAATTGGCTTCAAAGCAAGATATAACATAAGGTAGAAATGGATAAATATGTGGCTTAAAGGTTGCCTCTGTCATTTGAACTTATCAAGCAATGAACATGCATATAATCGGTCTTGAAAATAGATAACCATGACAATACTCAATGATAAATGCATAGGAAGAGTAAATCACACAAGAAAAGCAAAAGGGAATATAGATGTATCCCTTATAAGGCCAAAAATATCTCACAAGGACAAATTTTTGTTGAATATCAAGCATGCTCACAAACTTATATCATACATGCTCAATTACTTATGCCTAATCATATTTCACATAAAAACAAATTTTAAAGACAAACTCAAATCATTCCAAAACTCCATAGGATTTATAAGATCATGCCCGTATAAAGTTAAATAGGACAAACTCAAATTATATGGATATATTGATAGCACAATATGCAATGCATCAAAACAAAACTATGAAAACAAAACTATGCATAAAAGAAATAACTAAAAATCGAAACATGAAACAAAAAATTAAACATGAACTAACCTAACTAACTAATTCACTTCACTTCTCTCCCCCCCCCCCCCCTTCACACACTTACATGTTGCATTATCCTCAATGCAACATGTAACCGACGTCCTAGTGAAAACACGACAACCGCCGTGGATGGGACGGCGGTTGCCGTGTATACTAAGCACGAATCCTAGTGAAAACAATGGATAACCGACGTCCACATTCTCCAAACTCAAAACTTTGACGATTAACTTGGTTTCAACAGCTTCTTAGGTGATAGGTAAGGGAATGATATGGGAAAGGATTGATTTTGGTGGATGCAGGGTAATGGTGGAAAGTGTTTTGATGGAAAGAACTTAATTAAAACACACGGCTTTAGGTTTTTGGAATGGATTCAAGTAGACTTTTGAGTTTTGTAGGTTTCTTATGGAGAAAGCTTGATTGATCTACAATAAGAAAATAAGAAATATTAGAACTAGATAAATAGAAAATAGGAAATAGGAAATAGAAAATAGATAAAATATAAAAGATAAATCCTAGAACTAAGATAAATAGAAACAAACCCTAGATAGATAATCTAATCCTAAGATAGATGAAAATAAATAAACTAACCTAAGGTAGAAAATAAATATAACCTAAAGATGGATAAAAATAATCTAATCCTAAATAAAATAAAAAGAAATAAATCTTATCCTAATAAGATGGAAAATAAAGAAACTATCCTAAAACAATCGGAATTAACCAAAAATATAAAAGATAGTATTACTTCCCTTCTAAGTTTACCAAAGATCCGGACTCGTCAAGAACACAGGGATGGCGGGCGCCATGTGAAGGGCGGCGGGCGCCGTATCCTCAGAACGTGACTCCGTATTCAAATCAAGCAAAACTCAACTCCAACAAAGGTTCTAACTTACCATTACTCTGTTAGTCAACGAAACGATTGACCCTACTTTATTGGATTGAAAAACTAATTGCGAAATTGAAATAATATTACCTAAACTACCTTGGGTTGCCTCCCAAGAAGCGCATTTGTTTCACGTCTTTGGCTCGACGTGATGCATTTCTTGATAAAGTTATTCCATCAAGATCCTTCATACTTGTTCTTTTCAAAACAGGAGAGAGAACCTTAGGAACTTCTCCAACATACCCATCAATTGCACCAATCAATTCCTTGTTGAAATGAGTTACTCCTGGAGGTTGCCCTGAAATTGCAAAAACCTCAACATTGTTAGGAATCGATTTCTCATATGGAATAATAATAGAATCATTTGAATTAGACACATTGTCATGTGACTTAAACAAATTCTCAATTTTCCTTTCAATATCATCTTTCCCTAATCCAATTTCATCTTTGTTAGAAGACTCAATATGCAATGATTCTGTTTCAATAGAAGCATCTAACAAACTATTTGATTCATTCATGTGATCACTTTCATTAGAGTCAAGAACATCTACATAATCATTAGTAGAAGAAATAATAGGCTCAAATATAGAAAACTCAATCTTTCTACCATCAAATTCCATAGTTAGTTAACCTTTAAAACAATCAATCTTAGTCTTAGCCGTTCGCAAGAATGGTCTTCCCAAGATAATTGGGGTTTCGGGTGTACCTTGTACCATATCCAGAATAAAGAAATCAGCTGGAAATATCGAATCGTTTACCTTAACCAAAACACCCTCAACAACTCTTCTAGGCTTAATACTAGAACGATCAGCGAGTTGTATAGTAACACCAGTTTCAGATAATGCATTGAGACCCAAAAACATGTACAAGTTATAAGACATAACATTGATTGAAGCACCTAGGTCTAACATAGCTTTGGTGAAGCTAGCATTACCTATTTCACATGGGATAGTAAACATACCTGGATCTTCGCACTTTTCTGGCAATCTTTTCTGAAGTAAAGCAAAAACATGTTCACTTAAAGTTGCCTTTTCTTTCCTTCACATCATTTGCTTGTGTTTCATAGTGCATAGTTCTTTAAAAAAATTCGCATAGCGAGGCATAGTTTCAATCAAATTGAAAAGCGGAATATTTACCTCACAATGAGTAAAAGTGTCATAAAGAATTTGTTCATCTTCTTACTTACGATCATATCTTAAGGCACGAGGAAAGGTTGGTGCAGGTCTGAAAACCTCAAAAGACCACTCTTTGGAAGATTTCTTTGGGGATTCAACAACGTAAAAATTCGGTTCCATCACTGGAGGGGACGGCGGGCGCCGTGGTAAGAGGTGGCAGGCGCCGTCTTTGCAATGTGTCGCCAATTCGGTTTCGTCATCTTCTCCCACATCAATTTCTTTCCTAGGCTTCTCTTCAACATTCCTAGTGGGCATATTCAGTTGTTTACCTTCTCTAAGGATCATAGCAATCACATTCTTCTTCGGAATCACTACCACTTGTGATGGTAACTTTCCCGAATCTTTCGCTTTGAATTCTTCAATCTCCTTAGCCATTTAACTCAACAACTTTTCTTGAACACCCATCTTATCCAACAATAACCTCAATGTCTCATATCTATCATCTTGCTGAGTGTTTCTCTAACGATTCTCAAATTTGTATTATTTGAAAAGGAACTTGTTGCTACTGGCCTCTGCCGTTGAATCCACTTTGATAGTTCGCATCGTAGCCCTGACTGTAATTGTTACCAAAGTTGCGGCGAGGTCCATAGTCCATAGCATTCACATCAAAAATGTTCTCTTGAATCAAGGGACACTTATCATTCGGATGAGTTGGATCTCCACAAACACCACAACGTCTAGGCTATTGAGATTGATTCATTTCCATTGCCATCTTGTTCACTTTCTCCGTAAGCCTATCTATGTCGTTCTTGTGACCATCTCTAGAACTATCCAACTTATGAACTCCTCTAACTCCTTGGTGTCTCCCATATTATTGCGATGCATTAGCCAACCCTTCAAAAATTTACATGGCTTCCTGAGGTGTCTTATCCAAAATATCTACTCCGGTAGGAGCATTGATGAAACTCCTATCGGTGTCAAGCAAGCCCTCATAAAGATATAGCAATAGTTCATCCTCGGGTATACCATGTTGTGGATAACTACCCATAAGCTTCTTGAACCACTCAACATACTCATAAAGACTCTCCGTAGGTGATTGCTCAATACTGGACATCTCCTTCTTAAGTCTGTTGAGGCGAGTCGTAGGAAAGTACTTTTGCAGGAAAGCTTTCTTCAATTGCACCCACGTAGTAATGCTTTCTAGGGGTAGGTAATAAAGCCAATCACTTGCAGAATCTTTCAAGGTAAAGGGGAACACTCTCAACATCAAGGTGCAAGGTGCTTGTTTGGTTCCTCCCCAGGCAATCCATGAAAGTAGGGTAAAATAGAAGACCAATTCGACTTGTATTCAAATCTTGAACCCTCAGGGAGATAAGGAAGGCTAATTGCAAGTGGTTGAGCACTCAAATTAGGTTCCTTTATGTTTCTCAGGGTTCTTCTTGGCAGATCAACAACTTCGTCTCCCATCTTATTTGTATCAAACTAGAGCCTCATTTTCAACCTAAGAGATCTTTCAATATCATAATCAAAAGAAAAGGAAATGAATTAGAAGATCTAGTTTGAACCATACAAGGACACAAAAGATTCAAAGAAAAGAATGAAAACAAAAACAAAAGAAAGAGTAAATGAAAGAGATAAAGATAAGCAAACTCCTTACTTCTCCCCGTCAACGGTGCCAAGCATTTGACGTGGGACGAACATCGTTGGCACTTTCGCCCTTTACCGAGTAGTAATATAATCCAAACTCAAATAGAAAACCAATAGATTAATCAATCAATCACTTGATAAACCAAACAACTACTAGTGTATCAATTAAGTCCGGAGTTTAACTCACAGGAAGAAGCGATTTCCTATCCAATAACTCTTAACAAGAGATCTTATGACCAAAAAATGATTCTAGACAAATAACCATGATGTCAAAGTAACCAACTTTATGACTGGAAAGTAGATTGATAATAAGGTAGAAGAAATACTTCCCTTGTAATTCTCTAACAATGGTTGGAATTCATGGTCCTAGAATTGAGCTATCAATTATTCATAAACACATGTCTATTTTACTAAAGTTGAGAGATCTGCAGGGATACTATCACCTTATTCAATATCACTAAAGAATAACATTAAGACTCAAGTAATTAGACCAATTGGCATATTGATTCAATGCAATTAAGACAAATCGGAATAACCCTAATCATCCCTAATCAACCCTAATCGACACATTCAAAACATAGATTGATTGAAATCATCCACTACAAAGACAAAAAAAATATCACTACTTCAATACTTTGTTTGCTATCAAGAACGGAATAACGAATTCATAGCTAAGATGCAATTCCTAAAATGGTGATCAATCATAGAAAGGAACACAAATATAATCAATACGCACAAGATTATAACTATGAATATGAATAACTAAATAGAGTCAAGTCCTCAAAATCCAAACAACAATGTCTTCGAATCACAGGCGAAACTATGAGTTTAGCAACTCATAGGCCAAATCTCACCAATGGTGTTCATAGTCTCACACAATAGCCACACACGCCTGAATGAACTAAATAAACCTAATATAGACTTATAAGGGTGAGTACCCACCGGCTTCCCTCTCTCCCCTTCCTCTTCTTGGAGCCGAATAAGAATGGGAGTGTGATCCGATAATGCCCTATGAAGATGATCAACTATAAGTCTTGAAAACCGCTCCACCATGCTTTCATTCGCGAATGCCATATCCAGGTGCTTCTGGATGAAACCATCACCTTCTCTCACATTGTCCCATGTAAATCTAACCCCCCAAAACCTTACATCCCTAAACCCACATCCCTTCACCGCTTCTCTAAAGCCCGCCAACATTATAAAGTTTGGTCCTAGGCCCCCCTGCTTGTCTACATAGCTCAATATATGGTTGAAATCCCCCGCACTTAACCAATCCCTATGTTTATCTTCATCCAGCCGTCTTAAAAGGCCCTATGTATGATGCTTGTCACTTTCTTCAAACCAACTTTACATACCGGTAAATCTCCATGGTCTCGCACTTCCTCCTAGCTTTATAGTTGCATCGATGTAATGCACCGTGTAAGAGTGTATCATAACATCCACTCTCTCTTCCCACATTAGGCAAAGACCCCCCGATCTACCCATACAATCAACTGCGAAACACCCAGAAAATCCAATTGCCCTCCTAACTCTCTCCATCTTCCTCCTATCAGTCTTTATCTCCATTAAGAAAAATATCCTCATGGCCCCCCTTCTCACAACTCCTATGAGACTAGCTACTACCTGTGCCTTCCCTATCCCCTAACATTTATAGCTTAGTGGATCTCCCTCGCCGATAGATTCATGTTAGTATCCACCACCTTTCTCTTTTTTTCCTTCTCATGTTGATCCCCTTCTAGCTCCCCAATTCCTTAGCCTCCTCCGTTTCTTTTCATTAGCAATTCTATCCTAACCCCTCCATCTCTCTCGTCTTGGCTTACTTCTTTCCTTGTAAGCCTCTTCCAACTTTTGCTACCCACTCCCCCATCAACTCCCCCCCCCCCTTTTTTTTAAATATATGTTTTCTCCACCCCCTTTTGAACTATCGTACCCTCCCCTTGATAACCCATCTTACTTTTTTAACTCCCTCATGCTCACCCTTACCTACTTCATTTTTACTGATTTCTTCTACTCCCTCTTGCTCTTTCCCACCCACTCCCTCAACTTGTTCAATTCCAACCATGGGGTCCCCGTCTGAGTTTATGACAAAGCTCTTTAGCTGAGCTTCAACCTCGTTTTGACCCTATCTTTCCTTTTCCTCCTCCCCTTTCTTCTCAGTTTCCTCATTGTCCACCCTTTCCAACTCCTCAAGTAGAGTCTTTCTCCTCCCTTCTACTAGCTTCCCCTCTCCACTTTCATCCTCTGACTCTTCTGAATCTCCACTTAATGTTCTAATCTTCATCAAGACTTTCCTCTCCGCCTCTTTTTCGCTCACATTCCTCCCTCCTGATTGCTTCAATGGGGAAGCTCTTAACCAATCGCCATATTCATTGTGGTACACCTTAGCTTCCTCATTCTCACAATCCGCTTTTGAATGCCCTAAACACCCACAAGTGTACAAAAACTTCGGGAGTCGCTCATATTTAACCTCAACCCACATCGTTTCCTTTTTGATAGTCACCATTCCCCCTTCTTAATGGCTCCCTCACATTAATAGACACCCTCGCCCTAACAAACCTATCCTTAATCATCATAGTCTCCTCATCCACCTCTATTACTTCTACTTCTCCAGTTCTCTTCGCGAGCCTCCTGGTCGTCTCCTTTGTCATTGCTCCTATGGGCAGATCGTAAAACCTAACCCAAAAATCCACCATATCAAAGTTTATTTTGGAAGGTTGAACATTACTTGGTTCCTTAAGAACAAGAAGCGATTTGTCGAAGTCCCGCAGACCTCCCTTAATCACCCTTCTCATGTCATCTTCATCCATAAATTGAAACGAGAATATGTTACTTCCCCACTCTCGGAACACGCATCCTTTTTTAACCCTCTAAGCCGTCTTCATCGTGCTCTATAAAGCCTGAGCATTAAAAGCCTTCGTTGTTAGAATGGTTCTCATCAAAACATGCTCTCCCCTTCCATCTTTCTCCTTTGGTCTATCATTGTCTACCACCACGTCATCCCATTCCTCATCAGTAAGATGTAGTTGCTTCCCCTTTCCTGTCATGTCAAAAGTAGCCCAATCTTATAACCAAAACCTATCTCAGAACCGCTGCAGAGACACCCTGTCGACCCCGGCAAATCTCGCACGTAAAACAACGAGGATTACCTAGCTCTCACGACCCTTCCTAGAGAGAGAAATTGGCATTCCAATCACCACTAGGGGATGGTACCAAAATCGCCGACTATGTCCTAGGATTTTTTCGCTATCCTTTGCTCATAAACAAATCAGCTCGTTTCTAAACGAGCTGAATATGAACAAGAATATTTTTCTGGTTCGGCTCGTTTTTTTTCATGAAGTTGTGGTTTGATTTTATTAATGAAACATGGCTCCCGTCACAAGATTGCTAATTTGGTGAAAACCGAACTTTTTTTGCAAACAACCATAAAAACTATGCTAGTTTTGCAAAACCGCCTAAATTGATTTCCATTTGGTGTCCTTTTTAGTTTTAGAATTTTAGGCCCACTCTGCTCCACTGGCGGCCCCCCTTTCTATAACTCCTCACTCTGGCTCAACATTTAATTGAATATTTCAAATAAACCCAACATCTCTGCTGCTTTGCTCAGAGAGTGAGAGTCTGAGAGACTCGAGTCTCAACACAACACAACCAAGTCCTGAGCTACTCAGAGACTCCACAGTCCACCCCTCATGGTTTTCTCCGTTCCTCTCTCCTAATCCTCTCCTCTGATTCCCCTCTCTGCCTTGTTTCTTTTGTTTAATCTTCACTCTCCAGTCTCCCCAATGGCGATCGATGCTTCGGAGCAGGTGAGCTTTCCTCTTTCCTGATTCAATGCTGACGCTCTCCATCGACCTTATCATCCTTTTACCTGAATTTCTTTCTTCACTGCATATGTTTGTTCATATTTTGAGCTCTAATGGCGGTGATTGTTCGAGATTCGGTGTTGCTCTCTCTCTCTCTCTCTCTCTCTCTCTCTCTCTCTCCAATTATGGATCTGAGGTTTTTCACCTCATTTTTATTTATCAATTTCCGTTAGTTTAGTAAATCACCGGAAATATTTTAATCTTTGATCAACTGAGGGTTTCAGCTACTGAATGTCACGCAACAGGCAAAATTAAGCGTAATGTATAATTAATGCCGTGAAATTTGCATCTGTCTCTTGATAAATTTACTTAATTGTGTGTTAATTGCTTCATGTATATCTCTCTCTCTTGTTCTCTGTTTGCACGTGAAGACATCCGACTTCTGGGAAATTTTGGAAATATATTGAATGTCTGATTGCTAGTTGGAGACAAGCTGGAGAGGTTCCCATATTGCTAAGCTGTAACTTCTATCGGATTCATTCATTCATTCAGTTTGCTGATGAACATTGATTGGACCACTTCAATTTGTTCGATTGTAAAACTTCTTTGTTACTTTTCGTTGGACCACTTTTTAAGTTTGTTCCTTGTTACTTTATCTGTAGAGGAGCAAAGTATTTGTTCCTTGAAAGATCTACCAATTTATCTCTTATCTTCACCTAGTAAAGCTAGAACCATTGACTTTTAAGCTCTTTACCCGGTCAACTTTTGCAACTGTTGTCCTTTACTCTTTGAAGCAATTAATTTTGGCCTGTTGAAAGCAAAATTATTTTATTAGAGGTACTGTTGTTGTATTGAATTGTTGATGCACCTTAGATTTACGCTTAATCGTTCCTTCTAATTCCTCTTTTCTAGTTTATTGTTTTTGTGCTTGGTTGATTTGCTTGCCTGTCCCGTTTCTGTTTGATTTTGGTTCTTGCACTTTCATTTGCTTGGGTCATACAGAAACTTCCTCTTGACCTAGTCGGGGAAAGGGAGCATACAATGAGGACCCAGACCCTATTCTAAGTGGGATATATTGGGTTTGTTGTTGTTGTTGTTGTTTTATCAAATTCGTGAATGTAGTTATGGGTACACAGATTTCGTTTGTACGAATGGTATCTTAGGGTTTTTTTTTTTTGGGGGGGGGGGGGGGGGGGGGGGAGGGGGGTGAATTGGGATGCCGATTTTCATGTTATTGTCTGTTAACCAATTATCCAGGTTCAAGATTTCTGCAGTGTTTTGGTGTTGACCGATGAAGAAGTGGGAAGTCTGCAGTTTGATCCACAATTAGCTGTCTCAACCTCCCTAGCAGTTCAGGGTAACCACCTGTGCTTGGATGTGCAAGTCACTGGCCAGAAATCTCCTAACCTTGGGAAGGAAGCTGCAGACACATATTGTCCATGTCTGGCGAATGTGGACATTGAGAAGGGAAATCTGGACAAGCCAATAGTCAGCGATGAAACTGGTGGTACTATAAAATCCGAGATTGCATTAACTGTAAGACCACAAAATGGAGCTCACTAAAACACGGTTCTTTTTATCTCATATTCTTTTTATTGATCCTACCGTGATTCTATTTGGCTGCTTGTTCAATGTTTTAAAACTGACTCTTGCAGAAGCCTCTGAGGAGGCAAAACAGCTTACAGCATGGAAGCGAACCTTTACAACCCTTTATGAATCACATTCTAATGTTACTTAAGCTTAATGCAAAAGGTAAACATGTGCTTTTGAGTTTATATCTATCTTATTTTCATGTGATGGTCTTGCTACATTCAAGTTTGTTATTAGCACTTTTTTTAAGAAATTTTAAACCAGGAGACTAGGAGATAACTAGTATAATTGTAAAACATTTATCTAGATACATATTATGCAGCTTATTTGCTCAATTTTATTCTTCTTCTTGATGTAAACAGATAAACAAACAACAGAAAGAGCTTATGATGTTCCTAACAACAAATGGAGAAAGTATAAACGTCCAGCTGCATTTGATTCAAGACAGATTGTGCTTCTGTTCTCAATACTGTAAGCACTGAATCTGATAGACCATTACCAAATACTTTTTCTATTGCATGTATTACAATGTCTTGAATGCTGTCACTGAGTATTGAACTCACAAATACAAAGCCTCTGTTTAATCTACCCGAACCAAATAGTTAGAAACTGCAACATGGGGCTGAACGTTAATCAGAAAACATGTACTGCTCAACTGTGCACTCTGGTAAACTAACAGTTCAGATCAAATCACTACTGCTAACTAAGGCTGCTATATCTAATAGAATTGATCTGAGTTAGCTTTGTTAGTTTGTTTCTAATAGAAGCAATACAGAGTACATTGACAAGGCATTGATGAACTACTCGTGAACTCATGATATACCCTGAGTCAACTCTGAATAATGAAAATAAAATGAAGTTTCATACGCTTTAGTAAGCATTTAGTTCGAAATGATCCCTTTGATGAAGAGATATCGTACATAATCGTAATTTTAATTTTCTTGACAATGCAGCTATCTGGTGAATAGTGAATTAAGTACTATTGAACATGTGAAGTTGTCACATGATTTATCTTGGACCCTGGAAATCTGTTTGCCATTATTTGTATCCATTATTGAATTGTCTTTTATGTTTCCAGGTCAAGTATGGGATCTATTGTTCTGATATATTTGACATTGAGAGCTCGTCATGCTGGAGAAGGCTTGGTCCTTACCTAACTGATTTGCCAATTTTGTATCTTGGATCGAGCAGTTTCGCGCAGTTTCGCATATCAGTTGCAAAGTGCCCAGGAGGGATTGTTAAACCTTTTTGTCCATGTTAGCATAGATATTTTTTTTTTTTTTTTGTAGATAGAGTTCTGCTTATGGGAGCACTGTTGGTCAAAATGTTGATTTTGCTTCAAGAATGTTAACCCATCATGCAGGCCAATGGCCTTGACAGAGCTATCACCTGCTGTACCTTGTTTTCTCATTTTCTTCTTCTTTAAATAAATAACAACAGCAACAATAATAATAAGGAAAAATAGACAAATCTTAATGTTTTGCCTTATTGCGTTTTTTCTGTTAATTTTCAGATTTTATTAGCACCATAATCGTATTAGGATATATTAGTTAAGATTTTATTCTATCCTTTTATCATTATGTATATCTTCCACGATTGATTGCGTATATCCTCTAGTGCCTTGGAGCCTTAGGCCTCGTTTGGTTGAACGTGGGAAGTGCAATTCCCAGGAATTTAATTCACGTGAATTTAATTCCCGTCAATTGTACTTCCGGTTAATTGAAAAAAGATGTTTGGTTAGTTTTTAAGTGATAGGAATTTCAAATGGTGGAAGTGGTGATTTTGTACACAAAATGGTGGAAGTTCAACTTACCTAGTCCACCCTAGGTAAGTTAAATTCCCCCATTTCATAGGAATTGGAATTCCTGGGAATTCAAGTTCCTGGGATTTTGAAAGAAAAAAAATTATAACCAAACACATGTATTTATCCTACTTCCTGGGTTTTTTCACTTCCTGGGTTTTTCAATTGTTAACCAAACGAACTCTAAGAAATATGTGTATAAATTCATTCATCGTATAAGGAAAAGATCAAGAAACACAATTCACAAAACCGTAGTGGTTATTTACATGGTATCAACCTATTTCCGATCCTCCTAAACACATCTCGCCGCCGATCATGTCTACTGATAGCAACTCACCCGCCAACAATCCCTCCACCGTTGTTGACACCAATGCCAACTCCAAAAGCACTGACAACATTCTCCTTGCTGCTGCCGGGACGGGCCCTCTTCATGCCATTCAATTCCCAAACCTCAATGTTCGCCTTGATCGCTCCAATTACACCATTTGGCGACATACTATCAAATCTGCCCTAGAGGCTTTCGACCTCGAGTCCTTCTTACACAAAGCCAATGCCCCTGCCACCACCCTTGAAGCCCCTTCTGGTTCGACTGACCCACCCTGGCCTAACCCCGCCTTTGCCGACTGGAAGAAGAAGGATCGTCTTGTCCTTCTTTGGATTCGATCCACCCTCACCACTCCGCTATTAGCCCATGTTGCCCATGCTCAGTCCACTCATGAAGTCTGGGCAATCCTCGAGTGCATGTTCTTTGCTCAAACCCGAGCCCGTCAGATGCATCTCAAGCAACAGATGCAGAACTTAAATAAGGGTTCGATCAGTATTCTTGACTATGTCGAGAAAAAGTGTTCCTTTTCCGATGCCTTTGTTGAATGCTCCTACATCGTCTCCGACGCCGACTTTGTCGAGTGCATCCTCAATGGTCTTGATGCCTCTTACTCGACTTTTCTCACATCTTACAATATGCAGAGGGATCCTATTTCCTCTTACGAGTTACTTGGTCTCCTTCTTCGTGAGGAGGAGCACATCACATCGTCTCTCGCTCCCACCACAGATTCGTCCCTCTCTGGCAATGTCGCTAGCTGAGGAGGGCACTCTTCCTAATCTGCTGAGCGTACAGATCAGTCCTCCATCGATCCTTCTCGGTCGCGCCCTCAATGTCAGATTTGCACCAGGACCGGCCCATGAGGCGATCAATTGCTGGCAACGCCTCAACACCGGCGACTTCTCTCCCACCAACACCACCAGCAGCCGTCGCGGTGGTCGCGGAGGCTCTCGGCGCGACGACTGTAGATCCAGCAGTGGTCGCGGCTTCTCTCAGCAACCCGGAGAGCACTCGTTTCATCAATCTTCTTCACCGGCTCAGCATCCCGCCTACATGGTTGGGGCTCCCCCGTCCACTCTTGTCGATCCCAATTGCTATTTTCACTCCGGAGCAACCAACCACGTGACGTCAGATTTCGGCAATGAAGGTTTGCAGGTGGGCAATGGTATGTCCCTTCCTATTACTTATTTGGGTTCTTTATCCTTTCCTGCTCATCCCAAACCGATTCGTTTACCTAAAATCTTATTTGTTCCTCAAATTCGGAAGAGTCTCTTAAGTGTCTCTCAATTAACCAAAGACAACCATGTCCACATTTTATTTTACCCTTCTGTTTGCTTCGTGAAGGACATGCAGGGATGCACCCTCCTCAAATGAATCGTTGAGTACGAGCTTTACGACCTTCAACCACCTGACCCATCTCGGACGCCCCACAAAGTTTTCCTTAGAGAAAAGACCAGTCTTCAAACATGGCATGCACGTCTTGGTTATCCGCATGAGTCTATTTTCAAGCATTTAGTTTCTAGATTTAAATTGCCAATTTATTTAAATAATCTCAAAACAGTTTGTGAGTCTTGTCAACTTGGGAAGAGTCATCGAATCCCTCTCAATAGTCCTCATGAGTTCAGTCAGTCTCCATTGATCTCGTCTATTCTGACGTTTGGGGCCCTGCCCCCAATGTATCTTTTAATGGCAATTCATATTTCTTAATTTTTGTGGATGATCATACCAAATTTGTCTGGATACACTTTCTGACTCATAACTCACATGTCCATCATGTTCAGTTGTTTCATAAGATGGTTAAGACTCAGTTCTCTACCAAAATCAAACAATTTAAGTCAGACTAGGGAGGCAAATATCGCAATGTCTCCTCCTTCCTTTAGTCTCAGGGTGTTATTCACGGAGTCTCTTGGCCTCACACCCACTCACAAAATGGGGTTGTTGAGTGTCGTCACAGAACTATCGTTGAAAAGGGTCTTGCCATGCTTTCGCACGCCAAGCTACCTCAAGGCTTTGGGGAGCATGCCTTTCACACGTCAGTCTATCTCCACAACAGGACACTCACTCCTGTGTTGCATTACAAATCTTCGTTTGAGTCTTTATGGTAAAGTCCCTGACTATAAATTCCTTAAGACTTTTGGTTGCCTTTTCTATCCATTTTTGCGTCATTACACCTCCAACATATTAGAAAAAATTTTTCATCCCCTTGCATCTTCATTGGATACAGTTCCAAACATAAAAGGTACTGTCACTCGGCCAGAGATCTCTTATGCCGTCAATAGGGTATGTCAATTCATGCACTCTCCCACTGAAGTTCATTGGTCTGCTGTCAAGCGAATCCTCGGGTACTTGAAAGGAACCCTATCTTCCGGCCTTATCTTCCGTCCACTTGCTCACAACCGTCTTGTGGCCTATTTTGACGTCGGTTGGGCCTCTGATGGCGATGACCGTCGCTCTCAACATGGTTTTTCCATTTATTACGGTGGAAATCTCATCAACTGGGCGTCTAAGAAGCAAAATGTTGTTGTTAAGTCTAGCACTGAAGCCGAATACACGGACATTGCCTTCGCTACCACTAAACTCATTTGGATACAACAATAACTCCTTGAGTTACGATCACCTGTTTTTCGGCCTCCCATCATCCTTTGTGACAACTTGAGTGCTACCTATATGTCAGCCAATCCTGTCTTTCATCAGCGGTTCAAGCACATCAAAATTGATTATTATTTTGCCCGTGAGCAAGTTGAGGATGGCTTGTTGATTGTCCGTCATGTTCGGGGTCAAGATCAAATCGCAAACATCTTCACAAAAGTTGTCGGTACGGCAAGATTCCTCTCCCCGCGTTCCAAGTTGCATGTCTGTGATCCTCCATGAGGTTGCGGGGGGAATTAGGATATATTAGTTAAGATTTTATTCTATCATTTTGTGATTATGTATATCTTCCACGGTTGATTGTGTATATCCTCTAGGGCCTTGGAGCATAAGGAATATGTGTATAAATTCATTCATCGTATAATGAAAAGATCAAGAAACACAATTCACAAAACCGTAGTGATTATTTACATATGTTTAAATATTCTTCATATCATATTTTGCAAACCTTAGTCCTATTATAACTTATAAAAAGACTTCATGATTTTTGTGTCTATACATAATTTCACGGTGGAGATGTAGAACGCTTTTGTAAGCATATGGGAGATAAGCACAATATTGGTTATTGAGCGTATTTATGAGATTTTTGGCTTTTTAATTGTTTTTATTTATTTATTTCAATGGTCGGTATTATACGATGATAACGTAACATCTTGATTGTCCATTAATTCAAAATGTTAATATTTTATGAGTTGAGGTTGCATATCCGATGTTAGCCATGTTTTTGATATGTTCACTTGGGAACAAGTAAAACTTTGTATGGGGTATTTTGATGATATGTAAAATTACATTATTTTAGGGTCCAGTTTTATTTAGGTATTGAGTCGTTATTTAGTTAGTTAAAGATAAAATGTATCAAATTACATGTTTTGTTGATATAAAGATAAAATGTATCAAACAGGAATATATGAAGAAAATAAAGAAATCAAGTTCAAAGGTTCATAAGGAAACAAAGACGATCAAAATCAAAGAAAAACACCGCCGCAAAAAAAAAAAAAAACTCTCTTCGGAGAGCTTCCTTAAAACACACCGCCGCCACCACTTTACTTCATCTCCGGCTAAACTCCTAATCGCCGTTTAATGCAACGAATGGAACGATCTCTCTAGAGACAAAGAAAACTCTTCCTTCGGGGAGCCCAAAATCTCATTTGGGAGTCTTAATCTAACCCCAAATTGAGTACAAATTCATCAAATCTTTCACAAATCAAGCATGTCTGCTGAATTTAAATCGCAAATCCGGTGTTGTGTTCCCGGGAGGTGGTTGATGGTGCTGGGTTTTTGACAGCGGAGTCGTGGTAACCTGTTCATCGCTTTCTTCCATGTGGCTCGCTCCGTTTGTCGTTCGCCCCCAACCCTGCCCAATTTATTCCTTTTTGGTCTTACCCCCGGACGGTGGTGGCTTGTTTGACGTCGATTGGCACCGAATCGTCTCCCTCTTCCGCATCTGCTCCGGACTTAGCCCATCCTTTATTCCCGATTTGGCCTGTCCCTTTAGGCTTCTCTCTTCGTCTTTGGCCTGGTTTGCTCCCCATGTCCAGTTTTGAGCGGGTTTAGCTCTTGTATCTTCCTTCCTCTTTCGTTCTTTCTTACCTTGGCTACTTATCGGTGGTCCTGGTGGTGCAAGGTCGGCTCTTAGTTCCTCGTGGTTCCCCATCGCTGGTTGGGGCTCCCGTTTTCATGGATGGGCGGTGGCGTCCTTTGTTCTTTTGACCCCGTTCCTGAATCCGCAATGCCTAGTTGTGGTCCTCCTCCCCGGGTCCTCCCCCTGCTCGTGAGGCCTCCCCTTACTGGCCGTCATCTCTCCACTTCCCTCTTTGCTTCAATGGAGGCCTACTCCCATTGGTACAAGTTCTGTTGGGCCTGTTTCTAGCATTCAGGCCCTTCCCTGGTCCTTCGGGCCCAAGTATGGTCTTTCGGGTCTTTATTCTTGGTTCCTCGGGCCAAGAAATCTCGTTCCTTTGGGCCCAAGCCATTAAATTAACCTTAACAATCATGAAATATAAACGTATAATTAATTTTTATTCGTTTATTTTGTGTATGTGTGTATAATTAATGCATTGCTTATAAAACACCTCTCAAAAAGTTTGGATTAAATCTCATTTGGGCTTGATTGGTCCGTTGTGATCGATCTTTCGCGGATTGCTTTGCTCGGGTGGTGTACGTCTTTACTTTGGTGCGACTTGGGGTTCTTCTTCTATGTTGGGGTTCTTGCAGTCAGAGTAGGGTCTGGTTGGGATCGAGGTGGTTTGTACGGGGCGACTCCGTGATCGGGAAGGAGCTTCCTAGAGGTTCGTCTTCACTACCCACAGGGATTTCTGACGTATCGCCGGCCAACAGTTCTGTTTTAGGGCGGTTGACGAAGGGAAAACCTGTCGTTGATCCGTCAAAGTAAACTCAAACCTATAACTAGTAAAGCAATAAGTACGAAGTCGATCCACAGGGAGATTTGTTGCTCAAATGTGATTTCAATGCCAATTAAGCAACCAAAAAGGGGGGGTTTTGTGAGTGTAAAAGATCCGCCTTTTATCAAAGCGGATTGATGAAAGAAGAGTAAATGAAATCTGATTCAGACAATTGTGAGAAGCAGTTCTACCTACAATTTTGCACTTTATTTGGTTGAAACAATCCTTGTAACTTCTTCTCGTCCTATTAAGTTTCCTATGAATGCCCTTGTCCCGACCTAATATAGTTAATAGTCCAATCAGTCCTAGAAACTCTTATCAATCGAACAGTCCCTAAAGAAGGATTGAACCCAATTGATAGCTTTAAGTTCAGAGATTAACCATGGTATTTGCAGTCCCTAAAGAGGGATTTAACAACACATTCAACTTCCTACTTATCCAATTAGTTCAATCAGCCCTAAAGGGACAAGTTTTCTACTTGGGTTAAGGTTCGCAACGGAGTCTATAAAACCCTAGCAATTGAATTGATATAACTAGTTGACCAAACAAGATAGAACAAAACAATAAACAATCAGTCATAAAGAAGTTGAAGCATTCAAATATAGGAAACAAGGAAAGAGAATTAGAAACTCACAATCAATCCAAATAAAGCTTCAAACTGTAGGCAGAACAGATGAGTTTAGTTCCTTTTGGAAAACATCGTGCAATCTCTATTTGTCTGATAGAACGTGGAATAGAATAGAAGTGATTGAAAACTAACAACATTCGGCCTTTAAAAAGTCTAAGTCGGCCACAAAACTAAACAACACAACTAGGGTTTAATTAAATGAAACGACGCGGCGCCGACGACCACAAATTCGCGCAAAATCCGAATTTTTCCAAAATAATCACGAGATGCAATTTAACCACAATTTATTACCTAAATGCAACCTAACTAGCCTAAAAATGTATATAATGCCTATCTAAGATATGCATTATCAAATTCCCCCACACTTAACATTTGCTTGTCCTCAAGCAATGATAGAATGAACATGAATCAATGCATCCCATAGGAAATCCCTTTGAGTCTCAACCTCATCAAAAAGCAACATTATAGCAGGTGCCAACATAAACCAGGCAAACAAACGTCATAGCATATATTTAAGAGATCAAAGCTTAGAAGAAGAAATCCTCCAACCTCACCATAAATATGTGTTTCACTTATGCTCTCATGTGTTTAAGCTCTAAGGTACAACTCTCAACTCAAACCAACATGCACTAAGTTTATAGACATTGTCCACCATATCACCAAATCTCCGCCGAAATGCCATTACTTGCGGGATACAATAAAGAAAACTAAATAAAATGTGACTCTTTTTTTTTCTTTTGCTTCTTTTTTCCCCTTTTTTCTATCTATTTTCTTATCTTGGTGCTTTCCTTACGCGAGGCGCAAACATGTGTGTCGTGAATGACCCCGGTCTATCAACACCTCAACCTACAAATATGAAGTCCACTTGAACATCTTTTGACGCAAGTTGCAAACATGAGTGTCATGAATGAACCTGGTTACTCAATGATCAAGCATTCTTTCCTAGTGGATAGTTTTCAACACTGTTTTGCGCGAATCATACCCATGGGTGTCATGCGTAGACCCGGTTACTACGTGCATCAACCATTGCTACCTTATTTCACTAAATATGCACAAATTCAAACAAAAGACTCAAACTATAAAAGAAACTCCGCAAGCAACAAACATGTGAGTCAGTCTTGAAAAATAGATATTGCAGTCAATGCCAAGATGTAGCAACACAAGGAGAGTAATTCACACAATTGAGCAAAAGAATTATAAATGATTCCAAATAAGGCTAAACATTCTCACAAGGGTCATGTTCCTAGGATTTCAATCATACTTTAGCTCAATCATACATGCTCAATTATATTTGCTAGCTTATGCTTCACAAAAACAAATACAAACAAGGCCAAAACATTCAGAACTCCATGGGATTTATATGATCATGCTAAAATTTAAATTAGAGTACAAACTAAGCCAGATGGGTATTTGAATAACACATATGGATGAAATGCATGATTGTTTTTTTTTTTTTTCGAATTTATTTATTTATTTATATTTTTTTTAATTACAAAAATAGACAAAAAATTAAAAATTTAATAAACAAATTTTAATAGACCACTCACTAGGGAGGAGGCTGGTAGGGTGGTATGTGCGGGTGCTGCTGGCGAAGGTAATAAGTTTGCTCCCTCCGCATCTCCTCAATATTGTAGGACATCTCGCGGACATTGCGATCAACGTCGCCGAGTGTAAACTCGAAGGAGTCCTGGCGCAAAGACATATGATGCATCTGTGTGAACGATTGGTCTCGCCAGGCATGATTATCAGCAGAAGAGCTAGGCCCCGCAAATGAGCCATCAGCATACTGGGCCCACCCATGTGAAAATCAGCCTGCTCAAGGGCATCCTCCTGCTCCTCCTCCCCAACATCCTCATCATCCTCATCGGCCAAAAGGTAGAGGGAAGCATCGGACATGCCATAAGGCAAGACCCTACGTAGCCTCAATTTGTGGGCTCCCCCAGATCTTGACTTCCAGATAAAGCCCGTCGCCTCAGTGCCCTATGTTGTAAGGAGGAAATCGAGTTTAAAATATAAAATATAAATCAAACCAGATTTTGCCCACGCAAATAATTACAAGACCTCTTCCTGATGCAGCAGTGGGAAGTCAGGATCGATCCACGAGGAAGCGTGTCAGTGGATCCTAGGCAGGGAAGAAATCTCACCAATGTCGACAACAGGAGTCCTAGATCTCGAGTACATTTACTCGACAGAAGATGGGACAGTCGAACACAGCAACATCAACTCCCGGCGATGTTGGTCGATCTCGACAAAGGGTTACTCGAGATCGAGTAGGGTTGCCGACGTCGAGAAGTTCCTGGTCGATCTCCTGCACACAAAAGCTACGGCGATGCTGGATCGAAGATCAGTAACTCGATATCGAGTAGTGCAATTCGAGATCGAGGAACGACAGAAAACTTAAAACGAAACGAAAGAAAATAAAGACAAGTGCTTTGGGATTTCGAACTAAACTGTATGAAAAAGACTTCCAAGATTGGGGTTTGCAACAACGATAACCAAGCATGCATAGGGTAGAATAAAACAGATAATCATGTGAATTGCATCAAAGGACCCCAAACCCTAAACCCTAAACCCTAAACCCTAAACCCTAAACCTTAAACCCGCTTTCGCCTTTTCCAACAATTAGACAACTCTTTCAAGAAACCCTAATTGTCTCTACTGATTTTATGTTTATAATCCAAGTTGTTAGCATGGACCTCCATTAGATGGGTAATAAACACATAACAAGTAGCAGATGCTCAAAACATGATAAAAGTCGGATATTTACCTCAAACGCGCATGGCTATCGTCGGGCTCGCCCCAACCCTAGAAGTGGGTGGACTACTCGCGCTTCATCGCAACCTCGGACATTGATGTATCAAAAGAAACTAATTGCATTAAATCAAACAGAGCTTACAACCAAAGGAAGCCAATTCCGCTCTCGCTTCACCAACTCCTCTTGGCCACTCACTCTCTCTCTCTCTCTCTCTCTCTCTCTCTCTCTCTCTCTACTACTTCTCCTACTGAAATTTTAATGATTAGAAATCAGCCCCATGGGCTTTATTTATAGGCTTCTAAACCATACTATTCAAGGATAGAAATATCTATCTATATCTAAAATTATATCTAAAAGCTTAATAGATAAATAAATGCAACAACATAATTAAATATAAAAAAGGGAATTATATCTAAAGTCTTCAAGTGGATAAATCTTCTCCTTCATGATGTAACTTGATAGAATCGGATAGAACTCGGCAATCTTCGGCTCCAAGGATTCCCAATCCGAGTAGGACAGCTCACAACGCGTTACGCGACTTCTGGAAGGTTCCTCCATCTCGAGGAAGTTTCCTCGATCTCGAGTAGAAGTGACGTCGACTTTAGTGGCTCGGCGTCTCGGGTTGCTGGTCCTCAACAGGGCTCGGATATGGCTCCTAGGGTGTCCTCGATCTTGAGGAATTCTTCTCGATCTCGAGTTGGGTGGCTCATCGACTAGGCCTTCTGGTGTTGTCGAGCAACTCTTCTCGACATGCTCGGACATGGGCTCTCGGCCCCTTCGTCGACATCGAGAAATGTACTCGATATAGAGTTGTGGTGTCCGGGTGCCTAGCCAGGTCGGGTAGCTCTTCCTCGGCATCCTCGGGTTGACTCTCCTCGACTCTGGGCACGGTCTTCGCTCTTGTCGATCTCGAGTTGGTTACTCGATCTCGAGTAAGGTGCTGGAGTCAACTTGGCTCGTCTTCAGCTGTTCGACATGTGCTCCTCGATCTGTGCAGGTGCCTAGACATGGGTTGTCGAGATCGACTAACATTTTCGATACCGAGTAGATTTGGGCCTCCGTCCTTGCTACTTGGTTTTCTCCCGAAATGGTTCCATATTCTGCAATATTAAACAAAAACTTATGTAGATCTCCATTTCTGACAAATAAGCATATACTACATAAATTCGACATATTCCCAACCCGAAGTATGCAAAATGTATAGAATATGGAACAAAAATATGCATAAAAACATGGCTACTTTAGAGACATCAAATCACCCCATACTTAGACTTGCTTGTCCTCAAGCAATAACCAAACAATAACCAAGACCTACAACACATCCTTCAAGTCTTCGCCCTTGTCAAAAGCAACATCTAAAGTAAAACAAGTGAATTAAACGCCATCACACATATATGATCGATCCATAGGCATAGGCAATATGAATCCAACCTCACAGGGATAATGTGTTTACCCTCAACTCTCAATGTGTTTAGGCTATGTAGATCATCTCTCAACTCGATTCCATATACAATCTTATAAACATTACAATTTAAATATGAATCCGCTTCGCAACCAATTATGCAAATGTAACAAGAATTATTAGGAGGACTTTGCTCAATAGAAGTCTTCAAAGAAGATTCCATTCGGCGGGGTTGTAATGGGGCTTGGTAAGAAATAAAGGGTATGGAATTATTTGGTCATGTGGTGCTTAATAAAATTCGGGAATCAAGATTCCTAAATCTCCAAGATAACCAAACCATAACTATCAATCATATGCATCAACCAAACTCTCCAATTTATCTCAATGAAGTATACCTTTCAAACATTCTCAACCTCTCCAAAGTATGTATCTTGCGAATAATGAAAGAAATAAGGTAAATTTGGCTCATGCACTTTATTCTCAATTGCAAACTATTTTTTTTTTCTTTTGCTTTTCTCTTTTTTCGATTTTTTTTTATAAAATAAAAACTAATGGTGCATTTATAGGGTGAGCCAAAAATACCTTTACATAATATGCATAGCAAGATAAAACCAACCCATATTTCAATAGATTCAACAATCCTTCCTACTTAAAATGAAACATAAGCTCATTCATTCCACAAATCATTATTTCAACCAACTCTAAGTTTTAATTCCCAAATGGGGGTCAGGCTCAATTTAGCTAAGGATAATTTTGTGGAGTTCACAATAAAAGTCTCAGGCTAATGTTCTGGCTTCAAGCAGGGATAATGAAGGGTAGGTAAAGAGAGGATAAAATTGGCTTAAAAGGTGCCTCCATCATTTAATTCTCATTCACATCATCATATAAATGCATTGGTTTTGAATAACTATTACAACATTTAGAGATGCATAGGAAGAGTAAATACACTCAAGAAAGCAGAGGGATTTTTAATGTTCTCCCTATAAGGCCAAAATTCTCACTAGGACGATTTTTGTTGGATTTTAACCTTTAGCTTAGGATCATATGTGCTCAATTTCATCACAAGTTCACAATCCAAATAAAAACAATTTCGAGGACTTAGGCTAAACCTTCCAAACATGCCATAGGATTTACATGATCAAGCCAATCATTATTTATCATCATAGGACATCTAAGTTAGGGTATAAAAAATAATGCAAAAATTTAAACATGCATATTTTTTTCTTTTTTCGACATTTTCCATTTTTTTTTATTTTTTCTATGCAACTAAAAACAAGACTAAAGTATGACAAAGGACTAAAATGCATAAAATTTAAATATGAATGCATAACATAAAAATTAAAATTTCACCATGTAAAACCAAAAGCAAGACTAAAACATATAATAATGATAATGAGCTATTCCCCCACCCCATACTTAAAATATAAAGTGTCCCCACTGTATAAAAATCAAATAAAAACAAGAGTAAAGGAAGGAACTCACAGAATAACACATCGAGGAGGGCAGAACAGGCATGTCGAGTAAAGGGTCTTAGTCGATCTCGAGTAGTGAACTCGATCTCGAGTAGTGAACTCGATCTCGAGTAGTGAACTCGATCTCGAGTAGTGAACTTCTGCGTCCAGTGGATTTCTGAAGTCGATGAGCTTCTGGGCTTTGTCGATATCGAGTTCGCCTACTCGATATCGAGGAGTTTCTGGGCTGCTCCTCTTCGTCGTTGTCGACTTGGCCTTCGTCGATTCTGACTGTTTTTCAGGGACTTCTTATTCCACTTTTCGCGATCCTTTTATGCTTGCCGACCTAAAAGTGTTAGATTGCACACAAAAACAAGACTTTCCACATGAAGTATTCTAAACCAAAAAATAACCAAAACCAAAAACCAAAAAGTTTAAAAGTCCCAAAATTCATAACGTCTTATATACATGCTCTAGATTTTAGAGTCGCTAGGCCGACTTCTACGGTTGCACTCAAGGACCATTAGTGTGGGGCCTGCTCATGCTTGGCCCTTCTCTTGGGTCATCTAGGTCCTGATTGTAGTATGCAAGCTCAGCTGAGAGGTGGTTGCTTGCATAATCTTCCTTCTCTTTCTTCTTCTTCCTTCCAGCTCTTAATTTCCGCAGATTTTCTCACCACGGGGCCTTACCTCCCTTTAAATTATTGATAAATTTCTTAATGGACTGAGGAGGAGTAGGATTCATACCTGAACTTACCTATTCGGACCCAAAACAAAAATCTTTGGGCTTGGGGTTAGCCGATGTCGAGTACGGCTGGTCGACATCGAGTACAGGGACCCCATACTTAAGACCAAGCCTTTGTTGTAAGGAGGAAATCGAGTTTAAAATATAAAATATAAATCAAACCAGATTTTGCCCACGCAAATAATTACAAGACCTCTTCCTGATGCAGCAGTGGGAAGTCAGGATCGATCCACGAGGAAGCGTGTCAGCGGATCCTAGGCAGCGGAGAAATCTCACCAAAGTCGACAACAGGGGTCCTAGATCTCGAGTACATTTACTCGACAGAAGATCGGACAGTTGAACACAGCAACAGCAACTCCCGGCGATGTTGGTCAATCTCGACAAAGGGTTACTCGAGATCGAGTAGGGTTGCCGACGTCGAGAAGTTCCTGGTCGATCACCTGCACACAAAAGCTACGACGATGCTGGATCGAAGATCAGTAACTCGATATCGAGTAGTGCAATTCGAGATCGAGGAAGGACAAAAAACTTAAAACGAAACGAAAGAAAATAAAGACAAGTGCTTTGGGATTTCGAACTAAACTGTATGAAAAAGACTTACAAGATTGGGGTTTGCAACAACGATAACCAAGCATGCATAGGGCAGAATAAAACAGATAATCATGTGAATTGCATCAATGGACCCTAAACCCTAAACCCTAAACCCTAAACCCTAAACCCTAAACCCTAAACCCGCTTTCGCCTTTTCCAACAATTAGACAACTCTTTCAAGGGCTCGGATATGGCTCCTAGGGTGTCCTCGATCTCGAGGAATTCTTCTCGATCTCGAGTTGGGTGGCTCATCGACTAGGCCTTCTGGTGTTCTCAAGCAACTCTTCTCGACATGCTCGGACATGGGCTCTCGGCCCCTTCGTCGACATCGAGGAATGTACTCGATCTAGATTTGTGGTGTCCGGGTGCCTAGCCAGGTCGGGTAGCTCTTCCTCGGCATCCTCGGGTGGACTCTCCTCGACTATGGGCATGGTCTTCGCTCTTGTCGATCTCGAGTTGGTTACTCGATCTCGAGTTAGGTGCTGGAGTCAACTTGGCTCATCTTCAGCTCTTCGACATGTGCTCCTCGATCAGTGCAGGTGCCTAGACATGGGTTGTCGAGATCGACTAACATTGTCGATATCGAGTAGATTTGGGCCTTCGTCCTTGCTTCTTGGTTTTCTCCCGAAATGGTTCCATATTCTGCAATATTAAATAGAAACTTATGTAGATCTCCATTTCTGACAAATAAGCATATACTACATAAATTCGACATATTCCCAACCCGAAATATGCAAAATGTATAGAATATGGAACGAAAATATGCATAAAGACATGGCTACTTTAGAGACATCACCCTCAAGTAAATAGGCCATCCCCAGCTACTCCTTTGTGTAAGTGTACCCTCCAGACATAGGGACACCGCTTTGTGTAGGATCAATGAAGTGGCGGGTGATGAGACTGATCATGCCTCCCAGGCCAATTCTACTTTTCTTCTTCCCCTGAATCCGCATACAGCTATCCACAAATATCTCAACCCAGTCTGGAGTAACATAGGACTGGGGAGCAAGGCTCCATAACCATGGTAAGTCGCCGGCGGGAACCTTGTTCACATCACCTTGGCCGCTGAAAGCCATTGCCAGGACCTTGTGAACTAATCTAAAGCATGGATGGACGAACTTGTAGTTGTACTCTCCTCGATGTCCATCAAAAGCGGAGCCCGTCGTCGCAAACCAAAAATCATGAATCTACTGATCCGACACAAGGTTAGCCCAATCATGGGTGGGCTCCTGAGTAATACCAAAGACCTCCCGCAACTAGGCAAAAGTACAAGAGTGGACCTGGTCCAACAGATGGAACCGAATCCGATAATCATCAACAAGCTCCAGTGTAACTATGAACTCCCAAGCCAACTCAGCATAAGTGGGGGCACTACAATCTATGAATGAACCCAAGCCCCCATGAGTGAGCATCCCTCGAGTGACCCCTAGCATCCCCAACCTCTTTAATGTTGGAATGTCAAAGAATTTTGTTTGCACGAACCTCTTCGCATCAAAATTCTCATAAACCTTCCTTTGCTCTCTAGATAAGGATCTCAATTAACGTAAAATTTTCACGAAATTTCAGCAGCAATTTATCAACCAAAGTAGATCCAAACCCAACCACAAAACTTAAATCCACCACAAGCAAATCCACAAAATCAAATCCTTCAATCAACCATCCAATACAAATCCTCCAAATAAAAGGCTCAAGAACACAAATTACCTCCCCTCAATCAAGCAACCACACACTAACACAATGATAATCAAGAAACCAAAACACCACACAACTTCCAAAAACAACCCAGCAATGTTCGAACCTGGTGGCGGGGACGAAGCGGCGGCCGCGGCAGGTGGTTGCGGGTGCAGCAGCGGGCTCGGCGGCGGGTGTGGGCTTCAGCGCAGCAGTAGTCACAAACCTCCTCGAATCGCGAATGTCGGACCGAAGGTGGCGGATCTGAAAAGAACTGGGGTCCGTGGGTGGAAAAGGCGGTTCCGTGTGAGACCAGATTCGGTGTGAGAACGGATCAGTGGGTGCCGAGGGATGTGGTGTGGGTGGTCGGTGTGAGAACAGATCCGGCGAGGGTGTGGGTCCGACGGGATGATGCTTGGGGTTGAGGGGAAAGATGGGTTGATGATGATGGTGAAGGTTGTCTATGGAGGTGTGGAAGTGTGGTAGGGAGAAAGTGATGGCAGATGATAGAGAAAGAGAGAGGTAGGGTTAGGAAGAAGAGGGTCCCGCATTTTTTTTTAAAACCAGAAAAAAAAAAAAAAGAATAAGGTCACGAATAGGTATGCGGTGGCCGCAGCATGTTGCTGCGGCCGCTGCAGTTGCACGAGGTTGCGGCGGGGTGGGTGCTGCGGCCGCGTCATTAAGTTGCGGCCGCAACATACAATGCAATAGCAGCTTCCTCCTCCGTTTGGCCCGTTCCCAATTCAAAATTCCAAACAACCAAAAGCAAACTAGCAATAAAGAAAAACTACCTAAGATGATGATGATGAAAAAGAAAGAAAACCTTACCTCGGGTTGCCTCTTGAGAAGCGCCTTTGTTTCAAGTCAGTGGCTCGACGTAATGGCCCTTGAGTGGCTTAATTGGTTGGTTCAGCAAGCACCAACTCCTCTTCTTCCTTCAGCGAGATGTTCTCAAAGTATGGCTTAACTTTATGACCGTTGACCTTAAAGAGCTCATGAGACTTAGGGTCGTAGAGTTCGATTGCTTCATGAGGAAATACCCTTGAGATAGTGTAGGGTCCTTCCCACTTTGATCGAAGCTTTCTAGGGAAGGGTTTCGTGCGTGATTGATATAGGAGAACCTTGTCTCCTATCGTTAGTTCCTTCCGCATGATATATTTGTCATGCCAAGCCCTAGTCTTCTCCTTATAGATTAGTGCATTATCGTAGGCATCCAAGCGCAATTCATCTAGCTCTTGCAATTCAAGCTTCCTGAACTCACCTACTTCATTCATCCTCGTATTGCAATTCTTTACAGCCCAGTATGCCTTATACTGAAGTTCCACAGGAAGATGACAAGTCTTTCCAAAAACAATTCGATAAGGGGACATACCAATGGGAGTCTTATAGGCCGTCTGATAGGCCCACAGAGCATCATTCAGCCTTAGACTCCAATCCTTCCTATTAGGAGCCACTGTTTTCTCAAGAATGGTCTTAATCTCCTGATTTGATATCTTCGCTTGACCATTGGTCTGAGGAAGATAAGTAGTGGACACTCTCTATGTGACATGGTATTTCTTTAACAGATAAGTGATAGTCCTGTTATAGAAATGTGTCCCTCTATCGCTAATTAGAGCCTTAGGCACCCCAAATCTTGCGAAAATTGTGTCTTTTAGGAAATCTGCAACAACTTTGGAATCATCAATTTTGGTGGCCTTTGCCTCCACCCACTTGGAGTTATAGTCCAACACAAGCAAAATATAGATATTCTCAAAAGAACTAGGAAAGGGACCCATAAAGTCAATACCCCAAACATAAAAAATTTCACAGAATATGGTCTTAGTTTGTGGCATTTTATTTCGAGTAGATATGTTCCAAATCCTTTGACACTTATCATAGGATCTACAGAAAGAACTAGCATATCTAAACAAGTGAGGCCAAAAGAAACATGCTTCTATAATTTTCGTAGCAGTCTTTTGAGGACCAAAGTGGCCTCCACATTCATGAGCGTGCCAAAAACTAAGGACAGGTTGTACCTCATTGTCTGGAAAACACCTCCTAATTACCTGATCAACACAATGTTTCCAAGGGTAGGGGTCATCCCAAACATAGAAGCGAGAGTTGTGTCGAATCTTGTCCTTTTGAGCTTTGGTGAAATTGGGTGGAAATTCTCCCGTGACCAAAAAATTCACCATTGACGGAGGATTTTCAGTCGCCTTAAATCCTATCGAATATAACCGACTAACCTAACTAATGTAGTTTGGCAAGTACGGGTCGATCCCACAGAGAGTCAACGATTTGTATGCAAGTCAAGTGTGTCAACAAACACAAGAAACAAAGAGGGGGGATTTTGATGGTTTGAACTAACTAAATTAAGAAATAAAATTAAACAAAGGTAGCAAACTAAACAACTTGAGGAAATGAATATGAGAAAAAATAGCTTAGATAAACCAATCTCAGCAATCAGATTTGTTCATTGATCATCGAAATCGAATAGATAACTTCCTCTTGAATACTTTATTGTGGAAAGACTAGGTCTTTTGAATCCAATTCCTTATCAAATCTAGTTAACAGGACAACCAGACCACGAAAACCCTAATTATCAAACAATCCTGAAACTATCAAGATTCAATTCAACAATTGATGAAGTATAAAGGAAATCAACAAAGGCAATCGACACGTACAACCAGTTATTGCATCAATCGCAAATCAATTCTTTATACAAATCCCTAAATCAACCAGTTTCAGAGATTTATACTTTGCTACCCAAGGATATAGATAACTAAACCAGTAATTATCTATATCTAGCTATAGGTTATCATGAAAAAGCATCAGTTGATCAAACTAATGGAAATTCACGAAAACTCTAAACATTCGACGCAAAGAATTGAGAATATCGACAAAGGAGTATTAAGATAGAGAAATCTCACAATGAAATAGAAAACCCGATGCTTCGATTAATCTTCCCAAGCCAAAATGTTTAGTGGTTCATGGTTGAGAAAATCACAAAAGGTGTTCCCATTGCTCTCCCTGAATTCGTGGTTTTTCCCCCCAAAATCCAGAAAAAAAACAAAAACCTCCTAGTTCTACTGTTCAACGTTTCACCTTCTCCTAATTTATTACATAAATAATCTTAAGACAATTAGCAACCTCCTAGTTGTTCCACAGTTTCGGTTCTTCCTCCTAAACATTTAATAATTAAAAATAAAACAACCCATTTCATAAGTGAATCCAAGTACAGCTGTCACAGTCCACGTCTAACGTCTTGCACCCGCTATATAGCTCGGACTCGCCAAGGAACTCAATCGAGTTTGTCTTGCTCCACCCGAGTTTCTGTTCAACAGCCAACTTCATGTCCAGATTTCTCTATTTTCAAGGCTGAACTTGGAAAAGTCGTAAACACGAAAGTTGTAGGTCTTCCAATCCTCTTTCCAACAAGTATAAGTACGCCCCAATCCGATAACTACAGCCTTCGAACGACTTGTTTTAGTGCAGCGTCGCCAACCTGGACTGCTCCAATCCTTTACATGTTTTAGCTCATCTCCTCAGCTCTCGTGCTCTTCTATTCTTGTCCAATCTTCCAACATTGGCTCGAGCTTAGCTCCACCTTTTCACAATCACCTGAAATCATGCATAAACCTCGTAGATTCCGACTCTAATTTAAAACATAATCAAAACATGAAAACTACTCTAACTCATGCATTTCACCATGTCTAAACCCATCTAAATGATTATATTAACACTACCTAAATGTGTCTTATCAACCATATTGGCAAACCAAGGTCGAGGAGTATAGATACCCATCAACAATTCAGAAGCATAGGGACTTACCTCATGGAGAGGAGACAAAAGTGGCGATTGAGCAGCATGCGGTGACTACTAGAAATTTGTTATTTAACATCGGGTAATAGCCGATGTCTTTAAAAAAAAATCGATGTCTATGTGGGGGATGTAAAAAGTCAAAAGGTTTTCACATCGGCCAGAACCCGATGTCTTTGTATGTTATAACATCATTTATATTTTTAAATCTGATGTCTTTGTTATCCTATAACATCGATAATAAAATATTACCGATGTTATAACATACAACGACATCGGCTATTACCCGATGTTAAAAAGTTTTGACTTTTTACATCCCTCACATAGACATCGATTTTTGTTTTTCAAAGACATCGGCTATTACCCGATGTTAAATGACATATTTGCGCTTTTTATTTATTTATTATCGTAGCCTATGCGGGATTTGAACCCGCATCTTTGTATTTGAACACAATGCTCTACCATTTGAGCTAATAGGCTTTAAATTAGATAAAATGTTCTTACATAATAGCAAAAAGAGCATGTGAAACTTAAGAAAGCTAACCCATACTTAATTGATAAAGCTAACCCATACTTAATTGCATCAGTGCTCTAAAAAAAATAAAGCTAACCCATACTTAATTGCACAAACAAGCAAGTTGTGAGAAAACACCAAGGTAAAATAAAGCTAACCCATAGTCAGAGATGTACAATACTGCCAAGTGCTAAATTCCTAGACAGTTAACCACATGTCAAATAATAACCTTGCTACGTATCAGCCAAAATAACTTAATAACAGAGTAAATCCTTAAAACATTGCATATGTTTCATTATCCATGACTAGGCAAACATATTAATATATAAAGATCTATTCTCATAAGATAAATATAACAACCTATAATATTAATATATAAAGATCTTAAACTTTCTAATGTGTTAAGTACTCTAATTGAATATGTTTATAAATTCTGAGAATCAGAAGCTATGTAAATCAACCTATATATATATCGATCAGCTAGTACATCATAGTTCACTTGCACCTTAAAAACACTAAACAATGATGAATCTAGCAGGGTGGGTGGACACCAAGGAAAATATGTATATTTAAATATTTAACATAAGTTGTTATCCATTAATTCAAAACCAATAAGTAAATGGAAGTGAGAGAGATAGGCAGAAAGAAGATATAGTTATGGAATATCATCCATGATCCATCTGCGTTTCAAGTCTTTCAACTACTCAAAGACAAAAGGTATAAAAAAAAGTAGAATTCAAGTTGAGAGAGGAACAAACCTTGGCCTTGCTAATGAACATCGGAGCTAGTCCTGACCTCTCTAAGCTTGCTCTTCCCAGACTCATTATTCGCTCCAACAACACTTACACCACGGACTAAGTTAGACACTAAAATAGTGCACTTCGAATTAGTACCAATTACACCAAGAGCCTTGCTAAAAGCAACTGCTACACCGAGACCGACAAACATATTTCCCTATATAGTGAAAGAAATAGAACAAGATCAATTGCTTGAAAATTCTGCAATATTCTCCTCAAAGGTGGAAATACAGTCATGTCTAAACATAAGAGATTTCCATTCTTCTCAAAAGAAAAAGAAAGGCACAAAATTATTGAATATTTACGGATCAAAAGCACACACTTATGGAATCCTGCTGCTGCCCCTCTGATCTGTAGGAAGATCTGAGTTTGAGTAATCCCTGAAAAGAAAGAGTTATGTCACGCAGAAGTGAAAAATAGAACATTTCAATCTCAATGTATTAGTCAAGGGCAGTGCATATTATAACATGGATCGGTCATTGTTGTAGTTCCCTTGTAGCTCAATCCGATATATATTGAACGAGTTGAGATCAATCCCTTTTCTTCTCAATGATATGCTCAATAGAAAACATAGAATCAGATTTTAAGAGGCAAAACAATCACAAGTCTATCTGAATCGAGCAATTAAGCAAAAAATTACAAAGTGACAGTAAATACAATGACAGAGGAGAGGAGAAAAGAAGCTTACACTGCACAAATCGATAAAACCGACAGGAGAGGAGGAAAGAAGTTTACATCTGGTTCCTGATTTTCCGATATATGTTACATCTGGTTCCTGATTTTGTTGCTGATAGACTCTTCAATGCAGCAGTTGCAGTATCTTCACAAGATGCTTGCGTAGTGCTCCCACTGCTAGATTGTATATTAACTGCTTGAACTCTAATATCCTCAACCAACTCAAGACAAGGATCAACCTGTTAGAATGATCAATCAACCTATCAAACAATTTCTTAAATTTCCACAAACATTATGTTTTTGAGCTTCTCTATTGAGCTTTAATTTCTCTCAAAAACTACACTTTCATGAAGTCAAAACCTTCTTCATCAACCAAATAGCCCTTCGAATCTGTCCAAAATTTGTCAAAATTGCATAAATCACCATGTGCACATGAACTGCACCACACTGCCATTTATTTGGGGCCATAATAAAGCATCAAACACAATCAAGCCTAAATGAAGTCACAATGCTTGAGTTCTTGTATATAATTAATAAACATTAAAAAGGGTAAGAATCTCATAGTTTGAGGGTGGAAAAACAATTTCAAAATTCTAATGTACTGAAATGAAAATGCTTGAAAGTGTTGTTCTGGGTACTCTCTATTTTGTGAATTGTGGGTAAACAAGGTATTTGCCCGGCCTAGGCATAAAACCCCCAAAAGTTCAAGCATTCTACCACATGAAAATCACAACAGAATTTCTACTCACCCCATTGGATTGATCATAATGATAAAATGGCATGTCCCTTTCAGAAATAAACATGTAGTGTAGATGTCTAGAAGCCTAGAAAATCCAAAACCCACAGAAACCTCAAACCTTAAGGGATATCTTAAAGTGCCTTTTTATAATGAAACTTCTTAGTAATGATCTTCTTTCCTAAGAAACAAATACAACATATAGTTTATCAAGGTAGACAAATCCCAGAGATCTGATTCACAGTAATCAAACAATGTATGACATTCTGAAAATTCAGACAGTTCAGAGTAGAAACACAAAAGTGACTATGTCCATAGCAGAGATACAATGTCATGGCATTCTGTTTGATCGATTGCTTGTCAAGTATTCTGTTTCATGGTGGCGAGATGTCAAGCTTACAGAACAATGGACAAACAACAATTGTGAGAACTATCAACACTCTAAAACAAGCAATCAATCAAATTTTAAAAATATGTATTGAGGATATAATCAGTTTAATCACAAGCTAAAATGAGAAATCAAGAAATTATTTTAAAAAACATGACATATCATATCTTGTAACTAGTAGCACTATATCATTTTACCAGATGACTAGAGCACTAAATCTACATCATGCAAATCAAGTATAAGATTCGATTCTTGTTATTTAGAATATTTCATTTACCTAATCTGAATCTTCATAATCATCATGTTCATCAAAACTGATAGAGCCAGCACTAAAGCTTAAAAGAGATTCTGACTGCTGAGAGCATGCCCAGGAACCCACAAACAAGCATTCACCAAATTCAACGGGAAAATAAAAACTGAACCAAACCAATTCACACAAACAAACATTCATCAAAACTAAACCCTAAATAAAAACTGAATATCAACATCAAGTCAGCCACACTAAATCAAATCAATTCACACAAACCCTAAATCAAAAAGAAGGATGGAATAACGCTAACAGGTGGTCTGTACAAATTCGGATCTAACACCACCATCTAGTTACGAGTCCTAATAGTAAATCCGGATCTAGATCTGAATAGTTACGAATCCATTCCAGAGCCAAACAAGTCAGATCTAACAAAAATTCGAGTTCAGAATCCCAAAATTTCAACCCCTAAACCCTGGAATTGGGAAGCAGAGAGAGCACAGAGAGAGCGCCCATATAGGAAAGAGGAGAGAACGTTACCTTCGTAGAAAAGGTGGTCGACGGCGGCGATATCTAGCCTTCGAAGGTGGGATCGAGGAGGAACTCTAGGTAGACGGCGAGACGACGAGAGAGATGGGGCCAGGGATCGAGGCGGCCGCCTGAATCATCTTGGACGGTGAAGTAAGAGGTACGCGCCAGCGAGTTCGAAGTGCCCTCCTCCATGGATTGAGAGAGCGATCGAGGTGAGGGATGTGTAAGAACGACAGATCTGGGATTTGGGAGATTTGGGAATGGGAGGTCATGGGCGGGAGAAGGGAAAGGTGAAAAGGAGGCTTTCTCTTTTTGTTTTTAGAGATGAAGTATTGGGATATGGTACAAGGATTTGTTTGAGTGGGTGTTCAAATGAATTTAGATTTAGTTCCCCGCCTTCTTTTTTTTTTTTAAATACATATTTGACATCTGTTAAATAAATGAAACGATGTCTATGCTTTTATTTACATCGCAAAATTAAAAACCGATGTTAAAAAATTGTTTAACATGGCAGGTTTTTCTGACTGATGTTAATGAGCCGATGTTAAATAACAAAATTCTAGTAGTGGCGGCTGCTGCGTGGGGGTTGCGGCCGCTGCTTCAGTGGTGTGCTGCTGCCGCGGCATCCGTCGTGGTTTCCTGCAGTTGTATGAATGAAAGGTGAGTTAAAGAAAATAGTGTATCATCAGGGAACTCACAGTGAATGGGTCTTTGATCGTCCATCTTGTCCTCTCCTTGGACAAGTCTGTTGAGGTGGTCCGTCACTAAGTTCTCTGCACCTTTCTTATCTTTAATTTCGATGTCAAATTCGCTCAAGAGTAAGATCCAACGAATCAATCTAGGTTTCGCTTCTTTCTTGGTTAAGAAATAGCGAAGAGCAGCGTGGTCAGTGAAGACAATTACCTTAGCTCCTAGGAGATAGGAGTGAAATTTGTCCAATGCAAAGACCACGGCCAAAAGCTCTTTCTCAGTGGTTGAGTAGTTCCTTTGTGTTCCATTCAGAGTCATGGAGGCATAGTAGATGACATGAGAGCTCCTTCCTTTTTTTGGTCCCAAGACAGCACCCACATCATAGTCGCTAGCATCACATATAATATCAAATGGTTGAGACCATATGGGTGCCTGAATTATAGAAGCGCTAGTCAGGCCACCTTTTAGCTCATCGAAGGCTGCTCTACACCTGTCATCAAAGTCAAAAGCTATTTCCTTTTTTAGTAAATCACAAAGAGGTGCAGAAATCATAGAAAAATCCTTAATAAACCTGCGATAGAACCCTAAATGGCCTAAAAAGGAACGAATCTCGCGCACATTGGTGGGGTAAGGCAGAGACTGAATGACATCAATCTTAGCCTTGTCCACCTCAAGACCCTTGCTAGAAACTGCCTTCTCAACCATAAAATGACACTTTTCAGAATTAAGAACTAAGTTGGTATCTACACACCGCATAAGCACAAGCGACAAATGGTGCAAGCAAGTACCAAAGTCATCTCCATCCACAGTAAAGGCATCCATGAATACCTCTATGAAGTGCTCTACATACTTAGAAAATATGCTTACCATACACCGTTGGAAGGTCCCAGGTGCGTTACATAACCCAAAAGGCATTATGCGATATGCAAAAGTGCCAAAGGGGCATGTAAATGTCGTTTTCTCTTGTTCCTCCGGTGCTATGGGTACTTGAAAATATCCTGAGTAGCCATCTAAGAAGAAATAAAAAGAACGGTCGGTAAGGCGCTCAATCATTTGATCAATAAAAGGTAGGGGAAAGTGGTCTTTGCGAGTTACCGTATTCAATTTACGATAATCAATACAGACCCTCCATCCAGTTTGGACCCTGCTAGGAACCAACTCACCATTCTGATTCTCAACGACAGTAATACCACCCTTCTTAGGGATAACCTAAGTAGGAATCACCCACTTGCTATCAGATATAGGAAAGATCATACCTGCTTGAAGGAGCTTCAACACCTCATTCTTTACCACTTTCATCATCGGCGGGTTGAGTCTCCGTTGAGGTTGTCCAGATGGCTTGGCATCATCCTCCAGAAGTATTCTATGCATGCAGAGGGTAAGACTGATGTCCTTAATGTCTGCAATCATCCATCCTAACGCCTCCTTGTTCTCCTTCAAAACAGTCACCAATCGCTCCTCCTGCGCAAAAGTGAGTTTGTTAGAAATAATGACAGGCAAAGTATCATTCTCACCAAGGAATGCATATTTAAGGTGATTAGGGAGTTGTTTCAATTCAACATCAGGCACCTGGACAATGGATGGAAGAAGATTTTCAGTATGCATGGTCAGCTCGATGCGTTCTCCCCTTGGTGGCACGTAGGTGGGAGATCGATGGTCTAAAGCCAATATAGCCTCCTTCAAGTTAGATGACAAAGAATAATCTCTAGAAATTTCATCTATAGGAGCCTGTAAAGCGACTTCCATCTCATCAACACACTCCAAATCAAAGCAATCTTGTGCCATAGTATCAATAACATCCATAAAGCACAAAGAAGAATCCTTAGATGGAAATTTCATGGAATCATAGATATTATATTCAACTCTTTGACCATCAAATTCCATAGTAAGAGACCCTGAATAGACATCTATCTTGATCCTAGCAGTTTTCGAAAAAGGTTTGCCCAACAGAATAGGGCCTTCATTGTTACCAGGACCCATATCAATCACAAAGAAGTCAACAGGGAATATCAAATAGTCAACCATAACCAAGAAATCCTCAACAATCCCTTTCGGGTAGATAGTAGATCAATCAGCAAGTTGAATTACTACCCGAATATCATTCAGAGGTCCCATCCCCAAAGCATGATAAACATGAGAAGGAAAGACATTATTAGATGCTCCTAGATCTAGCATGGCTTTGTCAAATTTAGTATCACCTATCACACATGGAATTGCAAACATACCAGGATCACTACACTTCTCAGGCAAACGCTTTTGAAATACAACAGTGACATGTTTGCTTACCTTTACCTTTTGCTTACCTTTCAGCTTCTGGTTCCGCTTGATAGTTCATAGTTCCTTCAAAAATTTAGCATATCTAGGAATGCTTTTAATCAAATTAAGCAAAGGAATGTTTACCTCGCACTTACTGAATGTCTCAAAGATCTCCTTATCGTTCTCATATTTTCTTGTATCCTTTAGGGCTACCGGAAAGGGTGGAACCGGCTTTGGAGTCTCCAGAGGTAAGGAAGAAGAAGGAGAAGAAGAAGGAGGAAGAGGAGAAGAAGAAGAAGGAGGGGAAGAAGAAAACGAATTCGGCGTACCTGGCACCGAGGGTTCGGCGGGGGCAGTGGCAGCGGGTAGGGACCATATAAGACGGTCCACACCAAAAATCAACACCAAAAACACACGAGAATAAATAAATAAAATCCTCGGCAACGGCGCCAAATTTGACGAAGGAAAAACCTGTCGTTGATCCGTCAAAGTAAACTCAAACCTATAACTAGTAAAGCAATAAGTACGAGGTCGATCCACAGGGAGATTTGTTGCTCAAATGTGATTTCAGTGCCAATTAAGTAACCAAATAGGGGGGTTTTGTGAGTGTAAAAGATCCGCCTTTTATCAAAGCGGATTGATGAAAGCAAGAGTAAATGAATTTGATTCAGACAATTGTGAGAAGCAGTTCTACCTACAATTATGCACTTTATTTGGTTGAAATGATCCTTGTAACTTCTTTTCATCCTATTAAGTTTCCTATGAATACCCTTGTCCCGACCTAATATAGTTACTAGTCCAATCAGTCCTAGAAACCCTTATCAATCGAACAATCCCTAAAAAAGGATTTAACCCAATTGATAGCTTTAAGTTAAGAGAAAACCAAGGTATTTGCAGTCCCTAAAGAGGGATTTAACAACACATTCAACTTCCTACTTATCCAATTAGTTCAATCAGCCCTAAAGGGACAAGTTTTCTACTTGGGTTAAGGTTCGCAATCAGGAATCTACAAAACCCTAACAATTGAATTGATCTAACTAGTTGTCCAGACAACATAGAACAAAACAATAAACAATCAAGCACAAAGAAGTTGAAGCATTCAAATATAGGAAACAAGGAACGAGAATTAGAAACTCACAATCAATGCAAATAAAGCTTCAAACTGTAGGCAAAATAGATGAGTTTAGTTTCTCATGGAAAACATCGCTCAATCTCTAATTGTCTGATAGAACGTGGAATAGAATAGAAGTGATTGAAAACTAACAACATTCGGCCTTTAAAAAGTCTAAGTTGGCCACAAAACAAAACAAGACATCTAGGGTTTAATTAAATGAAACGACGCAGCGCTGACGAACAATGCTGCGACAGCGACATATGCTGCGGCCGCAGCACGCAGCTTCTTCCAGTCCCCGTTGCACACGTCCATTGCTGCGGCCGCGATATATCTCGCTGCCAGCTCCTCTTCTCCAAGCCGAGGGAGCTCCAAGTGCTTCTTCTTTCCTTGCTTCAAGTTCTCCATGTCAATGTCTTTTGCATCTCCTTCCCAAGATATTGCATCTCTCAACGATATTCATATTCAATTCTGCAAAATAACCACAAATTCGCGCAGAATCTGAATTCTTCCAAAACAATCACGAGATGCAATTTAACCACACTTTATTACCTAAATGCAACCTAACTAGCCTAAAAATGTATGTAATGCCTATCTAAGGTATGCATTATCAGCGGTGCTTGGCTTTCGTCCGTAGTCTACATCCCCTTCGTGTTAGATTTAGTTTTCATTGGCTCGTTTCTTGTAGGGTGCGTTTCCACTTGTTGTTTTGCACCCCTTTTCATTTTCGTTTTCGTTTGTATGTATTGACGAGTTTCCGCCTACCGACTTGTCGAGCATCAAAATTCAGATATATCTGATCTCGAATTATTTGGTAATAAAAAAAAAAGAAGCAAAGGCGATTAAAGACAAAATATTGGCTAAATAGCATAAATGAAATCAACAAGAGGTTCGAGCCGAACAGGTGGAGAGAAATAGAAGAATCAAGGAGAAACACTACGACTACTTTGTCTAGATCTTGGGTGAGTAATGAGATTTTGTAACGAGTGGAATTGAAGAATCAAGGAGAAAACACTACGGCTACTTTATCTAGAGCTTGGGTGAGTACTGAGATTTTTTAATGAGTAGATGGCTACTTATCGCGTACAAGGTGACTAGGACAGCTACTGAGTATAACAAGGCATGAAGGAAGTGAAGCAAAGCTTAGGAACTATAGTTACGCGGGCACATAAAGGCCTACTCGGTTGAGCACTGGTGGTGCAAATTTATCCCGACTTTATAAAATCTATCTTTTATCATGTGTTGCCTATATAAGCACTACTAGTTACGATCGTTGTTTAAAGGTCCCCATAATTTTGGGACCCCGAATCAATCAGAGCCTCGGTGTCCTTGGTCAACGAACTTACCTGGACCATGCGGCCGCTTGCTATTACTTATGCCATTGACTCTCCCAAGACACAATGTATTCTTTCTTCCTCCTTTGGGGCATCACCTAGTTGCTTAAAGCGATTAGAGCATCACAAGAGAGTACATCTATCCTAAATCCCGACATATGACTTCACCTGCTATCTTGGTCAAAGACCATGTTAGACGCGAATGAGAGTTACCTGACTAGATGGTCTTTGCAAAGGTTTTTCCACGAACTCATACGCGGATGGATACTTCAAAGATCCCACAGAGCATGTGTTTGTCCTTCTGTACTTCTCTACTTCCCTACATGACTCTCGTCGCTCGATGATAATTCTGCCATATTAGAGCATGTGATCGCTCTAATTAGATGCCAAAAGCCCCTCTAAAAGTATCCGAGCTTGCCTTTTATAGTGTCTCAGCTGTATGAACACTCGTATGACTACACATGCACTCAAATTTTTAATACACACTTAAGACACAAATTAGGGTTTTATATAGTATTATGAGAGTATACAGTTGCATTACCCTCGGCATTCGACACTTCAGGCTTCAGGGACAAAATGGTCATTTAACCTCTGGCAGTTGGGCAAAACAGAAATATAAATAGGGGGTATGTGCTAGGCGGGAAACTTGGGTTTTTGTGATGTAACAAACCCGGTTGTTCTTGATTCCAATTGACAGCTTTCCTTTGTGTTAATTTTTTATTCAATTTGATTGATTTAGACATTTCACTTTATTTCAATTGTTCAAATGGTATCACAGCAGTGACGATCTTCCAATTGTTTGCTCGATCTGAAGCTGGTGCTGCATGATCTGAAATCGTCAGTTTCAGATCTTGGTTCTTTTGCTTGATTACTTTTCATAGTTCGCTTGAAGTTGCTAAGTGATTCGTGATGCGAGATGTCTGGAAGAGTAAATACGTCATCTCCAGGTCAAGGATGTGGTATCGGAGCAGATGGACATGGAGCATGTAGAGGTGCAGGACGAGGATTTATTTATTTTACACCTACGGCACCCGGAGCTGGAAACGGTGCTGGTCGTGGATGGAATTCCGCACCTCAAGGGGTTCAATTTGGTGATGTTTGGCAAGGTATGAATCTCGTACATGTGAATCCCTATTTTCTATCAAATTCAGACCATCCAGGGATGGTGTTGGTTTCAACACATTTCAATGGGATGAATTTTACAAGCTGGAGTAGAGGGGTGACACTAGTACAAAATGTATATTATAAGACGCCACATAGACAATGGTTTCTATAAGGATGGTGTCTAAGTTGAAAAAAAATTGAGATTTTTGGGACGGACAACGGTTATAAATTTAACCGTTGTCTTTTGGTGTGTCTGTATTTATAAAGACAATGGGTGTTTAAAAAACCGTTGTTATATATAAGGAAGACTTCTCAAAGAAAACGGTTTATAAAACCATTGTATAAGACAGATTAGAATCGTTGTCTATTAGGTTATAAAGACAACGAATATTTAAAAAACCGTTGTTATATATATAGAAGACGTTTCAAAGAAAACGGTTATTAAAACCGTTGTCTAAGGCTGAATAAAATTTTGTTTAGTAAGTCGAAAAGACAACGAATATTTAAAGAACCGTTGTTATATATAGAGAAGAAGACTTCTCAAATCAAACGGTTGATAAAACCGTTGTGTATGGCTGATTAGAATCGTTGTCTATTAAGTTATAAAGACCACGAATTTTTAAAAACCGTTGTTATATATATAGAAGACATATCAAAGAAATTGGTTATTAAAACCGTTGTCTATGGTTTAATAAAATTGGCGGTTAGTAAGTTGAAAAGACAACGAATATTTAAAGAGCCGTTGTTATATATATAGAAGACTTCTCTAAGGAAACGGTTAATAAAATCGTTGTGTAAGACCGATTAGAACAATTGTCATTGCCTGAGTTGGATACTTTTATCTCATTACTATATAAAAGCTTAGGTTCAACTTTACTATTCACTAATGCTAATTACAATTATACCCTTCCATCTCCTTCATCTTTAAAGAATAATTCAAGGGTAAATTCAGAATTTCCACATGGATTCTACCTGATTATACAATCACACCGTCTTCTCCGTCCATGCCTCCCGTTTCCACACCGTCGATCACCCCTTCTTCTTCATCTCTCTCCTCCCTCGCCGTTGTCCTCCGACTTCTCCTCCTCCTGTCGTCCCAGATGCCCCCGATTCCTCTTCCTCTGACTTTTCCTCCTCTTGCCGTCCCTGATGCCCCTTGAATCGCACCCCGACGTCCCCTGAATTGAGCCGTTTGCGTGTCTTAGGACTGGATTAGATTTCACTTCGCCCCTTCTTCTTCATCTCTCTCCTCTCCCGCCGCTCTTTCTTCCTCCGACTTCTCCTCCTCCTATCATCAGTCCCGATGCCCCCTGAATCGCACCCCGGCGCCCCTTGAATCGCGGCGTTTGCGTGTTTTAGGGCTTGATTCGGTGAGCTTTTTTTGGCCTTCTATTTTAGTAATTCCTGCAACTTAATTATTATGTTCAGTTTGATTTGTTTGGCTTGATTTGAGCAATTTGAGGTTTAGGGTTCTTCGTTATTGTGTTAAAGCTGAAAGCATAGATCAAAAGACCTTAAAATTCGTTATTGTAATTCATGCTATTGATGTTGTTTACTCCTGTAAATGAGCTCTATTGCTCTTAAGGATCTGAAACACTATCCTAGGATACCCGAGATGGATGATAAGCAAGGTGCTTCCTATTTGATGTCATGAAACTGAGTTCCTTTAGCAGGTGCTTCCTATTTTTGTATGATGATATATTGATATGTATTCTTGATCTTGCTTGCCTTTTTCTTTTATCATACGAAGATTTGATATTACATGTAGATTTTGGGACTCCTATTATATTTCTTAATGATATACCAGTATAGAATTTTTTCCTTTTAGCTTCTGCCGTAATGCCCCATCAAGCAACGAAGATAGAAATGCTTTAAAAATAAGTAAATTGGATGCATCAGTATAAGTAGGTAAGCTAGGGTTTATAATAAAATATGGATAAATTATTTTTTTGGGACTTTGGGTTGCTAATTAATATTCTTTGTTTGAAATGCCTACCTTAATCAATTTTGCATTCTTTTTTACAGAGTTATACTTTGAATATCACCACAATGCAAGGCTTTAAAACAATTTATAACGTGACTTATGAGATGTGTTTCCATTCGTCCTTTGTTAAGATCTACTTAAGTAAAACTACATCAATTGTCATCTGCTGAGACAAAAAATGGAACCTTGGGTGCTTTGTAAAAGTTTTCCTGTCAAACAATTTCCCTTGGTGGTCTTTTGTATTTTGAACATTATAATAGTTAATTTTCCTTCCATTTCATCACTTGAATTTCTTTGTTAGTGTGAGGAGTGTAATGTCTTCTTTGTTGTGACAATTCTGCTGATTTTTGTTTGATAGAAGTGATATATGGTAATACACATTCTTGATAATGCGGGTTTATGGGGCACTGCGCATGTCGGTAAAAATGTTTTTGATGTGGAACTCTCAGCGTCTTATAGATGGTGGCGGAGATGTAACTGTTGCTACATCTTTGCTTGAGGCATCTTCTCTACTTTTTGGACAGTCATATACCTTTAGTGCTTAATTATACGTTTTCTGGTTTGTTCATAGTAACTTTGGGCCAGTTCAAGATGTGAGGATACCATATCAGCAAAAGAGGATGTTTGGATTCGTAACCTTTGTTTACCCTGAGACGGTGAAGATTATATTTGCCAAGGGAAACCCTCATTTTGTTTGCGATTCCCGGGTCCTTGTGAAGCCTTACAAGGAGAGGGGCAAGGTCCCCCTGACAAGTTTAGGTAGAGCTCAAGCTCCCAGTTTTTCCCCTTTTCTTCATTAAAGATACAATTACTTACGTGTTTGGTACTGTCGGTTTAGGAAGCAGCAACAGCAGCTACAACAAATGGAAAGAGGAGAATTTGCTACTTGCGGTTCTCCTACTGCTCTTGACCCATTTGATAACCAGCTCGGTGTACAAAATGATAAAAACTCTCTTCTTTTTTTGTGCCTTTGTTTGGTGATAACAAAATCTGAAGTGATGTCTGCAAATATCGCTTATTTTCGGGATCGAGAATGATGTATAATAACACCTAGGAGCTTTTGTGGAGGAGAAAGTTAGAGGAAGAGAGCGAGTTGCAGCAAGCCCTTAAGCTCCAAAGCAGGAGACTTATGGGAATTCAACTTGATTTAAAGGGAAGCCGCCACCATCACCACCGAGCAATCTCTACAGGGGCAGCTCCATTTCCGTCCCCACTCACACCCCGAACTACACCCAGCCCCTTGCTGTTGCTGGACCTGCCAACCCAAATGAACCTCGGGGTCTCGTCTCTTGATCACCCGAAAGTATTGTTTCTTTGGGCTCTAGGATCTATCAAGGGTCTTAACATAGTTGTATTGTTTTGTAGCAGAAAATGGATCTTCTCAAGCTGCTGCTACTCGCGTCGAGCCACCTCAGCAGGCTGTAAATGAAACTGATGGAGAAAAAGAAGGGGTCTTGTAAGGAAGATAGTAATGGCAAGGAGAATCCTCTCAGTGATGAAGATAGCAGCTTACCAGAAAGGTGAATACTTTTTACTCTCTTTTTATTGTTTTAGTTTAGGGAAAAGGTGAATTCGGGCTAATTGTAGTAGAGTTCTCTATGGATATTATTAGTTCTTCTGGCTTAATATTATGTTAATTGATTTGCCTTCAATTGCAGCTCCTGCTTCTACTTGTCAGCGTCTACCGATACGAAACTAATGAGTCAGAGGTAAACCTTGCTGGGGCAATAGAATTCTCCATGGATATTATCAATTCTTCTGGCTTAATATTATGTTAATTGATTTGCCTTGATTTGCAGCTCTTGTTTCTACTTATCAGCGCCTACAGGTACAAAACTAATGAGAGAGGCAAAGCTTGCTGAGGCAGAGGCTGAAATTCTCAGCAAGGCCATTAAGAATAAGGAATATAACCATAAAGTGGTCTTGAGGATTGTGGCTACAAGGAGCAAGGCCCGGCTCATTGCTACTTTCTTCCGCTAGAAAGTTACTTAGACAGGTGCTTCTATTGTGGCATACTCTTATTTGATTATGTATGTATGCATTAGTACTTGCATGTAATGTTGAATGAAGAATCGGTTGTGTTTTGCGGCATATATATATTGTTATGGCTTAATAAATCAATATACAGGTGCTTCTATTGTGGCATAGACTATAGCTATTGGTTGTTTAATCAACGGTTAGAATGTATATTGACAACGGTTAAATATATTTAGACAATGGTTACAATATACTTAGACAACGGTTATAAACTATTTAGCCGGCGTTTAATGGTTCATATACAACGTTTGAAAGTTACCTAGACAACGGTTTAAGCGAATCTAGCCAACGATTTTTATGAATTTAGACAACGGTTAACAATTATATAGACAATGGTTAATATATGCACACAACGGTTTCAATACACTTATACAATGGTTCAACTTTAAATAGCCAACGGTTTATTTTATTTATACAACGATTGCAAGTATCTTAGACAACGGTTAACGTATACCTAGACAACGATTACAATCTCTTTAGACAATAGTTAAAATGTGATAAGACAACGGTTAAAATCAGATATCCTAACTCGAGACAACGGTTATAGTGACCTTAGACAACGGTTAGAACCGGTTAATATGATTCGAACCCAATTTTGGAAGTGCATAGACAATGGTTATCCGGAATCTATCACAACGGTTATAACCGTTGTCTAAGTGAACCGTTGTGATAAACCCAACCGTTGTATTTTCAAAAACCACACGGGCTGATGCAACGGTTCCAAAACCGTTGTGCGTTTTGTAAATTAACCGTTTTTGTACTAGTGTGAAAATGGCACTAGGTGCTAAGGCCAAGCTTGGCTTCATAACCGGTAGTTGTGTTATGCCGAATGAAAATAGTAAGACTATAAGAAATGGCTGAGAGCCGATTCTATGGTCAGATGTTGGTTAATAAATTCAATGACTAGTGAAGTTGTCGAAAGTTTCATGTACATTGAAACTGCTAAGGAACTATGGGATGATATAAATGAGAGGTTTTGTGAGTCAAATGATCCCCTTGTGTATCAATTGCGTAGGGATCTTGCTAACACAAGGCAAGAAAATCTGTATGTTGGGGCTTATTTCGGAAGGTTAAAGAAAATCTGGGATGAACTATCTTTTTTAGATGCTACTCCTAAGTGTGAATGTGGTGGATTCCACCAATGTGGTTGTGGTTTGATTAAAAGAATTCTTGAAATGGATGAGAAAGCTAAAGTAATGCAGTTTTTGATGGGGTTAAATGATGTGTATGAGCCTCTTCGGAGTAATGTGCTATCCAAGGATCCCATGCCTGGACTGAACAAGGCATTTTAGATGGCTACACAGATTGAGAGGTCCAGGGGTGTTACTGGTGCTTTGCAGGGTGATGCTTCTGCCTTAGCTTTAACCAGATTTGGTCAGTTTGATTTAGAAGCAAATGTTGTGAGTAAGTATAGAAGGGGGAATCAGTACAAACAGTTAGAGCAAGCTAAGCTTGAGCAAGCTAAGCAAGCTTTCAAAAAGGCTAAGCTTGAGAGAAAGTGTGACTACGTACTGTGGTGAGAGAGGCCACACCAAGGATTACTGTTTTAAATTGGTAGGATATCCTGAGTGGCTTAAGGGACCAAAAGATGATGACAAGTCCAAACCTCCTGGGAAATTTGCTGCTCAGTTGGAGAGCAGACAGCAAGACAATCCACTTGATGGAAATTTTTCTGAAGTCAAACCAGATCAAGTTGTTGTCAATGAAGTGTTTCAAGAGGTTTTGAAGCTTCTGAAAGGCAAGGCTCCTACTGAGAGCATTGATAGCTCAGTCAATCAAGCTACGGTGCATTATGCAGGTACTCTTAGTGCTTCATTTCTTATTGGTATTGATAAATCTAACAGGGTACTGTTAGATTGCAAAAGGATTTAATGCTTAGCAATATGTTGTTGGTTCCTCAATTCAGACACAATTTGCTTTTAGTTTCAAAAATTACTCAGGCTCAGACTCTCATATTCAATTTTGATGACATGAATTATTGGTTACATGACCCTATAACTAAGGTTGTAGTAGCAAGGGGTTATGAAGATAGAGGGATGTACAAGATGAAGGCTTCTGGTTGTCAGTCTTTCCCAATTCAGACTTTTCCTTTACTGAATAATGTCAGTTTGAATTGTAATAAGTTGCATCTTTTGCATGCAAGACTTGGTCATATGTCAGCTTCTAAATTACCACAGTTACCAAACTGTGGTGTATATGATGTAAAGACTATTTCGTGTGTGATACTTGTGCAATGACAAAAATGCACATGTTACCTTTTGAAAGAAGTATTGCTTTAGCTGAGAGTCCATTTCATTTGCTGCATATTGATGTTTGGGGCCCATACAGGACTCCATCCTTGTGTGGTGCAAGATATTTTCTCACCATCCTTGATGACAATACAAGGACTACTTGGACATATCTAATGCAAGACAAAATGCAAGTGGGAAGAATTTTAACTGGGTTTTTCAACATGGTGGAAACTCAGTTCCAGGTTTCAGTTAGGTCCATTAGAACAGATAATGGTACATAATTCCCTCAAAAAGAGTGTGGTAATTTGCTACTGTCCATGGGTATTACACATCAAGAGACACCTCCAGGTGTTCATGAACAGAATGGTAGAGTTGAGAGGAAACACAGACACTTGATAGAAACTACAAGGGCTATCAGATTACATGCTGGTTTGCCTATTATGTTTTAGGGGGACTGTGTCTTGAGTGCTACTCACCTAATCAACAAAATTCCATCTGCTAGCTTACAGTGGAAATCCCCTTTTGAAGCCTTATTTCAGACACCTCCCTCATATGATCAGTTGAGGGTAGTGGGATGTTTATGCTATGCTTTACAGCCTAATGACTACAGAGACAAGCTTGGTGTCATTTCTAGGAGGTGTGTTTTCCTTGGTTATCCTCCAGGCCAGAAGGCTTATAACCTGTTTGAACTGAATCTCGGAAAGGTGATCATTAGTAGACAGGTTCAGTTACAGGAGAACATTTTTCCCTTCAAACAACTCTCTTCATCACAATCTCCTTCACCACTGGCACCTCCTACAATTAACAGTGATGATGATGTGCAATGGCCTTATATGAGTGATCATGTTCATCCTTCTCATCCTATGGGTGCTACAGTTCATGGATATCATCATGTTGATGGATCTAGTCATGATGGAAATATTACACCTCCTTCTGATTTTAGAGTGGCTAATGATCCTTCTCCTTCTATCCCATCTAATGGATCATTTGTCTCAGACACTCCCACTTCCTCTCCTTCGCCTACACGATTTCCTCCCCCAGTAATTGTTCCTATTTTTCCCAAGAGAACCATTCATAGATCTGCTCATCTACAAGACTATGTATGCTCTAATCTCCCTTCCAATGATGCTTCAGATTCTTCTATCTCTGAATCATTTGCTGTCTTTTCAGTCCATCATTTATCCCATCTTTCTCTTGAGTTCATACAGTCACACATAAACATGTGCTCCACATTCGAGCCTAACTCCTATTCTCATGCTAAGGGTGTTTCATAATGGGAAGCTGCTATGCAGGCAGAGTTGAAGGCATTATCAGACAATCATACTTGAACCACAACACCATTGCCACAAGGTAAGAAAGCTATTGGTTGCAAGTGGATTTTTAAAATAAAATACAGACCAGATGGCTCAATTGAGAGACACAAAGCAAGGTTGGTTGCCAAGGGATATAATCAGGTCAAGGACAAAGATTATAAACAGACATTCTCACCAGTTGCTAAGCTTGCAACAGTTAGGGTGATTTTGGCTATAGGTGCTGGCAAAGGATTTGTGCTTCACCGGCTTGATGTCAACAATGCTTTCTTACATGGGTATTTGGATGAAGTGGTGTACATGTTTGCATATTGAAGAGGTCTCTATATGGGCTTAAACAGGCTAGTAGGCAATGGAATTATGAGCTCACTAAGTTCATGATTCGTATGGGGTTCAAATAGTCCACTCATGATTACTCTCTATTTGTCAAAATTTTTGGTTCTCATATGACAGTTGCATTGGTCTATGTGGATGACATGTTGATCTTGGGTGATTCGATCTCTGAAATTGCCTTCACTAAGGATGCTTTACACAAGGAATTCACTATCAAAGATCGAGGAAAAGCCAGGTACTTTTTGGGAATGGAAATTGCTAGATCATCCTCTGGCATCTTTCTTAATCAAAGGAAGTATGTGCTGGACATACTTAAGGATGCACATATGGAAGCTTGCAGACCTTTTGATTTCCCTATGCAACATGGAGTTAAGTTTTCTTGACATGATGGTGAGCCTATTTTGAATCCTGAGGATTACAGAAGGTTGATTGGGCGCCTTCTCTATTTGACTTTAACAAGACCAGACATCTCATACATTGTCCAGCAATTGAGCCAGTTTTTACAGCATCCCTTACAACCTCATTGGAATGCTCTGGTTTACTTGCTCCGCTACGTTAAAGGAAGCTTCAATTTTGCTCTCTCATACTCAGCTTCTTCATCCTTTAAGGTACATGGTTACACTGATGCTGATTGGGGCAATTGTATGGACACAACACGATCCCTTTCTGGCTACTGTGTTCCTTGGTTCATCTCTAGTATCTTGGAAGACAAAGAAGCAACATGTTGTCTCCAAATCATCCACTGAAAGTGAGTATCGTGCTATGTCTGTTGCTGCAAGTGAGTTGGTATGGATTCAAGGACTGTTATCTGATTTGTTCATTCCCATTTCATTGCATTTCACCTTATATTGTGACAATAAATCTGCTCAACTCCTTACTCTCAACCCTGTCTTTCATGAACGAACCAAACACGTTCGGATTGATTGCCATTTCATTCATGAAATGGTGCAGCAAGGGTTCCTTAAGACGGATCATGTGGCCTCTTCACTGCAAACAACTGATATCCTTACAAAGGCCTTGGGGCAAAGCAGTAGGGCTTTCTTTGGTGCAAGCTATGACTTGTTCTTCCTAGTGCAAGTCCTGCTTGAGGGGGGGGGGGTATATGAGAGTATACAGTTGCATTGCTCTCGGCATTCGACACTTGAGGCTTCAGGGGCAAAATGGTCATTTAACCTCTGGTAGTTGGGCAAAACATAAATATAAATAGGGGGTATGTGCTAGGCGGGAAACTTGGGTTTTTGTGATGTAACAAACCCGGTTGTTCTTGATTCCAATTGGCAGCTTTCCTTTGTGTTCATTTTTTATTCAATTTGATTGATTTCCACATTTCACTTTGTTTCAATTGTTCAAAAGTATATTACTTTTGGTTTAGATTTAGAGTTGCAGTTTCAATTTCAAATGTTGCCTCTGCAAGGATTTCAATCCGAATTTGGTACATTGGTTAGTAATTTGTTATTTACTTCAACAAGTCATGTTTTTCTATATGATTATATCGACTTTGCCTATGTCGGAGTATAATCAATTATTGATTTTATGTACTTATTAAGTTTTCTATAATGATTTGAATCGAACATTATATGTTTTGAATAAGAGAAGTTAACCTAATTGAGGAGTCGATTAGGAGTTGTCTAAGACAATCAAAATTGGATTTCAATCCTTAAGATTTTGGAAAAATGTCATCTCAATAATAATAGACATGTAATGTGATCTTCACTCATATATTTTTCCTTCAGTTTTGTAACAAAAAAATGTCCCGTATCGATTGTGAACACTTAGTAGGCAATAATTTTCTCCTATATATTTTATAAGGCTTGCTATTTTCTAATACAAATTGAATTTTTTAGTTAAAAGTTGAGCACATTTTCTTACATATATTCCGGGTTAAGGATCATGTTTTGAATGAGATGCTAAAAATAAAACCATTTGGTGAGATGCCAAGTGAGACACCCTAGTGAGAGACGGAGGTGTCGAAGGGTCGAGATCCGAAGTGCGATTATGAGGTGATTGAGATCGAGTGTGGCCTATATATATATATATATATATATCCGGTTACTAGTATCAAAGTTTGTCCCTTCAAATAATAAAGGAACCTCTTTGTCGATCCTGCTAGCTCGAAGAGTTCCCGAGCACATCAACTGGTATCAGAGGTAATCGACAAGGGTTCCTCAAGCTTTTTGTGCATTTGTCACGGTCATCTCCCACAACCCATCAAAGCCTTTGCGAGACCAACAATTGAAGTGCATTACGTAAAACTAATGTACATGGCATAATGTACCATTTGGAAGGGCCATGTAGTTTTAAGAGCTTTAGTGAGACCGACCATCGTAAAGGTTGGAGAGTTCCCGAACACATCAAATGTTATCATGCTTTTTCTCCCTTGGGAATCTCCTCTCTCGATCTCCCTCTTTTACAATCTCGTGCTCGTTGCCCCAAACTCACAGAGGTCGCACTACCACCACCAAATCGAAGCCAAACATAGATGCGACTGACGATGCCCTGGAAAATAGCCTTATTAATCAATAGGGATATGACGTCATAAGTAGACCTCCCAACCCAAGACATCTGGCGCTATAAAGCACATCACGATCATTACACTTGATCAGGCCATAACCAAGCTCACAACCCTAAGTATAGAAATCTATGAACATCGCGATCGGAGTCCTAGTGCTCATAAGCGTAAACCTCATAATAGGGCCCACAAATACCTCGTGGCTCCTTAGGGCAAAGACGAGCTGCTCGCTGGCCTAGAACCTCTCCGCCAACAAGGCCACGTGTAAACCCCCAACCCTCTGGCATGAGGGCATGTGTTACATGTGTCTCTTGTCAGTCCACGAGGTCGCCAACCAGCTGCTCGCTTGGCCCCCTATAAATACCCCTCTTGAACCTCCAAACAGGAGATCCGATTCAAGAGAGAAGAAGAAGAGTGCTGCATATCTCCTTGACTTAAAACCCTTGGAGTCGAGTTCTTAAGGTCTTTGATCGGAGAAGAACGTATCTGGAATAAGAACGACATCTTAGTTATTCCCTGTAAAGACGATAAACAGTAATCACCTCCTCACGAGTCAAAAGCTTTATCGCAACCACTTGGACCAATAGATAACAAGCTAATCCTCACCCGTCCCGATTGGGCTCCCAGGTAATAAAGGACATTTTTCGTTACCTTGAGGTAATAAGTATAGGTGAAATTCCACGATCGCGTCATTGGCGCCGTCTGTGGGAACCTTTCACGACGAGAGGTTTCGCGTATCAATACGCTTTTTCATATTACATTATTTTGTTTTTTCCTTTTGTTTTCTTTTTTGTTCTTTTTCTTTTTTTCTTCTTGGATAGCAAAGAGCAATATTTTTACTCTTTTTACTAACGAATTCGCAGGTGGAACCATGAATTTCACGCCATTCGGTGAAGAGTTCGGAAACCAGCATCACGATACCGATGAAATCAACGACCATCTTCCCAACGAAGAAGCTCAGCCTCACCATGAAGAGAATGCCCCCCAACAACCTCCATGAGACGCAGCTTAACCTCCCCCTTTTGCCCCCTATGGGATGTGGGGTGGTTACCCCCCATATCAATGCTTCGCGGGTGTCTAGTCACAAAATTCGTACTATGGACAACAAGTGAATGGGATACCATACCAGCGCGATCCCCATCAACAGTAGGGTCCCGTACCTGTAACCGTCAACCACTTCCCTAACCTTGTTGAATGTCCTCTCAATCTGGGTTTAAAATACAACAACGATAATATCGGCAAGAAGGCTCGTGACTGCGGTGCCAGGGATGTGTCATCGCGCTCTAATTCCCCAGGGGTCCATGGCCCAGTCCGCAGAGATGAACCAACTTTCCCATCTGCCTTTTGTAGAGAGATAGGCAAGGCACATATTCCTAAGAGATGGAGGGATGTTACAAAGGTGACACTAACCCCAACGATCACCTAAACCAGTTTACAACGTCAATGGGAATGAACGAGGACAACGATGTTATGTTTTGCTGATCGTTTCCATCCACGTTAAGCGGGGTGGCTCTGACATGGTTTATCTGACCCGATCATCCATCAATTACTTTGCACAGCTGTATATCACGTTCGTCGCCCATTTTGGTAGTGCCCGCACGAGGAAGCGAACCATGCTGGACCTAAATTCCATCAGGCAAGGACTATCTGAATCCTTGGGAAGCTTCTTTAGCAGATTTACCAACATGGTGGTACAAATCCCAAAGTTTAACCAAGAGTCTACAAGCACCATATTAATGGGCAACCTGGCCGAAGGAGATTTCAACATCTGCCTATTCCGAAAAGAGCCAGAAAACTATGACGATTTGTGAGAGCTTGTCACTAGGCAAATCCACACTATGGAGGCGCTAGTTCTAGCTCGCGACCCATTGAGGCCAAATCTTCTTTCTACCACAAGGTCACCAATAAGTATCGGGTGAAGGGAGGGTTCGAGAATCAGCAATGCAACAACCCTCATTGACAGTACCCTATCGCCCCACCACGACCTCTTGAGCAAGAAGTACAATACAGCCAGCGAACGGGACCAAGCCCGCATACGCCCCGACAAATGTAATGATGACATACCCCAACCAGATATCACCCCCTATTTATGGGATTCCACCAGCTCTCCCTCAAAAAAGACACCAGCAATAACAATCTCGCAGAGGAATATGATTGTAGATCTCCGAATCTTCAATCGCATCCTAGGTGAATTTAGAGTAGGATCCAAGCCTATGAGAGGCAGAACCGTCAAATCCATCATCGACTAAGGGGCTAGCAACTGCAGCAGGAGGCGCAGTCGGGTGCGGTCCCCTATGAGAGGAGCGAGGCTTGCAACAAGGACAGAGGATGGACGGTGGCTAGCTGCGATCGGGTGCAGGCGACGACGGGAACTCATGTGCTGCTACTGTGAGAGGAGGACGACGAAGGAGATGACCAAGAGCGCCCCAACCCGTGAACGTGAATGGGGAAAGAGAGACGTGTTCAGATCGGGTTAGAACAGGATCCGCGCCCCAATTCGTGAAATAAGCCCATTTTCATTATAAGAGACATTTTCATTTTAATGACCATTTTCATTTGAAGCATTATATATATATATAAACTTATGAGATATTTATATTTTTTAAATAGATTGAGCTAATGTTTATAAATTCTTAATCAATACTACATTCGTTAAAAAATACAAGTCTTTTTACTTTTTAGAACATTTTTTAAAAGGTAAAAACTAGTTTCATGCATACTACTCATGAATATTAAATTATAAAAATTAACAAAAAAAATTGACAATTACATAGGTTTTAACGTCTAAAAAAATGTTAAAAAGACAAATGATGTTTGTTTTTTAACAAAGGGGTAGAAAACAATACTCCGTACTTAATTATACTACTTGCATGATAATAATAGCATTCGTTGTTAGGTAATCAAATAATAGGTGGAAATGATTGGATCGACCACTCTAGACCCCTAAGGTGCTCTCGTCTGTAGGTACATAAACTGCTTGAATCGAGGTCTTGTTTTGGATTTCTGGTACTATATGAGATATTGTAGGTATCGGGTATATAAACTACTTGCATGATAATAATCGAGGTCTTGTTGATTCCAATTATAATCGGGTTAGGGTTGTTTCAGGTATCGGGGATAATTGGGTTCTGGTGATTTCAAATTTCGAATATGTTTGGGTCGGGCAATTTCGATTTTAGATTGATTTCGAGTCGGTCCATTCAGATATAATCAGGTTCAAGTTGTTATTGGATTCGGATTACTTTAAGGTCGGGCTTAAATAGGATAAAGTCGGTCAATCTCATATTCGAACTTTTTTCCATTTATTGGGTGTAGGTCAGGTTAGGTGTCGGATCAGTTTTGTCAGCTCAACTCAGGTTTTGTCAACTCTAACAGTAGCCGATAAAGTAAAAAAGGCTATCAAAAAAAGATCATCTGGTTCCAAGGTTGAGATTACCTAGTCCATTATTGTTATTCATTACATAGTCTTTGTATCGTTTGATTGGATACACCCAATTATTTTATTATTATCCTTGATAAATGGGGTAGTTCTATAATTGTTTTCAACCAATAAAAGAAGACGGACTATAAAAAGAACCATGATAGCGGACTAAGGGCCTGTTTGGTAGGAGCGTGAGATGGAGCGTGAGATACAACGCTCTCGTGAACCGTGTTTGGCAGGGAACAGCGTTTCCAGAAACGCTTCCCGTTCATCTCAGGCGCAAGCTTTGGAAGCGTTTCCTCAGCCGCTCCAATCTGGAAGCGTTCGATGAAATTGGATGAGCGTTCTCGACGGTGAAAAGAAGACGGGAATGCCTCTCCTCTCATCAATTTCTGTCTTGTCTTCGCAGAAATTGTGGTCGAAAATCTTCATTTTTGTCTTTGGAGAAGCTTTTGCAATCGATTCCATGAGAGTTCCACGACGAAAAACTTCGATCTCGCAGTAAGGTTTGCAAGCTTTGCAATCGATCGATTTATCGGCTTGCTTATGAAAAAAACTGGTATCCACTTCCTTTTGTTGACAGAGGCTCTTCGCAGGTTCCATTTTGCTTTCTCCACTAAACAATTTCGCTTTCACGTTCTTTAGGTAATAGCGAAATTCCTCTTTCTCGCTCTTTGTTGCCCACATGTCTTGATACAATTTCGATTTTCATTAACCCTAAATTTCGATTTACATAAAACCCTAACTTTTGATTTCCATGGTCTGACTTGAATTGCTGAATTAAGATGAGTGTTGTTGCATAAACAAACTAGAATGAATTGGGTTTTCTAGACAGAAATTGGTTTTCTATTTATTGGTTGAATGAAAACAGATCTTGGATGTGAGTCACTGCTATGTTGTTTTAGTTGATTGACTAACATTAGAGGAGTCATTGCCATGTTTGAATTGCTTATCTAGCTCTGTAGCTTTGAGTGAGTTTTTTTTTTTTTTTTGCTAGCTTGGATGTTGCTTATCTTCTGTCACGTGTTTCTGGATAGTTGATAAATAAAAAATAACGTGGTCTCTTTCCTGGTTAAAGTGGACTTGCTTGAGATTAATTTGGTTGAGTTTCAGGTACTGAGTTTTTAAGAATCTTCACAAATTTTGGTTTCCCTGTACTTTGTATGGTGATGATCGTGATGCTAAAGAATTTGGTATATATGGATAAAGATGAAAGTGTTTCAGCTGTTGGAAAGTGTATTAGCTTTAGGTATACTAAGAAGTGCTTAATGAAAAAAAAAATTGAAAAAGTATTGCTACTTGATGTTCACTTTCTTATCTTGCATTCATAGTGTCTGTTTATCTTCCTAGTATGTCTCATAATTTATTGCAAGGAAAACTAACTGTAGCTGATTGTCATTGGGTAGAAATAAGGAGAATTTCTCATCATGGGGGCTGGGGCAGGGATCTTCATAAATTCCAATACTTATCTATCTAGGATTGTGCATGTGTTCCTGGTTTATTGAAATGTTTTGCCTTGTTTGTTGTGATTTGTAATTCTTGAGTTTGAATTTTGTGATATGTGGTTATGATTGCAAGTGAGCTTTCTAATTGATAGGCGGAGAGTTTGAAGTTTGTGTTCAAGTTGATCTTCAAATTACACGAGCTCGGTCCATGCATTTTGTTCACTGCATATGTACTAATTATTTCACTTGGGGTAAAATAGAATAATTAAGGCTACCAGACAGAACTGTCTTGAATTTCTTCAAAGGTTAACAGATCATCTTCATGTGATTCTTGGTAATATTTGATCAATCAAATCTTGCATAGATATTAGGGGCCAGAGGAAAACCATTTTCAAGGATATAATATTCTTTTAGCTCTACCTTATACTTCAATTTGTCTTTCTGTAACCGTGCTTAGTGACATTTCTAGTTATATACAGTAGTAAATAAGTTATATTCTCTTATATGGAAAAGACAAGGAATTGTTACAAGTACTGTAATATTTCTTTTGACACAATGACATTGTTGTATGAAATTGAGCAGATCCTATTCATATGCTAGCACTTGCATTCACTGTATGAAGGATGTCCATCAGTCCTAATATCTTGATGACTGTTTTGTGGAAGAATGTTGAGGGAGGAGAGATAGATGGTCAAAAGAACTGGGAGGGTTTTGGCTTGGGATAAGGGAGGGCTTTTTTAGGAAACCCAATACACTTCAATTTAGCACCTACTAGCATTAAAATACAGAAGTTGCCTTAAATACAGAAATCTGCTTTGTATGCTACTGCTTTGGTGCTCTGAATGTGTGAATTTAAGCCATGATGAAACATATATACGTGAAAGCTTCTATGACCCAAAAACTGATGTTCCAATTTTTATTTTTTTTTACCTCTGTTAATTTCTGTCTGAAATTAATAAAAATATATGTGAAAGCTTCTATATAGCAGCAGCAGTAGTAAGGATATATGTCATTTAAGTTCAGATTATTATCCATGATGAAACATTTAAGTTCAGATTATTATCCATGATGAAACATATATATGTGAAAGCTTCTATGAGCATGAAATGTTCTCTAGGATGTGTGAAATTGGATGGTCTGTCATTCCACTTCATACACTTGTATCATTTTCCATTTTAGAAGTTAAATGTAGTGTTAAAAATGAGAACATCATTCCAAGGAAATGCCAGTAATTAGAAAAAACATATTGTTTTTATAGAAATTATTAATGTTTTTACATAAAATGATTTCATAGAAAACAGCTTGTACTCCTATGAGCATGAAATGTTCTTTAGAACATAATTCCATTTTCTTAAGCAGCAGCTGATGATTGTTTTTACATAGATTATTTTACTGTTTTTACAGAAAATGATTGTTTTATAACATGCATCTTGCATTTGAGAAAACATATTTCATAGACGCTCAGTTGCCTCTGTTTTTATCATTTACATTTTAAGCATTGTTTTGTGCATTTTCCCATGTAATTTACTGCACATTGGAGATGCCTAAGTGCATCACGTCCTAAATATCTTAGCACTTAATGTATGTACATCTGATCTTCCAAGTGATTTTGAACATAACACCATGTCCCACCTGTTTTCTCATATTTGCTATCTTGGAGTAAAAGTCGGCATCTCTAATTAGGCTCCCCTGTTCAGTGTATTTCTTTCTGATCTCCAGGAATGGGAGACTTTGGGTCTATAATTGAGACTGAACTTATTGATCCAAAGTTGGTTGAATGCTTGGTTTGGATGAATGTGGATGAGCCTCAATAGCAGCAGTAGTTTTGCCTCAGTTTATGAATGTGGATGCTTTGATTACTGTCATGATTTAGCTTCAATTGCTGGCAGCTGTGTCCATGAAAGGACTGTGTATTACTTTGGTAAAGAAGTATTACTTTGGTAAAGAAGTTTGTAGTGATATTACTTTGGTAAAGAAGTATTACTTAGCTGCTGCCATGATTTAGCTTCAATTGCTTTGGTAAAAATATATGGCTGCTGTCATGGTTTTGGTGAATGCACTGTGTATTCCTTTGGTAAAGAAGTTTGTAGTGATATTTGGTCTCTCTGTATTCTGTAAGCCAGATAGATGTATTTATTTATGCTTGAATATTTATTCCTTGTATAAAATAAAACAGTAGATTTCAAAATGATGACATGAAAAGGATCGACAGCAAGTACTGTAGTCCAGCAGCATAGCAAGTTAGCAACGGAATGAATGGTGGCAAAAACCGTGTGTTGGGACTTTACAGGCACAACTTATTTGTCTTGAATGCAAAGACAATGAAATTTGAGGTTGAATCTCAAATGTGAAAGTAGATTATTATTTTGCTTATTTGACTAATTACTCGTGACCAATGGTACCTAAGATCCAGCATGAATCAAAACTTGGAGATGAGATTCACTTAGAGATGAGTCTAATTACTCGTGAGCCGAATATGATAACAAAACTAAGCTCGATAAAACAAAATATCACCCCTATTTACAATGTATGATTTTGGCTTCATAGCCTGAGCTTGTTGCTAGGCTAAAAAGTCATGTATTTTTTCTCTTTTATAAAGAAACTTTATAGCCCGGGCTAAATATGATCGGACTCTAAAGTCATGCATCAAATAAAATAGACCCATTTTGATAATTTGACAATTTAATCTCTAAAAAGCTTGAATAATCAATTGTCATGTCAAACAAGATGTCCAATTTTAAGCTAGATTATAATCTTAAAATAGATTAAAATTTTCATCTAGATTACAATCTTAAGCTAGATTATAATCTTAAACTAGATTAAAAAATGTACATGCCAAACATACCCTAAATGATCCTCTCACTGTTCGTCTAGTGGTGATCTCCCCCTTTGCGGTTTTTTTGTTTTTCTCTTATACTATGACGGTGTTTCTGTCAATCAATTTACAAGGCCTCTCGAAGTACCAAATTTGTCGATCCAGTCCTTCGAATCCTTTCCTTATCCAGATAAAAAGTCTCTATCATAGATTTAGCGTATATCCTATAAAAAAATAGATTTAAAAAATAAAAGGTACACGTAAGGCACAGATAGTGAATTAGTGTGATATATTTCATACAGCTTCCATTGATCAACTGCTAAACTCGCAAAGATACGACTACACTACTACTCTTTGTCAACTTTGAGAATAGAAACAATTAAGAAATTTCCTGACCTGCAAAATGGAAGTGACAGACGAGTTTCGAAATACAGCTTCATTCATCTTATTTGAGATTCAGTTTATTAACAAAGTAAACATCTAAAAGTGGTTGAAAGAATAAGGCTATACCACTTGTGGAAATCTCCAACACTGCAAACCTATAAAGCAAATTATGTGCAAAATGGATTGTAGCTGGTTTATCTTTAACTACAACTGTATCCAATTCCTCAACGGAAATACCTCAAATCCAAATTCCTTTTTTATATATGCTAAGCGAACAATTGCTGGATTACAGTCTCCGCACTTCCATTATATTGTGCCAGCAGATGGATGGCATCAGCTCTTGGCAAAGCAAGAAACTCCTGCAAGGATTTGAAATACAAAGCTTAGCATAGGACACTGTTTTAGGTTAACAAAAGAATCCAACATACAAAGGAACCATGAACTGGAAATACGGGATACAAAAACCTCTAGAAAAGAAAACATATATTGCAGATATTTGGTATGGCACACAGGACGAAGTTAGAACCATACCATCACTTTCAGTATTGCAGATTCATCACAGATATCTCTAAACGGTTCTTCGGAAGGGTCACTTCCATCTTCTTCCAGCTTGCTGCCTGATGACATTGTAATATGGGTAGACGTGTAGCCAAAAGCCTCTGAATTTGATCTGGAAACAAGATCAGCGAGAAAAGGACCACCAGCATCCTTCAAAGAATCAATTTTCAACAAAGATTCAAAGCGATCCTTGCACATCTGAAGTTTGAACCACTCATTATATGTGTGCAGTGTGGCTTGCATTATTTTCATTAGCTGAGGTTCTTCAACACCAAGCCTTCGGCCAACTGCAATCTGTGCAATATTTAGATTCCACAGTCATCTTGAATGCAGACAACAAGAAAACAATAGCAGCAAGCAAACATGGCTGCAAAGCTAACTAAAAGTGTAAGGTCTAGGCGGCTTTCATAAATAACAAATGCTGTAGGCCAATGGCATGGGGTGATGCTCATATACACAAGTTGCAATGGTATAGATTAATCAAAGCAACATTGAAGACAACAAGCAAGCTTTCCACATTAGCAAAATTAAACCTAAAGCTATCCATGTTGTGTTATCGATTGGATTCAAAATTCTAGGCAATTGAGCATCATCAAGAGCATCCACAAGATTACGAAGGCCCATTCTTTATGCCAGTAAAACTTGACAACCTGCTAAGCTCTAACACCCTCTATATGATAGCTAGAAATACTTCAATTTATCAATGCCAATTTAGTCATACCTGGATTGAACTACCTAAAGCTTGCAAAGGCAAGTTTTTAATGGCTGCGTCTTCTGCGGGTCTAAGAAATGCCAGGACTGTCTCCTTCAAGGGCTGGAGTAATGTCTGATCATTTGCTGCTAGAGGTCCTAAGTAAGAGCAAGCAATCTTCAAAGCACCCGAGATATCACCAGACCCAACCAGCTTCAGAAACTCGACCTGGAGATAAGCAGAAATCAGCTTGAAACTTTCCTGAGATAAGACACCCAAAAATGAAACAGAAGAGTAAACAACACCCAAGGAACACATCAGTGATAACCTGCTTCAGCTGGAATAGAAATAAGGGGTTCTGCCCAAAGAATTCAGGGTCCAAGGCATTCACTTCATCCACAACCTCTGCAGCCATGCCTCGGGTAGAAAGCTCCTTGATCCCCAAAAGAATCTCGTATTTATCTTCCTTCGAGTAATTAGTATCTGTAATACAGGATTTTTCACAGCCCTGGGTGCAGTTTAACTTATCAGATTTTTTAGTTAAACCAAACTATGATTATAGATGCACAATCACATTGAACATTCTGCACCTCTTTGATTGTGTTGATCTCTTCCTTAGAGATGAGATTATCAGATAGGAAATCATCGTTTCTTCCCCTCCATCTCTTGCGTCTCCTTTCTCCATCTTCATGACTTCTCACTCTCTGAGCAATCCTTGAACTTTTTGGTAGGTCACGACTACTTGTACTACAGTCTTTTAGATTGCTTGTTATCTCGCATGAGAACCGAACATCTTGATCAGTATCTTGCATGCTTATCACATCTTCAGATACATCTATTTGAGCATTTGTGATGGAAGATTCACCATCTGAATGTTTACTGTTGGTGAAATCAGCTTCATTGGAATAATTTCTTGACAAGGAACTCCCAGGATCAAGTTGATTCGGATTTAAATTCCCCAAATGTGCAAGCAATCCAGATCTCCCTGCCACATATGATTTTAACAGTCAGGGGACCAATTCCATTCTTCCCACCCCAATGCCAAAATTAAGGCAATTCAATGCAATGGAGAGGAGTCTTTCTATGAAAAGAGTGACAAATAGTACAATACACATAGATCATATTTTAGCTTTACCAGAATTGGGAGGTACAGGATCAACAATGCCCCTGTAAAAACAATACTCGCGTACTAGCTCATCAAGTGTAGAAAGGTTCAATCTTGTCCTGCATAGTTCATTCTGTCGGAGTACAAGTTTGTGTGAGGAAACGATCAGCACTTCATCATATCAATATGAATAAATTACAATTAATTAACTCAGAAGACCCACAGCAGAAAATAAGTGTAGACATTTCAGGATAAAAAACATAAGCATCACCAATTATCATGCAATGTTTCACAAATGCATTAAATCTAATTTCATGCATCAAAATTTAAAGTTGGATCAGAAAATGAATGTGGAACTGAGGAGGACATAATAAACATAGCTTTGCAAGGGGAACGAAATAGCCTTTTCGAAATTCCAGCACACCGGGCCTTATGCAAGTAGCTTTCCCAAAAACCATTTCAAAGGAAACCAATGAACCAAAATGTTAAAAGTATATTAAAAAAAAAAAGGGCCCTTAAACAAACTAGAGCTAGTTTATAGTGATAGATGATCAGGTTATGAAACTTCAAATGCAAAATATGCTTTAAATCTACAGGAAGATACAACTGCAAATACAAACTAGTCTCCCTTCTGAAAACAACATAAACAAAATGCAGAATCCAAAAGGGTAAAACAGCAAATCACCCCACATCAGAACAGCTTTGTACTTCATGAAAGAATTTACAGTATCTAATGGCAGGAAATATTAAATGCCGGGCACCTTAAAAGCCTGGAACAGGTCCCCCTTGGCAAATTTCAAGCTATCCACTGCACCTTGTCGGGTCAGCTCAACAGCATGAGCAAGGGCTTGTATGTCAACCTGAAATTACAATTAAAAAAAAAAAACTTTACATCATTCCATTTTGTAGGATAAAATATGATTCTATAACTACTCATGTAAAGGGGTAGTAAAACAATAGACAGACTTGCGCAACTGAATATCTGCTGACTAGACATCATACGATATCATGTACTACGTTTGACATGGAATTCTGTTGCTAGAAAAATGAACCGAAATTTCTCACCTCATCGAATGGAGGAGCTTCATAAAGAGATTCTTGTGGTGTTGCAGGCTGATCCCTTTCCTCAAAGAGCAACCTCTGAGTAAGATCAGTGATGGGAGACGACACTCCCTGTCGAAAGCAATACTCCTTGTGTATACTGCATTTTTTAGTTCCCCGTAAACATAAATACACCAAGAGGAAACACAATCAGAGAGTCAGTCACTAGAGTGAGATGAATAACCTGATCAAGTATCTCAAAGCCATTGAGAACAAAGGATCATGTGCATGTAAATGCGCCCTCAGAATTGATGACAACAATCCAGCAATCTCAAACCGTCTCCTTACTGACCACTACAACATAAGGACATTGCAACATTAGAGTACGCTGAAGAGGACGCACTTGAGAATTTCAATCTCGAAGAGAAACAATGAAGCCAAAAAAGACAAGGGGGCAGAGTTTTAATCGTTTCAATCTAGTCTCTTATAAGAAAGGCGAACACACAAATCAAATCAATCCACTTCACTCTGGAGTCTGGTATGACTAATATCTATGAAATCCACAAAAACATAATGAAGAGGTGACTGGCAGCAAGGAACACATTAATAAACACTAACCTCATTTACAACAGGTGAGTTCATATCATTTTGGTCATAGATAAGAGCAAGAGTAATGTGCTTGAACTCCTCGTATGCTTCCTTGAACAGAAACATCAAATACTTATAAGATGCCACAATAAAACAGACACAAATCCCAATCTATTCAAACGCAACCAACAAATCAAATAATATTGATTACAAATAAATTAACTTCATTAACTCCGAGCTGATATTGCAATTACTATTAATATATATAAGAGATCTAATAACAAAAGGGGGGAAAGTCGCATTACAGGGTATGCATCGAGAGCACAAGGAGCAAGTGACGTGCGTAGGCAATTAATGGCCAATTCCCGATCCTCCAAAGTCCCTCTCCTCAAAAGTTCGATGAATTTCTTCATTAAAAAAAACAGGATCAAGGAAAAAAAAAACAAATTAACCACAAAACTAAACAGATAAACTCGCCAGAAAATGAGGAATTGAAATGAAGCAAAGAACCTGCTTCTGGAGACGGAAAAGAAGGCGGTGATCATCGAGGACGGAAGGGAAGTGGAGACGGATGAGATCTAGAGCGGAATCGATGTCGCCGGACTCCAACAACCATCTCACCTGTCGGATTAAATAGCGAGACTGATAGGAAGATGAAGAAGGGGGTGAAGACGGAGGAGACAGGTCAGGGGAGCAGGGAGAAGACGGGGGAGATGAATCTTCAACAAGGTTTTCGGATTTGGCGAAATCGATGACCAGTGAATCTAGAGATTCCCAATTTACAGGCGTATCCATTGGAGAGGAGAGGAGAGGAGAGGAGAGGAGAGGAGGGAGAGCGGGGAGAGGATTGAGGTTCGAGACTCGTTGGCTTGGAATGAAGGATGGATGGGGAAAATGGCAGGACGGGACGGGTAGGCAAAGTAAGGCGGCCAGACGATGGCCGAGATAATTACTCCAAACTACTCTGTCTATCTTCTATATCAATATAATACTCCATCGGTCGTCCGTCTCAAAATTTAAGTCGTTTTAGGTGTTTATTCTTATATAGAAATATATGTTGTTTTAGATTTTCTAGGTAGGGGATGATAATGATTTGTATCTATTGGTGTGTTGTTGACTTTTTTTAAAGCTTTTGATTAGTTAAAAATTGTAGTGGGTATTTAAAAATAATACTGTAAAATTTATGAAAAAAGTTAGCGGAATGATGATGTTAATGGATGGGTGAGTGTTTTATTAAAACTTGTGCAAAATCCTAAAATGACTTAAATTTTAAGACGGATGAAGTATCTATTTATATTTTTATATTTATATTTAAACTACAAGTCAGAGGCTGATCCGCTTTAGGGCCAAGGGTAGCAGTCGCCAAAATAAAATTTAACATACATATTCGTCTCGTCGATAAATTCGATTTGATATATTATAAGATCAATTCCGATATCTGAGCAAAAAGTTATAAGTGTTTCAATTTTCAGAACCGAACATATATAAATTAATTATTTTCTACATCATTTACCAAACCGATATACTTTTGTCGTAATTATCATTTGTTAAACTCCATGTCTTAATAATATAATTATATCCGAGAACTTCAAATTAAGAGGTTATATTGAAATATTTGAAAACCATGAAATAAAGCATGCAAGATTTATGTTTTTATTCTAGTTACACATCCATAATATTGATGATTTTTCGAAAAAGAAAAATTAGTGTTTAATTTTACAAATAATTTTATTTATCGTAATTTTTCTCCCCCTCAATCAACAATTTTAAGATCTGCAATGTCGCCTACATGGTATCACGTCATTTTCAATGTAATAGCACGTTAAAATCGACGTGATACTACGTTTGATTTAACGTGGCTTAATGACACGATATAATCCACATGAAATTAATTCAATGTTGTAAACGTCGAATATGATGTGGAAATGCCACGCCAAATTGAACGTAGATAACTAGTCCCATGGGGTTAGCTCGGAAAATTCATCCAAAATACTCGAATATAGAAGATCATGTACATGTCAATGTTTGTTTCTACGTTGATCACGTTGTATTTATCATGGTTCTTCGTAGGATGGTTTTTTTTATTTATCCAGAAATTGTAACTGACTAACTGTAATCAAACTAATAACTCATGATGGGTATCAATCTTTGAATTTAGAAAAAATCTGTGCCTCCGGCACAAATTTTTGCCCTAATTGGTTGAGTGTCCTACCTTTTGAACTAATTTGTAAAATGTCCATTCCTCTTAGGTACTCAACAACACTGTCAACACTCCCTCTCTCAATCCTCCTCAATTCCCCACGACCACCGACCTCTTCTCTAGACTAGCTCTTCAACTCCACTTCCCGAATTCCACCTCCACCATCGATGAACACTCAATCGACCTCTCCATTTCTGATCTCAACTGACAATTGAACCTCGATGTCGAAGGCTCTCCCTCTTCCCCTAGGGTTAGGGTGCTCTACTTTGGCGGGTGAAAGAGTTGGCAGTGGCAATAGCGGCGAGTGGAGGAATTTGCCATGGGAGGTCCGAATTCCCTTCCTTCTACTTGCCTCCTCCAGATCCGAATTCGTCATCATCGCCAGTGAAGGAGGTGGTGGTGGAGGCCTTTTTGTGCTTCGCTCGTCTGGTACTCCAGTCATCTCAGACCCTAATCTACTCCCCACCAGCCACCACATATGTGTCTCCGTCTCCAATTTCGACTCCTTTGTCAAGGTATTTCATCTCCGTTACGTTTTCGGCGCTAGTTTCATGATTATGAAAATACAATTTGGGTACTGAATGTGAATATGATGTGGATTTATATGAAATCTGGAAGCTACTTTGAGTATTGGATGTGAATTTGATGAGGATTTCCAACCTACAACTTGATTCAAGAAGACAAATATAAAGAAATTAGAAGTGATACTTGATCATTTAGTTTGCAGTTTGATTTGCAAATTGCTACTTTTAACGTTGTTTATTTACTTTTATTGAATCTTGTTGCTTTAGCTCCTGCACCACTTGACCTTGTTCAATTTCAAATTGTTATTACTTGCCTTTCAGATTCTTCTTTTGTAAAGTACGATGTGGAGACAGTTAGAGATGATGACACCGTGCAGGTACGTGTTTCTCCCTTTGTTTTTCATATTAGAGGGTTCACTAGTTTCATGCCGAACTTTACAATTTCTTTTTAATGTAATTAGATGTGGTGTTAACTAAAAATTAGATGTGGTGTTGAATGGGTTTTGTGCTAATAGAAGGGGGTTGGATTGTGTCAAATCGGTGCTGTTTCGAGAGGTTTCACCCTTATCTTCTAAGGCATTCATCCCTCTAGCTCCAGTTTCTCTCTGTGTGTTTGAATTTGTCTTCTAATTCATTTAGTAGGTAGGCACTAGGCAACACAACATGTTTTGGGAATTGGTGCTGTTTCGAGAGTCGATGTTTTCATGCCTTAACGTTGCACTTTCTCTTGTTTGTAGATTGGTACTGATGAGTAGTGTACTAGTGAGCTCTGATTTATCTTCTTTACTTCTTTAGGCATTGATTTTACAACTTAGGAGTGCCATATTCATAGGTAATATTATATATTCCAATAAGAAATTAAATATTATATGATCCAATGAAATTTTCATCAAAACTGTATGTGTTTTACAACTGAGCTTGCACGCTAAATTGTCTGTGTTTTAATTTGAAGTAGCTTCTCTTAAAACTGAGCTGAGAACAACTACAGAAGCCAACAAGAGCATCATGCTAAGTTGATTAATATATTATTCATCAATGTATCATTATACCACCTTTCATGTTCATTTTTCACGAAACTTAATTTTCTTGTGAGATGGGTTTATTTTGATTCGATGGTAGAATTATGAGGATGCAAAAGAAACCATTAGGAAAATGTTCATCAAAATTGAACTTTCAGTCTTTGCATATAACACCGCTTAGGTAGCAATGGTTCCTTCTCTAAATGCTCTGGGAACTCCTTGCTACCTGGGAAGTTTAGAGTGGATTTTGGAAAACTAGCATCGTGATGGATCATGGGGTCTTCTTGATAGAAACACTACACTAATCAAAGATGTTTTCTCAGCTACTCTTGCATGTGTGCTTGATCTTAAATTATTTTGTGTTTGTGGTGCTAAATGTCAATTGTAATTTGTAGGTGTTGTACATGAGACTTTTGAGGCAGTGAGATACAAGGTATGGAGTCATATGATATACATGTTGTTGCAGGAGGATGGTCAAGTATGAAATAAATATAAATATAAAAGCAGACTGACTCCCTGTCTCAGCAAATAAATACAAGACTTCCTCCCGTTGTAGTAGAAGGCAGTCAGGATCGATCCACGAGGAAGCGTGTCAGCGCCCGCCTTTTCAGTTCCAAACTCAGCACTATTTCGACCAGAAGAGTCCTCGACGTCGATTAGTGTCCTCGACGTCCACCACACAGTCGATCAGAAACTGTAACAGAAGCAAACAGAAACGCAAACGAAGCAAAAACAAGCAAGTCAAGTAACACAGTGTACTCGACGTCGACTAGACCTACTCGACGTCGAGTAAAATTCAGGCAATGTCGAGTGATTTGCAGTGTAAAATCGTGACCTTTGCAATGACAGAAATAAAATAGAAGCAACACAAAAATTGTGGGAAATTCAATGAACTAAAAGACTTCCAGAATCAGGGTTTCAACACCACAACGATAACCATGTAAAATAACACATAAAGGCATAAAAGATCATGCTTTTCATTAAATAACTTTCGTTATTAACAAATAGGAATATAGAGGCTTTCGCATAAACCCTAATTGTTACTAACCCCTTTTCATATAATTAATCCAAGTTGTATTAAGATCACTTTCGCTTCAATAACACAAAAAAGGATCACCTTCAACTTTCTCAAAAGAATCATGCTCATAGAGATAGAAGACGAATCTCATCAAAAGATTGTACCTTTATCGCATCACCTTACATGGCTACCGTCATGCTCACCCCGACCCTAGAAGTTGGGTGACTACTCGCTTTTCATCGTAAGGAAAGACATTAATAATAAAAGGGAACTAAATTGCATTAAATAAAATAAAAGAAAGCTTACAACCGATCGAAGACAAACCGTCTCTCAACATCTTCTCTCCTCTCGCCACAAGCTCTCTCTCTCTCTCTATCTCTCTCTATCTCTCTCTATCTCTCTATGTAACTAATTGTAACATGAATTGAATTAATAAAACTCAGCACTTAAGGCTTTATTTATAGGCTTCATTCCTAGCTTATCTAGGAAAGAAACTCTATGTATATCTAAATCTATCTATCTTAATACTTAAGATAAAACTTGGAAATAAAAGAATTAGATCTAAAAGGAAATAAAGCTAAAGTGGATAAATCCTTCTTCTCCTTGATAGAACTTGATAGATGTGGAAGAAATCTTCTCTCGAAAATACCTCCATCGGACTTTGGATAGAACTTTGAGTAGAAGTCGGATAAGCTCGAAATCGGCCAACTGGATTGTCCTCGACGTCGACCAAAAGTCCTCGACGTCGAGTAGAAATTTCCCTCCTGGATCGTACTCGAGCTCGAGCAAGATTCGAACTCGCCGGGTGTACTCGACGTCGACCACAACTCCTCGACGTCGAGTAGGATTTTTTTGATCGAGTGACTCTACTCGACTCCGTGTAGAATTTCTGGGCTTGATGTACTCGACTTCGGCTAGATCTGGTCGACGTCGAGTAGATCTGGTTTGCTCTCAGCATTCTGCTCTATTCTTGAAACGCACTTTCCCGAGTCCTCATTCGTCCGATTGACGCATATGAGTATGAGTTGGAAAGCTCTTTTCGAGGGATACAACTCTCATGAAGATATCAAAGCTTGATTCAGAATGATGAATGACGAAAAGTGGGATTTTCTCCAACTGCACCATCCTTAGCTTCTTCATGACTTTCTTTTAAGATCCAAAGTGCATTCGATTTCTGAGAAATATGACAAAAACTAGTGTAGACTCCATAATTTGGCAAATAAGCATAAACTACATAGATTCTTTATTATTATATCCCAAATGTATGAAATGCATCCAGAAATCGATACAAAAGCTAATATAAAACATGGCGAATTAGGCTCACATCAAACACCCCATACTTAAGCTTGCTTATCCTCAAGCAATACTTTTAATTGGCATACAGGGGAAGAAATCAAAACTCTCAACATCTTAGATTCATTGTCATATAACGCTGCACTCAATTACCATCCTCGAAAAGGTACTTCTGTCACAAATCCATGCATGTGCAACTAAAAAGCAACATCTACTCACAAAAGGAGGGTTATGCAAAAACATTCCATATGTGACAAATCATTAATAGTCAAGAGGACATTAATTTAAGCTCAATAAGGAGTAAATTGGTAAAAGGGTAAAGTTGGGATATATTTGACAATGTGATGCTAATGACTCGAGGAAATGGAGTACTTTCCAAACTTTCATACCACATTCCCTCTTCCTTTGATTTCTCACCTTTCGCTTATTGCTCATTGTTTTTTTCAATATTATGCTTTTACCTCTCTAACCTCAGTACTGCCTTCTCGCGAGTCACAAAGATGGGTGTCATGAATGGCCCCGAATATTTAGTGCTTTGGACTCCTCACATTGGTGTCCCATCTCGCCAAACTATTATCTCAGCGAGCAGGGTCGATCTACCTTTATCTCCTGAGGTGATTATATTTTCTTTCACTCATTAAATTTTCCATACATGTCAAACATTCCTGCCAAACTCCATATATGATATATAACAACAACACAAACACCATATAACAATCTCCATAATGTAATATCATTCTCAACATAATCCCCGGATAGGAAATAAGGTAAAGAATGTGAAATATTTAGATCATGTGGAGCAAAATATGAAATAAGGCTCAATATGGATTTTGTGATGCATAAGCATATGTATAGGCTAGGTTATAACAATATGAGCATTATATGGAAATATGAAGTCCTCCATCTTTTTATCATGCAACATGTCAAAAGCAACATCAAATTTTACCTCCTTTCATGGTTTTCAAGAAAATAATGCACTTCATTGTGACTTTCCTTTACTAGGCAATTTAATGTTATATCTCTAATGAATCTAATTTTGCATCGTCGAGTTCAATATTAAACTTCCATGACACTAATAAAAAAAATTCAATTGGGGGGGGGGGGGGGGGGGGGTTAATAAACTTTGGAAAACAACATGTAAGCACATAAATTAAATATGGATTCCAAAATAGCCATGTATGAACAATTCGAAGATACACTAAAAATATGCACACAAAATGTCAAATAAATTTAAATATGCATAGAGTAAGCCCTTCCCCCACCCCATACTTAAACATTACAGTGTCCTCATTGTATAAAAAACAAGGGTAAAGAAAGAAACTCCCTAGACAAGTGTGCTGATCGCCGGAAATCGAGTGCAATGTTGCTGTAGAGCTGGTCGACATCGAGGAAGATCTGGTCGACTTCGAGTACGCTTACTCGACTCTGAGTACAGTGAAACCTCCAGGGTGATCCTCTCGACCACATGCTCCTTTTTCTCTCTCTAATACACAAGTATAAATATTACCAAATGAAGCACTTGAACTACAATTTTTTCATGTATCCATATGTTATTGCCAGGTGGATCTGGTTGTTTATAATATGCTTCATGAAGATCCCATTATCCCAATAATGTGAGCTACTCTGTTGTTCGTGGTCTTTCTGATCAGATTCGAGAACTCCGGGAATCTATTGAAGAAGAATGAGGTAATCTTCATTGATTATACTATTATAGATACACGTATGTATAATATGTATATACGATACAGTGAAGATAATATATGTTTAAGAAATAAACAGTGGAGATACAATCCATTCAAGTAGTTAAGATTGTATTTTGTTTAACTAAATTAAGGAAATTATTTAAAATAATTAGAATCGACAATTATTTAAAGCTACTCTCAAAAGATGCCATGCGGTGCATTTCAAATTTCCTTTGCTTTAGTATGATTATATTGATTGATATTGATTTAATGGGATTTGTTCTAAGGCCTTAATTTTTTTCTGATTTGAATAAGATACTTATCAACCCAGTGTAGTCCTGCTTAGTCCAGGAGTTAATATGTACTCACATGGGCAGACATAAAACTGAAATTCAGCTATGTGACAAAAATAATTGAATTGAAAGTGTATCTCAAGATCAACACACACACCACTAATCGAAGGATGCAAGTTTTCTGCTGTTCATGCTCCTCGATGTCTTAATTTTGTTTTAGCTACTTTGTTTTGAACAAAAGTAATGTTATAATGTATCTCAAGATCATAGCTCACTCTCTAATGAACATTTTTTTTCATTTGTGGTTTTCTAGGATCCCTCTGACAAGAGAATGATCCTCTGTGATGATAAGCTGAAGGAGCTGTTTGATGTTGACTCCTTCCGTGAATTTTCGATCGCAAATCTACTTTCATCCCATTTCATCAAGACAGAGCCTTAGGCAGAGAAGGGCTAATAGCTAAACACCTGGCTGTGAGCTTACGTAGGTAGTAGGTGAGCAATTTTGTTTGAGAGCTCGAAAGCCATTGGCCTGCAATCAACTAACCTTAACCTTTACAAAATTTGGACATCATTTGGGGGTAAAAAGATGTGCAGGAAAGATGATCTTCCAACTTCTAGCCACTGCTCTTCTTCCAATGTCCGGTGTCAGTGGAGCTTTTGCAACTGTCTTTGAGACGTAAAGACACCCCAAAAATCTAAAGTGATTTTTGGGGTGAGAGTTGTATGTGTTTAAATAGTCCATGTAAAGACATAAAGACATCAACTATAATGTCAATGATTTTTTTTATACAAATTATCCATGGTCCTTCGCTTAATCTTGAGTTACCTATGAATGCATTTGTTAATGCTAATTGTTTTTTTCGTGGGCATCGGAAATTGTTGATTGATTTAGTAGAACTTTGTTGATTGATTTGGTAGAATTGTTTAGATTTTTATTAGGTCATTCCTCAATATTTTATAGTATTATGTTTTTTTCTTTTCGCACAAGTGCCAATGGCGCGAGAATTCCACTAGTATTACTAATTTTGTTAGCATTTGGTTATGTGTCAATTAAAGTTGGGTTTTTAATCACAAATCCCTTTTCTTATTAGTCGATAGTATTTTGGGAAGGTTTCAATATATGTTTCCTATATTAAATTTATCACAATCGTCTCCAAAATGTCTACATACATTGAATATAATAGATATATGTTTACTATGATTTCTTGTATATGGAAATAATCATATTACTATAATATATAGCTTCATATTCTCATTCAATGCTTTTGGCCAATTAATTTTTTTTCCCGTTGATATATGTCTTTCGAATGTGGATGTATCTTATATATAATAACACTAAAAAAGAAGTACACTATAAACGCATGTTGACTTCTCTATAATTTTCGATCTTATGTGACATTATCTTATTTCACCATGCTTTCGTGCCATTTTATGGTTTTTTTATTTTCTTTTAATTAACTTTACATTAATCTGTGATTTCTTTCCTCGGTCAACTCTACCAATTATCCTAAGATTGTTTACCTACTTATCATTTTTTTAATTTGAATTTAGATTATTAAATTATCATAATAGTATTCATACTTATAGTAAATTTTATTGATTACTACTTTGAATAATTGTATTATCTAATTGTCGTTAATAAATATAAAATACTTTGTAAAAAGAGATCAGCAGTCCATACAAGGTGTGGGTTATTAAACTAGTATAATACGAAAGCCGCTGTTTGAAACATTGACTTAGTATTTTTTTTTTTTTAAAAAAATTCAATTTAAATGGGAGAAAGTCTGAAAAGGGGAAAATTATATATCTTTTTTTTTAAAGAATATAGGATGGAAATGCGGAAATGTTGTGTCTAACTACCAGAACAAAAAACAAAAGGTAGGGAAGAAGAGAAAGACTAGAAGAGGGGAGAAGGAGAGAGAAAGAGAAGGAGAGAGGGACAGGAGGGGACCACAAGAATGTAGGAAAGAGAATTTTTTTTCTCTAAATATTCACTAAAAAATAAATAATTAAAATATTATATATCAACTAAAAGTATTTACAAAATATTCATTTTTGTCAGAGTTTGCAGAGAAATACGGTCTGAGACCACGTTTCATTCACAAATACTAAAATTCTGAATTGGAAGAGGAGTGGAAAAAAAACGAAAAAAACGCGGTATGAAATCGCGTTTTATAAAAAAATTGGGGTAAAATGCGATTTCAAACCGCGTATATATAAATTTGTATTTTAAATTAAAAAAAAAAAAGAAAAAAAAAGTAGAAGCGTGTGTTGAAACCGCACTTCACTTGTCATCCCCTACCTTTGGCACATGCTCCCACCTCCCACCATGGCACCTCAGCTCCCACCTCCTCGCACCATGGCTGACCTCCTCCTCGCTCCGCCGTGCCTCCTCCTAGCTGCACATGCTGCCACCTCCCACCAGGGCTGGCCTCCTCCTCGGTGCATCGTGGCTGTTCGCTGCACCTACTCCCACCTCCCACCATGGCCGACCTCCTCCTCGATGCATCATGTCTCCTCGCTTCCTCCTTCTCGCTGCACCAGATCCCACCTTCCACCATGGCCTCCTCCTCTCCCGTCGGCGTCACTCTCGTACCTCCTCCTCCTCGTCCACTACCGCTTCTCCATCTTCGGTGGCGATGAGAAGATTCCGACCTGCGGTGGGCTGCGAGTACGCGGGAGCGAGGAGGTGAGAGGCCAAGGTGGGAGCTGAGGAGCCGGGAGGTTAGGGGCCATGGTGCGAGGAGGCGGGCGGTGCCTCAAGCTGGAGGTTAGGTGTAAAGGCTCGGATTTTTAAATCCTAATTTTTTTGGAAAAGAGAATTGAAAATGGAATGTAATCAGTTTTAAAACTCGTTTAACGGATTCCGATCGGAATATAAAATTTGACGAATAATTTCCATCTTTACACCTCGAAAATTCAAAATAATTATCGGATGACGATATCCTTGTCTATTTTAAAAATCTAATTGATCGAGAGAGCGGTAGTCGGGGAAACTAACATTTAAGAACTAATTTTGGGATTCGAAATTCCCGTATTCAGAATTTATTTCCGGGTAATTGTTTACCCATTCCCACACTCTACACTCACCATACTGTTGTTGCAGGAGTAAATCGAGTATTGAAATAAATGTAAAATATAGTTCAGACTGACTTCCCTGTCTCAGCAAATAAATACAAGACTTCCTCCCGTTGTAGTAAGAGAAAATCAGGATCGAATCCACGAGGAAGCACGTCAGCAGTTCTCAGGTAGCAACAGATTCTCACAACAGCAGCAGAAAAGCACAAAAACACAGAAGCAGAAAAGACAAATAAACCCAGCAAGGGCAAATAAAAACAAAAGCAAAGACCGAAACTAAAGACAGAAAGTAAAACAAAGCAATAAATAAAACGAGGACACAGAAGCTACTCGAAGTCTAGTAGCTGTCCTCGACCTCGACAAAGAAAAGTGCAAAAATAGAAAACAGAAACGAAAGCAAACAACTCGACAAAGATCAGGCAACTCGATCTCGACAACCTCAACTCGAGATCGACAAGAGGTGCTCGACACAGAGAACAGAACGTGAAAATCGACGAAAGAAAACAGAAAGCTAACTCGACTAAGACAAACCCAACTCGAGATCGACAAGAGGTAACTCGATCTCGACGAAGCTTCGTCTAGGTCGGCAAGAACAGAAATTTAAACTTTGCAAATTCGAACACAGAACTTCGAAAATCGATGAAATAAATTCAATATATTAAAAGACTCCCAAGACCAGGGTTTCAACACCACAACGATAACCATGCAAAACAACATATAAAGGCATAAAAGATCATGCTTTCCATCAAATAACTTTCGTCATTAACAAATAGGCATATAGAGGCTTTCGCATAAACCCTAATTGTTACTAACCCTTTTTCACATAATTAATCCAAGTTGCATTAAGATCACTTTCGCTTCAATAACACAAACAAGGATCACCTTCAACTCTCGCAAAAGAATCATGCTCATAGGGATAGAAGATGGATCGCACAAAAGATCTGACCTTTATCGCATCGCCTTACATGACCACCGTCGGGCTCACCCCAGCCCCAGAAGTGGGTGGACTACTCACGCCTCATCGCAATCGCAGACATTGATGTATAAAAAGAACTAACTTGCATTAACTATATTCAAAAGCCTTTACAATTCCGGCAATCAACTTTCGCAGAAAGCCAAAACCCTAAAAACTTTAGAACTCCTAAACTTCTCTGTGGAACTACTAATTGTGTGTGACTTGGAATGATGTCTGTCTTTGAATTCCTAAAACTGAGCCCCCTAGGGCCTTATTTATAGCCTTCATTCCCTAGCTAATCTAGGAAAGAAGATATCTATCTATATCTAAAACATTATCTAAATTGCTAAAAGATAAATAAATGTTTTAAGGAAATAAATTCATAAGGAAGGGATAAAACTAATTATGGTAGGTCTTCATGATGTTGATAGATCTTGTCTCCTTTGATAGAACTTGATGTAATAGGATAGAATCTTCCGCCTTCGCGCCCAAGGAACTCCAATTCTACTCGGACAGGCCACGTCGAGAAGCTTCTGGACACGGCTTCTACTCGACCTCGAGTTGGACTCCTCGACCTCGAGTTGGGTTCCTCGGCTTGGCTTGACTCTGCTCGATGTGGCTCGGACTCTGGCTCACTGGTGCTTGTCGACCTCGAGTTACCCTAGTCGACCTCGAGTAGAGTTGAGTCATCGACTAGGTCTCCTCGGGTGGCTCTTCTCGGCACGCTCGGACAAAGGCTCAGGCGCTCGTCGATCTCGACAAGCTCTAGTCGACTTCGAGTAGCGTGGTGCTCGGCCTCTCGTCCTCGGCTTCTCGGGCAGCTTCTCCTCGTCAACTCCGGGTGTGACACTTGATCTTCGTCGATCTCGACTAGGCTAAGTCGAGATCGAGTTGGCTCCCAGAGCTGGGTTGGCTGGCTCTCTCGATCAGGCCGTGCTCGACCAAGCGGTGCTCGGACATGGCTTGTCTATGTCGAGTAAGCCTACTCGAGATCGAGTAGCCTTGACTCTCAGGCTGGTTCCGCTGCTTTGACCTTGGACTTCTGTAGTGGTTTTCCGAGCTTTTCCGACCTTCTGTAGAATTGCTGTAAAACGCCTCGATTTCTGCGAATTAAACAGAAACTGGTGTAGATTCCATAATTTGGCAAATAAACATAAACTACATAGATTATGTACTAATTTAGCCCAAATGTATAAAATGTATACAGAAATCGATATAAAAGTTGCTGTAAAACATGGCAGATTAGGCTCACAACAAACACCCCATACTTAAGCTTGCTTGTCCTCAAGCAATACTTTTATTTGTCATTCAGGGGAGGAATTCAAACTCTCAACATATCAGATTCATTCTCATATAACCCTGCAATCAATTAACATCCTTGAAAAGGTACTAGTGTCACAGATTCATGCATGTGCAATTTATACAAAAGCAACATCTACTCACAAAAGGAGGGTTATGCAAAACATTCATTCATGACAAAGCATTAATAATCAAGAGGACTTTAATTTAAGCTCATGAAGGAGTAGATTGGTAAAAGGCTAAAAGGTGGGCAATTTTTGGCAATGTGGTGCTTTTGATCCGGGGAAATGGATCACTTTCAACCTTTGAGTTTCATTCCACATTCTTTCTTCATTTGATTCATCACCTTTCATATTGCTTTTCTCAATAATAATGCTTTTACCTCTCTGACCTCAACACTGCCTTCTTGCGAGTCGCAAACATGGGTGTCATGAATGGCCTCGGATACTTAGTGCTTTGGACTCCTCACAATGTGTCCCATCTCTCCAAACTATTATCTTAGAGAGCAGGGTCAATCTACCTTTATCTCCTGAGGTGATTGGATTTTCTTTCACTCATTAAATTTTCCATATATTTCAAACAATTTCCTTCCAAACTCCAAATATAATAATTATCACAACAACCATATAACATTTCCATAATGTAACATCATTCTCAACATAATCCCCGGATAAGGTAAAGAATGGCAAATATTTAGATCACGTGGAGCAATATTTGAAATAAGGCATATTATGGCTTTTGTGATGCATAAGCATAGGTAAGGCTAGGATTAAACAATATGAGCATTTATATGGAAATATAAAGTCCTCCATCATTTTATCATGCAACATGTCAAAAGCAACTTCAAATTTACCTCCTTTCATGGTTTTCATCAAAATATGCACTTCATTGTGACTTCCCTTTACTAGGAAATTTCATGCTATATCTCTAATGAATCCAATTTTGCATCGTCGAGTTCAATATAAGCTTCCATGACATTATTTCAAAATTTCAATGGGGGTCATTTTTCTCAAAATTTTGGAAAACATTCATATAAGCATATAAATCAAATAATGCATTCCAAAATAGCTATGTAGCAATTCCAAGTAATAAATTCTAAATATGCACAAATAATGTCAAATATGGCAATTATGCGTAATGTAAGCCCTTCCCCCACCCCATACTTAAACATTACAGTGTCCTCATTGTATAAAAAACAATGTAAAAGGGTAAAGAAAGAAACTCACAAGACATGTGTGCAGAGCCTTATAATTTCGACTGGAGCACCTCCTAGTCCGAGTATTAATGTAGCTTGGTTCTATCCATTGACCTGAAAAAGTAGAAGACCTATACCCAAAAAATGTTCAAAACCAAAACAACGTCTCAAATGTCCTAAAAAGTCTATGTACATGCTCTAGATTTTATAGTCGCTAGGCCGACTTTCCATTTATGCTCAAGGTGGCATCTGTAGGGCCCATGTAGCTTGGGCCTCAAATAAGACTCCATTCTTGTCCATCAGTTGTAGTCCTCCAGAATGGATCTTGTTCACCACGAAAGGTCCCATCCGCTTCTTGTTGAATTTGTTGGGAAACCAATGATCCTTTGACTTAGAGACATAGAGCTTGTCTCCAACTTCATATTCCTTAGGCTCATCATTGGAAATCCTGCATAATCGCACGTACCAAGGCAGACCTCTCCCATGTATACATAAATCTTTAATGGAAATAGGAGAAGAGAGATCCATACCTTGGCTCACCTTCGCAGAAACGGAATCGGGGACCACGGTGTTTGGTCGATCTCGACTAGGGCTCCTCGAGATCGACGAGGCTGCTGGCTCTGGTGGACGTCTGGTCGAAGAGGCAGAAGTCGATGAAGAAGGCGGCTCGTCGACATCGAGTAGCCTACTCGAGGTCGAGTAGAGCTCTGGCTCTGGTGGCTTGCTCCTCGGGAAAACAGGGTCTCGTGGCGCCGACTGGTGGTCGACCTCGACGAGACTGGTCGAGATCGACAAGTTTTGCTTGACTGGAGGTGGGTGATAATGCATATTTTAGATAGGCATTATAGACATATTTAGTTTAGTTAGGTTGCATTTCTTGCTTGCTTTGTTGTTAAATTGCATCTTGTGTTTATTTTATAAGAGTTCGGATTCTGCGCCATTTTGTGTTTATCTCGCAGATTGAATCGGAACACATTTAGGAGATGCAATATCTCGAAGGGGAACACAAGATACATGGGAAGGAACAAGGAAGAAAGAAGCAAGACAAGAGGAGGAGGCCGCAATGGAAGCTACAAGGCCACGGCAAAGCTACGTGCTGCGGGCGCAGCAGATGTGCCGCGGCCGCGGCAGAGCCCGCCGCAGCGGGAAGAGAAGAAGACATATGCGGCGGGCGCCGCAACACTTGCGGCGGCCGCCGCAGCTACAGTCAGCGAGATGCGCCGTTTTTGGAAAAAACCCTAGTTTTCTATTTTACTTTTGGAGGCCGACTTGGATGTTTTTATTAGGCACTTTTATGTTATTTTTCAGTACCTTTCATTCTATTCATTCAACCATTAGACTTTTTAGAGATTTTGAGCTATGTCTTCCATGAGGAACTAAACTCATCTATTCTGCCTGCAATTTGAAGCTTTATTCGGATTGATTGTGAGTTTCTAATTCTCGCTCCTTGTTTCCTATTTGTGAATGCTTCAACTTCTTTGTGCTTAATTAATTATTGATTTGTTCTATCTTGTCTGGCCAACTTGTTAGATCAATTCAATCGCTAAGGTTTTGTAGATTCCTGGTTGTGAACCTTAACCTAAGTGGCAAACTTATTCCTTTAGGGCTGGTTGAACTAATTGAATGAGTAGGAAGTTGAATGTGTTGTTAAATCCTTTTTTAGGGACTGCAAATACCTTGGCTAATCTCTGAACTTAAAGCTATCAATTGGGTTAAATCCTTCTTTAGGGACTGTTCGATTGATAAGGGTTGCTAGGACTGGTTGGACTAGTAACTATATTAGGTCGGGACAAGGGCATTCATAGGAAACGTAATAGGACGAGAAGAAGTTACAAGGATCGCTTCAATCCAATAAAGTGGAAAATTGTAGGTGGAATTGCTTCTCATAATCGTCTAAACCAAAATCACTTACTCTGCGTTCGTTACTTTGCTTCAAAATTTTCACACTAAAACCCCTTTTGTTACTTAATCGGCATTAAAATCATACTTGAATCATAAATTTCCCTGTGGGATCGACCTCTTACTTATTACTTATTACTATACTAGTTATAGGCCTTTGTTAAGTTACATGAGTATTTTGAGCGCTTCAAGAAACTCTGTGCCAGCTGCCCATGCCATGGGTACTCTCAAAAGGATCTGGTTCTCTTCCTATTTAATGGGCTGACTGATATAGAGCGAAAAACAGTGAATTCTGCTTGTGGAGGTAACATGCTGAACAAGACGCCTGCCGCAGCTTGGGAGGTGTTTAAGGAGCTATCTGAGGGCTCCAGACAGTTCAACAAGAGCCCTCGCGCTGGGGGTGTACTCGCTGTTGATGCTAATGTGGTTGCACTTCAGACTGATATGGCAGAGGTAAAGGAGATGATGAAACAAATGGTTATTGATAGGACTCCTCAACAACTGAAGGCATGTGGTCTCTGCAGTCAATACACTCATCCCATGGACATGTGCCCGCTTCTACAAGATCCTAATTTTGATTTGAATGCCATTGAGAATTTCACTCAACAAAGGCCTAGGCAAGACAATTATGGAAATCCTGGGTATTCCAACAACAACAATTACAACAGAGGCTATCAGCAAGGCTATGGGAACTATCAAGCCTCTTTCAATCAGCAAGGGGGGCAATAGGAAAGGCCTCAACAACAATATGAACCTCGACAGGGAGGTCAGCAGCAATCCAATAGGGATAATGAGGGTCCGTTGCAGAAATTGACAGAGCGGATGGCGAATCTAGAGAAGCAGCAATCCGATCGGATGACAAATCTTGAGAATCAAATGAGTCAGCTCATTCAAATCTTAAGTGCTAAAGATGCAAATAATTCTGGTAAGCTTCCGTCGCAGACCATTGAGAATCCGACAAAGGAGAATGTCAGTGCTGTAACCCTTAGGAGTGGCAAGGAACTGGTTGTCACAAATCAAAAGGACGATGAGGAGATAATGGACGAAGAAATAGACATTATTGAAGATGAAAACGGCCAAACAGTGGTGCGGCGCCCGCCGCAGCACCCCTGCGGTGCCCGCCGCCAGAGACGGATTTCAAGCTGCGCCCGCCGCAGTTGATGCCCAGCAAGTTGCGGCGCCCGCCGCACCCTCTGCGGCGCCCGCCGCAGGCACTCCCGCCGCCGAATGTTCTCCTGGTGAGTTTTCTCCCTTACCTCTTTCCTCTTCTCTCCCTCTTTCTCCTCCCCCTTCTTCTTCTTCTTCTACTCCTTCTTCTCCCTTACCTATGGAGACTCCAAAGCCCATTCCGCCTTTCCCGGAAGCTTTGAAGGATACAAGAAGATATGAGAATGACAAGGAAATCTTCGAGACATTCAGTAAGTGTGAGGTAAATATTCCTTTGCTTAATTTGATCAAAAGCATTCCTAGATATGCTAAATTTTTGAAGGAACTTTGCACTATCAAGCGGAACCAGAAGCTAAAAGGTAAGCAAAAGGTGAAGGTAAGCGAACATGTCACTGCTGTATTTCAAAAGCGTATGCCTGAAAAGTGTAGTGATCCTGGTATGTTTGCTGTTCCATGTGTGATAGGTGATACTAAATTTGACAAAGCCATGTTAGATTTAGGAGCATCTATTAATGTTTTGCCTTCTAGTGTTTATCATGCTTTGGGGTTGGGACCACTGAATGACACTCGGGTAGTAATTCAACTTGCTGATCGATCTACTATCTACCCGAAAGGGATTGTTGAAGATGTCTTGGTTATGGTTGACAATTTGATATTCCCTGCTGATTTCTTTGTGATTGACATGGGTCCTGGTAACAATGAAGGCCTTATTCTGTTGGGCAGACCTTTCTTGAAAACTGCTAGGACCAAGATAGATGTCTATTCAGGATCTCTCACTATGGAATTTGATGGTCAAAGAGTTGAATATAACATTTATGATTCCATGAAATTCCCATCCGATGATCCTTCTCTGTGCTTTATGGATGCTATTGATACTATGGCACAGGATTGCTTTGAATTGGAGTGTGTTGATGAGATAGAAATTGCTTTACAGGCTCCTATAGATGAAATTGCTAGAGATTATGTATTGTCATCTGACTTGCAGGAGGCTATAGTAGCTTTAGACCATCGATCTCCCACGTATGTGCCACCGAGGGGAGACCGCATCGAGCTGACCATTCCTACTGAAAAGCTTCTTCCATCCATTATCCAAGCGCCGGATGTTGAATTGAAACAACTTCCTAATCACCTTAAATATGCTTTTCTTGGTGAAAATGATACTCTACCTGTCATTATTTCTAACAAATTGACATTTGGACAGGAGGAGCGATTGGTGAATGTTCTAAAAGAGAACAAGGAGGCGCTAGGATGGACGATAACAGACATTAAGGGCATCAGTCCTACTCTCTGCATGCATAGGATACTATTAGAGGATGATGCCAAGCCATCTAGACAACCTCAGCGAAGACTCAACCCACCAATGATGGAGGTGGTAAAGAAGGAGGTGCTAAAACTCCTTCAGGGAGGTATGATTTTTCCCATATCTGATAGCAAATGGGTGAGTCCTACTCAGGTTGTCCCTAAGAAGGGAGGTATTACTGTTGTTGAAAATCAGGATGGTGAATTGGTCCCTAGCAGGGTTCAAACTGGATGGAGAGTCTGTATTGATTACAGAAAATTGAATGCAGTTACTCGCAAGGACCATTTCCCCCTCCCCTTTATTGATCAGATGCTTGAGCGCCTTGCCGGCCGCTCCTTTTATTGTTTTTTTGATGGCTACTCAGGATATTTTCAGGTACCAATAGCACCGGAGGATCAAGAAAAAACGACTTTTACATGCCCCTTTGGCACTTTTGCATACCGCAGAATGCCTTTTGGGCTATGTAACGCACCTGGGACCTTCCAACGGTGTATGGTGAGCATATTTTCTGAGTATGTGGAGCGGTTTATTGAAGTATTTATGGATGAATTCACTGTGCATGGAGATGATTTTGATACTTGCTTACATCATTTGTCACTTGTGCTTAAGCGGTGCGTAGACACCAATTTGGTTCTTAACTCTGAAAAGTGTCATTTTATGGTTGAGCAAGGCATTGTGTTGGGTCATATTGTATCTAGCAGGGGTCTTGAGGTAGACAAGGCTAAGATTGATGTCATTCAGTCTCTACCTTACCCCACCAATGTGCGTGAGATTCACTCCTTTTTAGGCCATGCAGGGTTCTATCGCAGGTTTATTAAGGATTTTTCTAAGATTTCTGCACCTCTTTGTGATTTATTGAAAAAGGAAGTAGCTTTTGAGTTTGATGACAGGTGTAGAGCATCCTTTGATGAGCTTAAAGGTCGCTTAACTAGCGCTCCTATAATCCAAGCACCCATATGGTCGCAACCTTTTGAGATTATGTGCGATGCTAGCGATTATGCTGTGGGGGCTGTTTTGGGACAAAAGGAAGGAAGGAGCTCGCATGTCATCTACTATGCCTCCATGACTCTGAATGGAGCGCAAAGGAACTACTCAACCACTGAGAAAGAGCTCCTGGCTGTGGTCTTTGCGCTGGAGAAATTTCGCTCCTATCTCCTAGGAGCTAAGGTAATTGTCTTCACTGATCACGCTGCTCTTCGCTATTTGTTAACTAAGAAAGAAGCGAAACCAAGATTGATTCGTTGGATTTTACTTTTAAGTGAATTTGACATTGAAATCAAAGATAAGAAAGGTGCAGAAAACTTAGTAGCGGATCACCTCAGCAGACTTGTCCAAGGAGAGGATAAGCCGGAAGATCAAAGACCCATTCACGGTGAGTTTCCTGATGATACACTGTTCTACTTAACTCACACATCTTCGTTGCAGCTGGAGGAACAAACAAGGACGGAAGATGCGGCGGCTGCAGCACCCATGAGGCGCCCGCCGCAGTGCAGTGCGGCGCTCGCAGCACCTATGCGGCGCCCGTCGCACGCTGTTCAATCCACCTATCCACCTCTTTCCCTCCCATCCGACGAGGTAAGTCCTGATATTTCTGAATTATTGATGGGTGTCCATACTCCTCGACCTTGGTTCGCCAATATGGTGAATTTCTTGGTCACGGGAGAATTTCCACCGAAATTTACAAAGGCTCAGAAGGACAAGATTCGACATGACTCTCGCTTCTACGTTTGGGATGACCCCTACCTTTGGAAACATTGTGCTGATCAGGTAATTAGGAGGTGTCTGCCGGACAATGAGGTACAATCTGTCCTTACTTTTTGTCATGCTCATGAATGCGGAGGCCCCTTTGGTTCTCAAAAGACCGCTAGGAAAGTTTTAGAAGCAGGTTTCTTTTGGCCTCACTTATTTAGGGATGCTAATGCCTTCTGTAAATCATGCGATAGATGTCAAAGGGTCGGGAACATATCTGCTAGGAATGAAATGCCACAAACAACTGTCATGTTTTGTGAAATTTTTGATGTTTGGGGTATCGATTTTATGGGTCCCTTCCCTAGTTCTTTTGGGAATTTATATATTTTGCTTGCGGTGGACTATGTCTCCAAGTGGGTGGAGGCAAAGGCCACCAGAACTGATGATTCTAAAGTGGTTGCAGATTTCCTGAAAAACACCATTTTCGCAAGATTTGGGGTGCCTAAGGCTATAATTAGTGACAGAGGGACACATTTCTGCAACAGGACGATCACTGCCCTATTAAAGAAATATCATGTCACACAGAGAGTGTCCACTGCCTATCATCCTCAGACCAATGGTCAAGCGGAGATATCAAATAGGGAGATAAAGACCATTCTGGAGAAAACAGTGGCACCCAACAGAAAGGATTGGAGTCTACGGCTCAATGACGCTCTTTGGGCCTATCGGACAACTTATAAGACTCCTATAGGTATGTCCCCTTATCGTATTGTCTTTGGAAAAGCATGCCATCTCCCTGTAGAACTTCAGCACAAGGCGTATTGGGCTGTAAAGAATTGCAACATGAGGTTGGATGAAGTGGGTGAATTCAGAAGACTTCAATTGCAAGAGCTGGAGGAATTGCGTCTGGATGCTTACGATAATGCAGTAATCTATCATGCGGAAGGAACTCAATGTGGGAGACAAGGTTCTTCTATACAAATCACGCTTGAAACTCTTCCCTGGAAAGCTTAGATCAAGGTGGGAAGGACCTTACACCATCTCAAGGATTTTCTCTCACGGAGCAATTGAACTTTATGATCCCAAGTCTAATGAGCTATTTAAAGTCAACGGTCATAGAGTTAAGCCTTATTTTGAGAACATACCGCATGATGAAGAAGAGGAGTTGGTGCTTGCTGAACCAACCAACTAGGCCACTCAAGGGCCATTATGTCGAGCCAACGACTTGAAAAAAAAGGCGCTGCTCGGGAGGTAACCCGAGGTAAGTTTTTCTTTCTCATCCTTATCATTTCTTAAGTAGTTTTCATTAGTAACTATTTTAGGAGTAGTTAACATAGGTAGTTAAATAAAAAAAAAAAAAAAAATCCCAACCGCGTACAAGGCCACCCCACTTGCGGCGGCCGCAGCAACCCCTGCGGCGCCCGCCGCCAGAGACGAATTTCACGCGGCACCCGCCGCAGGTGAAGCCCAGCGAGTAAGCGGCACCCGCAGCACCCTCTGCGGCGCCCGCCGCAACCAGCCCGTGACCTTTATTATAAAAAAAATAAAAAAAAAAATCACAAGAGGCACGGAACCTTTTATCAAAACCCTAACTTTCCTCTTTCCTCTTACCATCACTTTCAAAGCCGCCAAAGCACTCTCCATTGCTCTCTTTCTTCTTCTTCTTCATCTACCACCTCCATAGCCACCCAAGCTCTCTCTCCTCACCCCATCGCCGGATCTGCAACGCTGCGCCCGCCGCTACTGGAGCTGCGCCCGCCGCCACCGTGTTCGCCGCTCCTGTGCACGAAATCAGCCCCTAATCTCCTAGATCTTCAAGTTTCCCATCCTTTAAACTCTCAAGGTATGATTTTCTTCCCTTTTCTCCCCGAATTTCAGATTTTACATGTGTTTGGAAATTAGGTAGAGATTGGATCTTGGAGTTGTTCATTGTTTAAAGGTGGAAATTTGTGTTTTACATGTGTGTGGAAACTAGGGGACGGAATTTTTATATGAACAGAGGGCTGATTTTGTTAGGGCTATGAGAGTTCGAGTTGGAATTTTTTATGTGGACAGGAGAAATTTGTGTGGGATATTATTGTGGTTCTTTGAGGGTTGAAATTTGTGAGAGCATGAACTTTGGAGCTGATTTTTCATTGCTAATGGGGCTGATTTTTGGTTGTTAATATTGAAGTTAAAGCGTCGGTGTGAATTGGGAATTTGGGTGTGATTATTGATAAATTGTGAAGTATTGTTGAGTTGGGGCTGTTTATTGGAGATTCTTGATTCCTTGTGGTGTGCTTAGTTGTTTGTGTTATTGATTGGCTTGGGTTGTGTTTGAGTTGTGCTTATTTGTGTTGAACTTTGAATCTGTTTGGGGTTGTCGATATATACTGCTGAAATTTGTTACAGATGGTGCGCCGACTAAGGAATGCATCCGATGACCAGAGGAGAATTTTTAAGAATTTCGATACTCGGCGCTTCGTCCAGACGAAGTTCTTTCACACCCCAGCCCTGCATACGCTGGGGATGTTGGATGTTACCCACCAGATGCTCACCCATGGCGGGTTGGGGGGATTTCTAAATCGTAGTGCCCCAACATATCCTGAGCTGGCATGGGAATTCTTGTCTACATTTGAGAGGGTGGACGATTCGAGGATTCGGTTCAACTTGTTGGACCAACCTCATGTTTGCACACTTGACAACCTCCGACAACAATTTGGGATATCACAGGCGCCCACCCCAAATTGGTCTTCTATGACTACTGAGCAGCAACGCCATGACCTGTGGTTTAAAGCAACTGGTGCTGTTTTCGATAGCCACAAAGGGGAGTACAACTACAGCTTTGTCCACCCCTGCTTCCGTCTTATCCACAAGGTTTTGGCTATGTCCTTTAGCGGCCGAGGTGACGTAAACAAGGTATATGCTGCTGATCTAGCTTGGTTATGGAGCTTTGCTCCCCAGTCTCGTGGTACACCAGACTGGGTTGAGATATTTATAGAGGCCTGTCTGAGGATCCATGGGACGACGTCAGGCAGGTTTGGCTTGGGAGGCATGATTAGCCTCATCGCCTACCAGTACCTATCGCCTGACCAATGCGGTGCACCTATGTCTGGTGGGTACACCTACACCACTGAGCAGCTTCGGAGGGCGTTTGTGCTTGAGGGTAACGACGGAAGGGGCTGGATTTGGAAGTCTGGCCGCGGTGGAGAGCATCGATTGAGTCTTCCCAGGCTCCTACCTTATGGACCTTCCGACAACACCCTCTACATCGCAGGCGATCAGGAGCAGGCTGAGGAGGAGGTCCCTGAGGATGATGAGGAGGAGGATGCCCCTGCACCGACAGATCATCATATGGGGGATGCACAGCATGATGCTGGCCCGTCTGCGGGACATCGCTTCTCGCCTGATGAGGACGACTACTTGCGGGACTACCTGGCCAATGAGTTCCATCGTCTATCCTTACGCCAGGATGCAGTTGAGTTCGCCCTTAGCGACATCAGTCGCACTGCGAGGGAGACGGACTCCAACGTGGCGGCTATGCGGAGTGAGACGACCTACCAGCTAGAGGAGATGCGGAGAGAGCAGCAGTACTACTTCCGCCAGCAGTTCCCTCACATTCCGCCATACCAGTCACCGCCCTACAGGCCTCCGCATCAGTGATGGTTAGTTCTACCCTCCTTCACTCTGAGTTTTTATGATTATTTTGGTTGTCTGTACTGTTTCAGTGAGGACACTGAAAATTTGAAGTGTGGGGGAGGAGACTTATATGTATTTTATGTTATTTCTATAAATTTTTAGGACATGTTTAAGTTTATGCACATGTTTAATTTTTAATTCTGTAATAGTTAGTTATTTTAATTCTGTTAAGTTTAGTTATTTTACTTATTTTAATTTTTGCATTTTTGAATTTAATTAGTTTATTTCCTGCATTTTCGAAATTAAAAAAAAAAAATTTAAATTTCGAAAATATTAGGAATAGAGAATGCATTGCATATATATGTGTTATTCAAATACCCATCTTGCTTAGTTTGTCCTCTATTTTAAAATTTCAAGCATGATTCATAAAAATCCCATGGAGTCCTGGATATTTTGATTATTATTGCTATTTGATTTTTGTGGAACATGAGCTGGCAAATATAATTGAGCATGTATGATTGAGCTAAAGTATGATTGAAGTCCTAAAAACATGACCATGTGAGGATGTTTGGCCTTATTTGAATTCTTTTGCTCAATTGTGTGAATTACTCGCCTAGTGTTGCTACCTCTTGGCATTGACTGCAGTATCTATTTTAAAGACCGATGCACATGTTTGTTGCTTGCGGAGTTTATGTTATATTTTGAGTCTTATTATTTGAATTTTTGCATATTTAGTGAATAAGGTGGCAATGGTTGATGCACTTAGTAACCGGATCTACGCATGACACCCACGGGTATGATTCGCGCAAAAAGGTGTTGAAAACTATCCACTGGGAAAGAAAGCTTGATCATTGAGTAACCAGGTTCATTCATGACACCCATGTTTGCAACTTGCGACAAAAGGTGTTCAAGTGGACTTCATATTCATAGTTGAGGTGTTGATAGACCGGGGCCATTCATGACACCCATGTTTGCGCTTCGCGTAAGAAAAGCACCAAGACAAGAAAAAGAAAAAAAAAAAGAGAGAAAAGAAAACCAAAGAAAGAGAAAAAAAAAGTGTTGCATTTTATTTTCTTTATTGTGTCCCGCAAGTAATGACATTTCGGTAGAGAATTGGTGATATGGTGGTCAATGTCTATGAGCTTAGTGCATGATTGGTTTGAGTTGAGAGTTGTACTTAAAAGCCTAAACACATGAGTGAAACACATAATTCTGGTGAGGTTGGATGATGTCTACTTCTAAGCTTTGATCACTGGAATACATGCTATGACGTTTGTTTGCTTGGTTTATGTTTTCACCTGCTATGATGTTGCTTTTTGATAATGTTGAAACTTGAAGGGATTTCCTGTGGGATACATTGTTTCATGTTCATTCTATCATTGCTTGAGGACAAGCAAAGGTTAAGTGTGGGGGAATTTGATAATGCATATTTTAGATAGGCATTATAGACATATTTAGTTTAGTTAGGTTGCATTTCTTGCTTGCTTTGTTGTTAAATTGCATCTTGTGTTTATTTTATAAGAGTTCGGATTCTGCGCAATTTTGTGTTTATCTCGCAGATTGAATCGGAACACATTTAGAAGATGCAATATCTCGAAGGGGAACACAAGATACATGGGAAGGAACAAGGAAGAAAGAAGCAAGACAAGAGGAGGAGGCCGCAATGGAAGCTACAAGGCCACGGCAAAGCTACGTGCTGCGGGCGCAGCAGATGTGCCGTGGCCGCGGCAGAGCCCACCGCAGCGGGAAGAGAAGAAGACATATGCGGCGGGCGCCGCAACACTTGCGGCGGCCGCCGCAGCTACAGTCAGCGAGATGCGCCGTTTTTGGAAAAAACCCTAGTTTTCTATTTTACTTTTGGAGGCCGACTTGGATGTTTTTATTAGGCACTTTTATGTTATTTTTCAGTACCTTTCATTCTATTCATTCAACCATTAGACTTTTTAGAGATTTTGAGCTATGTCTTCCATGAGGAACTAAACTCATCTATTCTGCCTGCAATTTGAAGCTTTATTCGGATTGATTGTGAGTTTCTAATTCTCGCTCCTTGTTTCCTATTTGTGAATGCTTCAACTTCTTTGTGCTTAATTAATTATTGATTTGTTCTATCTTGTCTGGCCAACTTGTTAGATCAATTCAATCGCTAAGGTTTTGTAGATTCCTGGTTGTGAACCTTAACCTAAGTGGCAAACTTATTCCTTTAGGGCTGGTTGAACTAATTGAATGAGTAGGAAGTTGAATGTGTTGTTAAATCCTTTTTTAGGGACTGCAAATACCTTGGCTAATCTCTGAACTTAAAGCTATCAATTGGGTTAAATCCTTCTTTAGGGACTGTTCGATTGATAAGGGTTGTTAGGACTGGTTGGACTAGTAACTATATTAGGTCGGGACAAGGGCATTCATAGGAAACGTAATAGGACGAGAAGAAGTTACAAGGATCGCTTCAATCCAATAAAGTGGAAAATTGTAGGTGGAATTGCTTCTCATAATCGTCTAAACCAAAATCACTTACTCTGCGTTCGTTACTTTGCTTCAAAATTTTCACACTAAAACCCCTTTTGTTACTTAATCGGCATTAAAATCATACTTGAATCATAAATTTCCCTGTGGGATCGACCTCTTACTTATTACTATACTAGTTATAGGTTTGAGTTTTCTTTGGCGGAATCAACGACAGGTTTCCCCTCCGTCAGTGGGCTGGCTGAGATTGCTGGAGTCGAGGAGGCCTGATGCTGGTCGACATCGAGTACGCTTCTCGAGATCGACAAGAGCTCTGGTGCTGGAGTCGTCAGCATCGAGGAAGCAGGATCTTGGCTCCCTGATTGGTGGTCGACCTCGACAAGCCTTGTCGAGATCGACGAGTCTGGCTCGTCTGCTTCGCTGCTCGACGATGATGGTGCTGGTGGAGTCGACTTGGTTTGGTCGAGATCGACTAGGGTTCTACTCGAGGTCGAGGGACCCTGGTCGATCTTGACCCCATACTTAGCTCCTGTCAAGGCATCCGAAAAATAATTAATCCACAACGACTTACCTTGGTCTGTGTCGATTGGATTTTCTGTGTTTTCCTTTAGGATTGCCATGATCTCCTCCACCTGGGCCTCCATGTCCCTTTTTTCTATCTCCTCAGGGGTCATATTTCTGACCTTAGGTTCCCCGCAGGTGATGTAGCCAGCTGAGATAGATTTGACCTCTTCCATTGGACCCGTATGCATTTCAGTTTTATTGAAGGAATACTCAATGACCTCATCGCTGATGTTGAAGGTGAGCACTCCTTTCCTTACGCTTATGTTGGCATCCACCGTCGCCAAGAATGGTCTTCCTAAAATAATTGGACAAGCAGGATCTTCTTGCATATCAACAATTAAGAAATCAGCAGGGATGAAGAATTTACCTACTTGTACTGGGACATTCTCCACCATGCCTGTTGGAATGACCACCGTGTTGTTGGCCATGTAAAGTCTAGCATCCACAGGCTCCAGGGCACCTATCTTAATCTTGGACCAAATTGTTAAAGGCATTATACTCACACTAGCTCCAAGATCACATAGGGCATTAATTTTGTATGGACCAAATCCAATAGTTATAGCAAACTTACCTGGATCCGGCCTCTTCTCCAATATGTCCAGATGGCTGCATTCCTCTGTGATTTCAGCCATCGATCGCTTTTTGCTCAGAATCTCCTTCAGGAACTTGACGTAGGAAGGCATTTCATTGAGAGCTTCTGTGAAGGGGATGGTGACGTTCAGCTTCTGAAGCATCTTGATGAAGCGCTGAAACTTTTTCTCCGCTGGATCCTTTAGGGATTTTGTGGGGAAAGGCAGCTTCTTTTTCTGATTCGGAGCCAGAACAGACGTCGGAGTTGCTGCAGATTTCTCGACCAGGGGCTCCTCGACATCGACAAGACTTTTGTCGAGGTCGACCAGATTGGGCCCAGTCGAGTTGCTTTTCGGCGTAGACGAAGGTTTCTGAAGATTCTTGTCGAGGTCGAGTAAGCTTTCCTCGAGATCGACTGGGATCTGGTCGAGATCGACTAGAGATTTGTCGACCTCGACTTGCTGTTCCTCGCTGTCTTGCTGCTTTCCGACCTCTGGCTCTTGCAGTTGATGGCCGCTTCTGAGTTTCACAGCGGCAATGTGTCCAGTTTTTCCCTTAGGATTTGGTTCTGAAGATCCAGGGAGTGCGCCTGACTGTCTGGGGATTCCTGCGGCTAGCTGACCAATCTGTGTATCAACTGTTTTCCGCCATATATCCATTTCCCCAAGCCTAGAGTTGACACTTGCATCTGAGTATAGACGGAGTTGAAGGACTGCCTAGTTTCTGTGTGGTTTCTCCGTATTTCCTCCAGGACCAGCTGTATATCATCCTTTTTCTGGTCCCTTTCTGGATGTCCTGGAGCTCTGTAGGGCGGGGGATTCCTAGGGACACCTTGGTTCCACTGTGGTTGCTGAAACCTTTGATCCCCCATGTAGCGATTGGGACCCCCTGCGTAAGCTGCATCCTCATGGTGCTCTGCCATCCTGACTTGCTCTGTGTGTGGGCACTCAGGAGTGGTGTGCCTTTGCGATCCGCATTCTATGCAAGGCTGGTTGACAGAGAGATATTTGACTTGCTTGAGGAGCTTCTTATTCTGGTCTCTGTAGTATTGCTCCCTAACATCAGGATCAATCTCTTTAGATGGCTCATATAGGGGCATGGATGGTGCTGGCCTGGCGTATGGGTTCTCTTCATAAGTTGCAGTAGACCCATACTTGTTGTCGTAAGTAGTGAGCTTCTCCAGCACTCCCCATGCGTCACTTGGTGGCATTGTCAGATACTCGTAGCGAGTATAATTGTTGATTCTGTCCTTAGTGACTTGATCAAGAGAGTTGAAGAAGATCTCTTGAATGATGTAGGGTGGCTGTCCATGAGTAGGGCAAGATCGAAGTAGTTCCTTGTAGCGTTCCCATGCCCTTGCCAGCGGTACCCCTTTCTGCTGTTTAAAGGCGGTGATTTTCTGGCGGAGATGTGCTGTTTTGGCAGGTGGGAAGAATTTGTTCAGAAACTCTTGCTCTACTTGGGCCCAGGTTGTGAGTGATTTTGCTTTCAGCCCTTCCAGCCATTTCAGTGCAGGTCCAGCGAGTGACCAACGGAAAGCTTTCATCTTGACATATTCCAGAGTTGTGCCTTCTGCAAGAGTACGGCACATATCATGAAAATTGGTAATATGTTCAAGAGGACACTCATTAAATCTGCCGTAAAAGGCATTATTTTTAAGCTCTATAAGAAATTGAGTGCGAATTTCAAAAGAGTTTTCAGGGATTAGAATCGCCGATTCAGGCACGACGAGAGTTGGGTGCATGTAGTCCTCTGCCGTGGTTGGATACTGGGCAAGCTCAGCCTGTGCTTGTTCCCTTGCTGCTCTCTCAGCGGCGATAGCAGCATCTTTACCGTTGATAGCAGCATCCCTTGCGGCTAGTTCCCTGGTAAGCCTAGCGATCAGCTGTTCCTGTGTTTCAGCGGCCGTCATGATCCTTTTGAGTTTAGAGTGGATGTGTAGGTAGCGCTCCGGTTCGTCTAAGCTGTCAAACTCAGGTGTTTGACCAGAACGACGCATACACCTGCAAACTAACTCAAAGAAACAGTGAGAACTGACTACCTAAGGCGCGATTGATTGCTTCCCCGGCAACGGCGCCAATTTTGTTGTTGCAGGAGTAAATCGAGTATTGAAATAAATGTAAAATATAGTTCAGACTGACTTCCCTTTCTCAGCAAATAAATACAAGACTTTCTCCCGTTGTAGTAAGAGAAAATCAGGATCGAATCCACGAGGAAGCACGTCAGCAGTTCTTAGGTAGCAACAGATTCTCACAACAGCAGCAGAAAAGCACAAAAACACAGAAGCAGAAAAGACAAATAAACCCGGCAAGGGCAAATAAAAACAAAAGCAAAGACAGAAACTAAAGACAGAAAGTAAAACAAAGCAATAAATAAAACGAGGACACAGAAGCTACTCGAAGTCTAGTAGCTGTCCTCGACCTCGACAAAGAAAAGTGCAAAAATAGAAAACAGAAACGAAAGCAAACAACTCGACAAAGATCAGGCAACTCGACCTCGACAACCTCAACTCGAGATCGACAAGAGGTGCTCGACACAGAGAACAGAACGTGAAAATTGACGAAAGAAAACAGAAAGCTAACTCGACTAAGACAAACCCAACTCGAGATCGACAAGAGGTAACTCGATCTCGACGAACCTTCGTCTAGGTCGGCAAGAATAGAAATTTAAACTTTGAAAATTCGAACACAGAACTTCGAAAATCGATGAAATAAATTCAATATATTAAAAGACTCCCAAGACCAGGGTTTCAGCACCACAACGATAACCATGCAAAACAACATATAAAGGCATAAAAGATCATGCTTTCCATCAAATAACTTTCGTCATTAACAAATAGGCATATAGAGGCTTTCGCATAAACCCTAATTGTTACTAACCCTTTTTCACATAATTAATCCAAGTTGCATTAAGATCACTTTCGCTTCAATAACACAAACAAGGATCACCTTCAACTCTCGCAAAAGAATCATGCTCATAGGGATAGAAGATGGATCGCACAAAAGATCTGACCTTTATCGCATCGCCTTACATGGCCACCGTCGGGCTCACCCCAGCCCCAGAAGTGGGTGGACTACTCACGCCTCATCGCAATCGCAGACATTGATGTATAAAAAGAACTAACTTGCATTAACTATATTCAAAAGCCTTTACAATTCCGGCAATCAACTTTCGCAGAAAGCCAAAACCCTAAAAACTTTAGAACTCCTAAACTTCTCTGTGGAACTACTAATTGTGTGTGACTTGGAATGATGTCTGTCTTTGAATTCCTAAAACTGAGCCCCCTAGGGCCTTATTTATAGCCTTCATTCCCTAGCTAATCTAGGAAAGAAGATATCTATCTATATCTAAAACATTATCTAAATTGCTAAAAGATAAATAAATGTTTTAAGGAAATAAATTCATAAGGAAGGGATAAAACTAATTATGGTAGGTCTTCATGATGTTGATAGATCTTGTCTCCTTTGATAGAACTTGATGTAATAGGATAGAATCTTCCGCCTTCGCGCCCAAGGAACTCCAATTCTACTCGGACAGGCCACGTCGAGAAGCTTCTGGACACGGCTTCTACTCGACCTCGAGTTGGACTCCTCGACCTCGAGTTGGGTTCCTCGGCTTGGCTTGACTCTGCTCGATGTGGCTCGGACTCTGGCTCACTGGTGCTTGTCGACCTCGAGTTACCCTAGTCGACCGCGAGTAGAGTTGAGTCATCGACTAGGTCTCCTCGGGTGGCTCTTCTCGGCACGCTCGGACAAAGGCTCAGGCGCTCGTCGATCTCGACAAGCTCTAGTCGACTTCGAGTAGCGTGGTGCTCGGCCTCTCGTCCTCGGCTTCTCGGGCAGCTTCTCCTCGTCGACTCCGGGTGTGACACTTGATCTTCGTCGATCTCGACTAGGCTAAGTCGAGATCGAGTTGGCTCCCAGAGCTGGGTTGGCTGGCTCTCTCGATCAGGCCGTGCTCGACCAAGCGGTGCTCGGACATGGCTTGTCTATGTCGAGTAAGCCGACTCGAGATCGAGTAGCCTTGACTCTCAGGCTGGTTCCGCTGCTTTGACCTTGGACTTCTGTAGTGGTTTTCCGAGCTTTTTCGACCTTCTGTAGAATTGCTGTAAAACGCCTCGATTTCTGCGAATTAAACAGAAACTGGTATAGATTCCATAATTTGGCAAATAAACATAAACTACATAGATTATGTACTCATTTAGCCCAAATGTATAAAATGTATACAGAAATCGATATAAAAGTTGCTGTAAAACATGGCAGATTAGGCTCACAACACATACCTCTTCAAATGTCACCTCTTACCCCGTCATTCACCATTTACCATCATCACCTGTTCCCTCCTTCCCTTTGGCCACACCTCACCATCACTCCTGATCTCTCTCGACTTCACCATCCTACGCCATCACCTGTTCACATCGTCGTCCCCTCCGGCTGCAACCATCACCACCTCACCGTCGCCAGCAACCCCTGATCAAGCCCAAACCAGAGCACTCCCCTCCTTCCTCCTCCTCGAGAGCACAGAAGCAGCCCGACGCGCCCAGGAACTCCCATCGAGCCACCGAAGCTCCTCCCTCCTCTGTTTTGCAAAGCCTCGTTCCGGTAAGTCGTTCTTCTCTGTTTCCAATCCAAATCACCTCCGAGCTCCTCCGTCACACTCACCCATGTCCAGTGCAGGTCCGAAGATCCATCGCGAGCCACCAACGAAGCCCAGAGCTCCGATCGAGAGCTCCGAAGTCGCGAAAACTCCATCTCGGTGAGCACCGAATTTATCCTCATTTCGATTAGTTTTTTTTAGTCTTTTTCGATTTCTAGGCTAGTCGGGAGTGAGCGTGGGCTGAGTGCGGGATGTTTGGGTGGGCTCAAGATCTCCGACGAACAATTCCGGTGAGCTTGAATGGGCGCTGTGAGTGTTGACGAGCGAGAGAGCGAGGCGAGGGTCGGCCTGAGCGTGTGCGAGAGGGCGAGCAGCGAACACGAGGAGACAGGTGCGAGGGTCCAACCTGTGGCGAGGCCGGACAAGCCAGGGCTGAGACGAGGCGCAGCGGCGGCGTGGCGGAGCGCGGGCCACCGGCGTCGAGCAGCTTTAGGCGGGAGCTCCTTTTGAAATTGAATTGGAGGAAGATGGCAACGTGGCTCTTGTGGCCCCCATTCTACTAACTTTATATATATATATATATATATATATATATATATAGTATGGATCTTTTGTTCACAACTCTTACGGTGTACCTTGTACACAAATCTGAGTCGTTGATCTATATGAAATAAATGGTCTGGATTTTGCCACGTAATTAGGTTAGTTTTTAAAAGAAAATTAAAAAAGGATTCCCAAATTCTTAATTGAGGTATGTGAAGCGCGTGTAAAACATATTGCATAAACACCTTGCCGGCTTGCCCTGCCTCTCACATCGATCCATCCCCTACCTCTGCAATCCCTCTGCATCTCGCCTCCATTCATTCATCCACATCTCGAGCAGGTAATCGGGCTTCTTCTTCCTTCGTTTCGACTTTCAATGGTGTTGTGGGTTATGGATTCGGTTCGACTCTCGACTTTCGACGAGTTTAGGGTTATGGATTCAGTTCACAAATTGATCAATTGTTGAATGTTTTGAATGCATGCATCTGGCCGAACCAGATCCGGAGGCGAATCACAGCAGAGGTAGTTGAGGGAGAGGATTCCAATCTCCGGCGAGCTCGCGACTCATGGAAGGAGAGAGGAAATCTCAGATATGGCGCAATAGGCGGAGGCGATTGGATGCGAATCGGATTCTGAATCCTAATACGATTCTCAATCCACGGCCTCTGTTGTTTGTCTTCTTCCATTGACAGGCCACTGTTCATCTTCTTGTTCATTCATCTTCTTCTTCATTTCCAAAACGTACCTCTGCAGTTTGATATCGGCGGCGAAGGGTCGTTGTTCACGGCGAATCAAGGGCAAGCCGAGGCCGTTAGTCGATCTGGATTCATCCGGCAGAGAAGAGTGGTTGTTCTCGGCGAATCGTGTGGCTCCGACGGCTCCAACGGTGTTGTGGGTTCGATGGCATCGGCGGTGCTCCATTCTCTCTTCCTGTGCGAGTGGTGACTGCGTTATTCGGTAGAATATATTACAATATAGGATTATTTGGTGGGATATGGAATATTATTCGGTGATATTGAATAATTATTCATAGAAATCTGAAGTATTTTTTTTATGAATTTGTGGTTTCTGAATATGAAACATTATTCGGTGAATTTTAAAACATTATTCGGTGAAATCTGAAATATTATTAAAAAAAATATTATTCGGTAGACTTTGACAAATTATTCATTGGAATTGATGAATTTTGAACCTGGATGAAAAAAGATAAATAATATTATTCGGTATAATGTGAAATATTATTCAGTTAAATTGATGAATTTTAAAAACAAATGAAAATAACATTATTTGGTAGAATGTGAAATATTATTCGGTTAAATTGATGAATTTTAAAATCAAAATAAAATTAACATTATTCGGTGAAATTGTCAAATATTTAAAACGAACTAAATCAAGTGGGCTCCACCAACGAATCAACCCTAAACATTTAGTTTTCCCAAATATCTTATTAATATTTTTTTTTTAAAAAAAGAGCCAACCACCAAAAAAAAAGAACAAAGAGCGGACCAAAAAAAAAAGAAAAAAAGAAGATGATGTGGTCTCACGCACTTCAAAAATGGGGTGAATTAGTTTTCTAAGGGGGGGCCACAAAAAATAAACAAAAATTAAAAAAAAAACCTTTTTCATCTAGGCCTTCCATACTCAATCGATCAACGATCCAGATTTGTGTACACCCTAAGGGTTGTGAACACCAGAACCACACCCTATATATATATATATATATATTGTTATTCATTTTTTTAACAGGTTTGGGATTAATATGTCGGGTTTGGTTCGGTTGGGTTTAAATGGGTTCGGTTCGGTTCGATTCGGGTTTATCCGTATTTAATTAATTAATGGTAATTAAAATATAATATTTCCAGGGGTTTAAAATATAACATTATTTGGACTTGGGGATTAACAAGAATTTGGAAAAGAATTTCAAGGTTGAAAAATGATTTAATAAATAATAGAAAAATGGAATTTTGCTAACACTTTCAAGGGTCAGGATTCTAACGCGGATTTGACATATATTTGAATCTAAACTTGGGAATAAGACTTATTCGATGATTAACTAGCATGATAATATGAGTGTTTGACTAACGACATGATATGTGTGACTAATAGCATGACTTGCGGTGATTTACTATATGAGATTAAATGTTAGATATTATGATGTTGATATATATCTGTATGCCAAGTGTGAGTATGAAACGGTAATATGTGTCGAAATTGGCTAAGTATGATATGAAGGTTGTCATGAGCTGATGAGGATGGTGTTATGATCGAATTGAGAAAGATGTTAATTTATGAGATATGATGAGACAATATGAGAATTGAAGATGAGATGATAATGTTAATAATGACAAGATGGTTGAGTTATCATATATGTGTATCTTACATGTTTCATATGTGACTTGTGTGCTTTGTGTAAATTAGACTTAGACTTATTATGTTATTTATGGGATTACTAGGTGATCTCTGATATGTTGGATTGCATGCCATTGCTGATCATTGTTTGGATTCTGCGCTTCTCCAGGTAAGTTCTTTGAACTTACTCATGATGGGCGCTCTATGCACTGGGTGTTATATAGTAGGCTAGTGTCCATGCACCATACGACTTAGAATCACGCTTAGGAGCTAAAATGGAAATCATATGATTTCTATATGTCCTTGCAAGAGAACGACCGTTATCTGTGAAGTAACTAGAGTCTTTGCTAGGGTCATGGGACGACCCAGTCCCATCGGGTCCCGTCCTGAGTCAACCGAGTCATGGAACTTCCTTTACTTATATTATGAGCTGCCTGCGGGCTTTAGGGTTGGGCATGCGTGCCACCCGATTATTATGGCATGCGTGCCGTCACTTATGAGCTGCCTGTGGGCTTTAGGGTTGGGCATCCGTGCCGACCGATTATTATGGAATGCATTCACGATCTGGCCAGTTTCCGCCCTATCGGAAGGGGGTGGAGGTAGGAGAGGGACATGCCACTTGGCATTCGTTGTGGATCCATTTATCGCTTCCTGCATTATATTAAACTGTCAGTATATATACATATATGTGATTTAATTTCCGTACTGCATTACACATTTCATCTTAGGGATAGGATGCTTATTATATGCCTCTTAGAGTGTGTTTACACACGCGCATGAGTGACCTGATGATTGACCCAGATCCCCCTCTTTTTTTTAGATTCAAGTACCCGTTTCACTCCATGATTTCGTGCTGTTATGACGGGGTCCATTCATATGGCGGAGAGTGAGTGTTGAACTATGACTTCACCAGATTTACACTTTTTGGGATTTCTTCCTACTTATACTCTGTTTGACCCGGCCTTGCCGCGGAACTGGTTGTATCGTTTTCGGAACTTATGTCCTTTGCATGATAAAATGTTTTCCGCGTTGTAGACTTAGGACATGTACAAGGGTTTACCCCGGGGTCTCCAACGGACTTTCAGGATTTGGGTGCGAAATCCCACTTTAAACTACAAATCTTCGGGTTTAAACCTTCAACCTGTACTCGGAGCGCAAGATCCTAACGAGGGGTTTTATCCCTCGAAACGTAACTCGGGAATCATAATCCTGGGCCGTTACAAAGGTGGTATCAGAGCTGAGGTTTTGCAATCCGAGTACAATAGGTTGAAGAGGTTTTGAAAATCTTCCAATGATTTCAAACGGTTTTGGAAAATGTTTTAAAAGGGCAAAATGAATTTAATTGGAATTTAACATAAATGGATAAAGGGAAATAATATCGGGGGTAGAGACCAAAGCGATAGACATCCCTTATGGATGTAGAACTCGGGGAATGGTAGTCAAAATAATAGCTTTTATTTACAGATGGGCTTAGAAGACTCCAAGGAACACCACTGAGGTTGGAATGTCGAGTTAGGAGGTCGTGAGGTTTTTGCCCCTCCGGTCAGCCGTCCCTCGAAGGACGGAATAGATCGTCTTTATGCTTGCGTTTATATATATATATATATATATATATATATATATATATATATATATATGCATATATGCAATTGGGCCCTAGGGCGATTCTCCTCAAAGAGGATCATATTAATCTTGTTGATCGCTTCTGTGTTGAGTGTTATTATGCTTAGGATAGCGAACTAATCAGTATGCCTTCACTTGAATCATGTGTTGACTAACCGTGCAAACGGGATAGCGGGAGAAAGCCTTGTTCTTATGTAGTCAGAATTCTTGTCTTGTCGGAATAGCCCTTACATAATTCAAACCCCCCTGATGGTTCTGACTCTGTCATCCGCCCCACCAAAACACCTAGGCATGTTAGCAAGGGTCGAGAAGCATCCGCTCTCCCCGTTTTGAGTCATGTTTCGTATTTCACCATCGATGCTTCTATCGAGTCTTGTAACTCAAGTTGGGGTATTCTACGGGAAATTTGGGTCGGTCAACTAAATACCTTCAGAAATCGTGTCAGATGTGAGGGTTACTTGAGTATGTTAGTGGGGGTGATGATTGAAGTAGTTTCGAGTTAGAAATGAGTTACCTCATGGAGTCGTCCCTTTCGATCCTCGTCATGGTCAACCATGTCTTCTTGCCCAACGAGTCTAAGCGTAAGTTCTACCCTTGCCTTTCGGAGATACAGCGAATGCCCTTGTGTCCTACCCAACGAGTCATACTAGCATCTCACGGGTAAACGGGGTGGTGAGTCGGTGATTGTCCTTAGAGAATTCTGTCAAGTCATAATGATAGCCTCCTTGTAATTTCATGAAATGCTATATTGGTATAATTCAACATGACTTACCTCGTACCGCTCTCCCCGTTTTGAGTCATGTTTCGTATTTCACCATCGATGCTTCTATCGAGTCTTGTAACTCAAGTTGGGGTATTCTACGGGAAATTTGGGTCGGTCAACTAAATACCTTCAGAAACCGTGTCAGATGTGAGGGTTACTTGAGTATGTTAGTGGGGGTGATGATTGAAGTAGTTTCGAGTTAGAAATGAGTTACCTCATGGAGTCATCCCTTTCGATCCTCGTCATGGTCAACCATGTCTTCTTGCCCCACGAGTCTAAGCATAAGTTCTACCCTTGCCTTTCGGAGATACTGCGAATGCCCTTGTGTCCTACCCAACGAGTCATACTAGCATCCCACGGGTAAACGGGGTGGTGAGTCGGTGATTGTCCTTAGAGAATTATGTCAAGTCATAATGATAGCCTCCTTGTAATTTCATGAAATGCTATATTGGTATAATTCAACATGAGTTACCTCGTACCTTGCATGGTTGCACTTATTAGTGGATGTATGTACCATATGTATTGAATCCTCATGATTACTGTCTCCCTATGAACTAGGTCCATAATAGTGTGGTCAACTCTCGTTGTATGTTTAAAACGTGAATTGTATGACCTAGCATGCCAGATTAACCTAATTGGACCTCATGATTGTGTACATGTTTGATGAGTATTGCTAGTATCATTTAGGACATATACCTCCCAGTTAGAGGCCCTCGTATGATTGTGTGACGTCCTAGTCTTACTATGCGAATATGGATGTATGTGATGAGATAGTTGCTATACCAACCCTGCATGAATTAACCATACCCTTAGCATGATTTTTAGGGTACATCTTAACATGCTTTCCGTAATATTATGACTTGCTTAATTGTGTATCCAAATGAGTGATAAGTCGTGCATATGATATCTTGTGATGTTTGCTAGATCTTGCATAACTTATGCCATATATGTCCCATGTCAGTTTGTGCATACATGTTCTTAGTCGGTCAAGCATGATTGGTGAAGGAAATGATAGGTTGCTAGCTTGTTCTGCGCACATATAAAGATGATTATATGAACATGTTATGAATGCATAAATTGATATTCCTTGAGATAGGTGCATACTAGTGTGAAATAATGTGATGATATCTCTTGACTTTTATGTGTTTGTGTGCCACAATTATAAGGGCATCGTTGTAACTCTCGGGTTGGGATCTTCTCCTTGGTCTCGTCGTCCCTAGTCCTGGTCCATGTCTGAACTCTTAAGGAAGTTGTGTTGTCCGCCCTTGTCTCCCCTATCTCCGTAACTTCTAACCCTTATGATCCTTCGATGAGCGCCGACATGCAAGAAAGGACCGACGACCAAGTGGCATCGGAGCGGTGCAACGGAAGTGTGACGGGTCCATGACCCCTAGGCCCTAAGAACAACGTCACTGATGGCAAAAAATTTTAAATGACCAATATGCTTCAAAGAGGACAATCGTGAAAAGGTTCCTCCCAGCTGACATGAGAAGAGCATTCTTAATTCAAATCGTGGATTCTTCTATACTAATCAGAACTGATGTTGTGTGATAGGCCTAGAACTGACATAATTGAATGTGTGATGATGGATGTGTTGAACTGGTAGCAATGATTGTCTGACTAACTTGTTTCTATGATAGTGTGCCTTGGTGCTTGGTATACTGACTTGATGGTGAGTAGGTTATGGGTTATATGTGTGGTGGTGCTTCTTCCTGGGCATGAGTCGAGAGATTCTTCGATAAGCTAGGTCGGAAAGCGGCAGAGGGATTGAAGTCTTTGTTTTTGGTCATGAGATGAGCGAAAGGGTGTGCAGGAATGATGCGTTAGCTTGAGTAGAGCCGAGTGAGTTGGGATGTGTTGAAGATAGTGGTCCGTGAGTATAGATGAGCTTCCAAGTAGGTCTTAGGTGGGAAGTGGGGCTAGTATGTTGAGATTTTGAGGGAGATGTCCTAGCTAGAAGTGTCGGTAGGTAGTGGGTGCGTAGTGTGAGCGTTTAGGATAGGAGGGTAGTGGTTGAGGTCTAGACTAGTTCCATGAGGGTGATCTTAAGAGTGGGTGTGAGTATTCACAGTTGGCGTAGTTCTAGAGGTGGATGGGCGAGCTAGGAGTTGACGGGGGGATTCTTGAGGGGAGGTTTTGTGGGACGGATTGGTGTGCTAAGGAAGGTGTCTAGATAGTCTATGAGCGGACCGTGTGCGGTGTCGAGGA